>CM026386.1:28847804-28871071 GCA_014843695.1 Archivesica marissinica | reverse complement strand
GGTCCCGTCCGTGCTGGGAGGGTATGTATGTATGTTCCATTAATGCCAAACCCCTCGCAGGGACCTAGACATGCTTCCTTGGACAGGCTAAGCCGACCTAAGCAATTATCCAGTACTAGGCAATGTGTGTGAGGTGCCTTACTCAATGACATTACATACGTGACCTGGCGGGCAAATCCGACGCTCTACCACTGGGCCACGGACGCCACACATTCGGGGTGTTCCTCCACCAATAATAGCTGGAGAGTCGCCGTATGACCTATTTAAGGCTTAAGCTGTTGGTGCGACGCTAAACACCACAAAAACAAACATATGTCCATTACAATGTTAGTAAATTGGATTGAACTTCTCCGTTACAGCCACCTCGTCGTTATGAATGAGATCAAGGTCACCTAGCCAAACAATAGCATACCCTATACATACCGATTTGTGCCATTTGCTGAGATATAGTTCCACTAATAAACCTTCGATATGGAACCATTTCTTAGTTACATTCTTAAATACAAATGTTTGGTTAACCATTACATCTCTACACTGCTTGACAAGCCGTGTTCGTTGTTTTCTTTCCCTTTTGTGTTGATAGATGCTAAGTTTGGCAAAATGGTTAATAAGTTTATTATTATCACGCAAGTTTGTTACATCTTCTATTTTCTCAACAGTCACTTCCAGCGCTTCCAAATGTTGGTCATACGTCAGCTTTAAGTCTATTGATGCTTCTTCAATTCCGTGTTCTTCGAAACTAAATGAAGATCGAACCTCCTCGGAACTGGTACTGCTGTTCCAGTTAGACAACTTGCTTATCTTACTGTCCCTTAGTGAGAGATTAATCGTTCTGGCACTTCCCACATTCGTGGATAGTAATTCGTCATCCCCAAGTGGGTCCTTTTCAACATCGTTCATATTGTCCACGCGATCTGTTTGTATATATATTCGACTCGTCTCTGCTATTTCGTACTATTGCTGATTATCGTTGTGCGTTGTTCAAACACTCGAATTGTCACCTAGGAGCTCGGCTGCCGTGTTCAAGCACTCTAATTGGCACTTAGGAACTCGGCTGGTTGTTCAAACACTGGAATTGTCACTTAGGAACTCGGCGGCGGTGTTCAAACACTCGAATTGGCACTTAGGAACTCGGCTGCGTTGTTCAAACACTGGAATTGTCACTTACGAACTCGGCGGCGTTGTTCAAACACTGGAATTGTCACTTACGAACTCGGCGGCGGTGTTCAAACACTCGAATTGTCACTTAGGAACTCGGTGTGGTGTTCAAGCATTCGAATTGTCACTTATGAACATAAGTATAGTAACAAGATGACTGAAGGTTTCTATGACATACCTATGATTTTATACTCTGTCACTTACCGATGGTGCTAATCATGTTAATACTGCTAATACGATGGTACAGAGTACAGAGTGACTACAATGAGGAACTCTCGGGTGATGTTAGTATAGAGTACAGATCTGCAATGAGGAACTCTCGAGTGATGTTAGTATAGAGTACAGATCTCCAATGAGGAACTCTCGAGTGATGTTAGTATAGAGTACATATCTCCAATGACGAACTCTCGAGTGATGTTAGTATAGATTACAGATCTGCAATGAGGAACTCTCGAGTGATGTTAGTACAGAGTGCAGATGTTATTTGCCAGCATGTCGATGGTACAGTACAGAGTACAGATTTGCCAGCATGTCGATAGTACAGTACAGAGTACATATTTGCCAGCATGTCGATGGTACAGTACAGAGTACAGATTTACCAGCATGTCGATAGTACAGTACAGAGTACAGATTTGCCAGCATGTCGTTAGTACAGTACAGAGTACAGATTTACCAGCATGTCGATAGTACAGTACAGAGTACAGATTTGCCAGCATGTCGATGGTACAGTACAGAGTACAGATTTGCCAGCATGTCGATAGTACAGTACAGAGTACAGATTTGCCAGCATGTCGATGGTACAGTACTTTATGATCCAGCATCCATTTTACACTCCTGTAGTCCAGGTACAATTTAAATCCAGATACATGTATAACCTAGTGACATGTATTTGCAGAACACGCATATTATCGATTACCATCTGTACATATAGCATGTACTTTGTACTAACATTACCCCTCAGTACGTTGCAGTATTTATTCTGCTGACGCTGTTAACATGGGTGGTAGCCTCAAAATAGGCCTGGTGTGTGTGTTTTACGTTTATTTATCGTCGCTACCGGTTGCTCATATGAGCGACGCCTCCTGATAACAGTTATCACAATTATTCATGGCTTTAAGACGACTTGTATAAATCCCAGGAACAAGGGGGTAAATTACTTGATACTTATTTAGAAAATGTTGTGAAACTGCTGCTACAAATCAAGTCGACCAGACTATATAGTACGTATTAATATCGGACAGCCTTCGTGGTCGAGCGTGCGTTTTACGTTTATTTATCGTCGCTACCGGTTGCCCATATGAGCGACGCCTCCTGAAGAGATTAGTCATTTTAAATTTCTAGAGGATAGTGCAATGATACAGACAGAGACCCATTCCAGAGTCTCCTCTAGTTCTTTTACGTGCACGGTGTAAAGCACCGACACGAGACCTCGGTTTAAAGTCCCACCTGAAAGACTGTTAATTTTATTAGGGTCAGACGGGGGATCGAACCTGCGATCCATGACCAGTTCAACGTGTTAACCACTGGACTACAGATCCGTCAAATAGGCCTGGTTGAGTAGTTGTTGGGTTATGTGGATGTAACTGTATGTATGAAAGTACGACTTTCTCCGTGAGTATTAACAAATACCATAATGTGTTCCTGCTTTAAATAATTAAATATATAATAAAGTAAAATATATTATTCGTAACTTTATTAATTCATATAACAAACCAATTACACATATCCACACATTTTTCCTTTTTCAAGAACAACCCGGCCTTTATAGTATGTGTATGAGTGTATTTATTTCGAAATCGGATGCTCACACAGTAGCCGGTCACAAGGGTTTTAATTAAGAGGCCGTAGTGTCATGTTTATGAAAACAATGCATGTTCAGGTGACGTCGATATTGCCTAGATGTTTTAACTTGTGATTTTTACGAGTAACGTCTCCACATTAGCCCCATTCTAGACGCACGTTTAAGTGTTCAATGCAACGCACCGACACAGCACCTACCGCACCGACACAACACCAAACGCACCGACACAACACCTAGCGCACCGACACAGCACCTAACGTACTGACACAGCACCTAGCGCACCGACACAATACCTGGCGCACCGACACAACACCAAACGCACCGTCACAACACCTAACGCACCGACACATCACCTAGCGCACCGACACAACACATAGCGCACCGACACATCACCTAGCGCACCGACACAACACCTAGCGCACCGACACAACATATGTCGCACCGACACAACACCAAACGCACCGTCACAACACCAAACGCACCGACACAACACCTAACGCACCGACACAACACCTAGCGCACCGACACAACACCTAGCGCACCGACACAGCACCTAGCGCACCGACACAGCACCTAGCCCACCGACACAACACCTAGCGCACCGACACAGCACCTAGCACACCGACACAGCACCTAGCGCACCGTCACAACACCTAGCGCACCGACACATCACCTAGCGCACTGACACAACACCTAGCGCACCGTCACAACACCTAGCGCACCGACACAGCACCTAGCGCACCGACACAGCACCTTGGTTTGAAATCTTATCCAGAACAGCTACATCAAAGTATGACTTGGCGTGTGATCGAACCACAAGCCAATTCACTAACTACATAGTTTATACAAATTTAGTTTAGCTCGATTTCGAAACAAGTTCTTACATCATTGGTTTAATAGATCTCGAGACTTCGTTACTGGTGGAATTCATCCCCACGAGTGCATTGCCTAAACGCTAATGACAATGTCAGGCTACGTATGTTGCCGGCGAACCACCTACACTGAGGTGGCTCGATGTGTCCTAGTCATATATAAAAGACCTCTACATAAAAAAAATTGCTGTTATTTCGAAAAATGCCTTGATAGTAAAATGTCACATTTTTTAGGCTTTGGCATCACCATAGTGAAAGTCGAGGTCATCTAAGCAGCTTTCATGACCATTCGCGCGAGTTTCCTGAAAACCAACATCCGTTTGCTCGAGATAGGAATGCTACATGTACTTCTTGAACAGTGTTCATAATGTATCGAGCAAGTGGAGCATGGAGAATAGCCATGTTTAGGCAATGAGCTTTCGGCAGTGTGTACACTGCGTCGGGAATGAGCTGCCGAATTCGCGCTTGAACACAACGGAATCCCCCCCCCCGACATGTTGGATTCTCCGTCGTAGCATTGACATATTTCAGGTTTGAAATGTCTACACCGGATTGTCTCAGATTTGCCAGGTCTGAAATGTCTACACCGGATTGTCTCAGATTTGCCAGGTCTGAAATGTCTACACCGGCTTGTCTCAGATTTGCCAGGTCTGAAATGTCTACACCGGATTGTCTCAGATTTGCCAGGTTTGAAATGTCTACACCGGATTGTCTCAGATTTGCCAGGTCTGTAATGTCTACACCGGATTGTCTCAGATTTTCCAGGAACGAGTCGGATAACGTTTTACCCGTAGTAACATCCCATTCTGCAAATGATATGAAATCTTCTCTAACCCACTTGGCTTTATGATCGAAGTATCTCAAACAGAGTGCCATTTGCTTCATAGTGGAGGAATACCACTGTAACCTATCCTCACTGATGTTCACAGATTCGAGCCCCGCTCAGGCTGCATCTAGTCTATTTATATGAAAACGTTGGCAGTTTCTTACGGCGGTTGGGGCACCAAGTACTGGTTAATCACTGGAGCATGCTCAAGAAAGGTGTTCGTAGGTAAACTGCCCGCCGGCGTTATAGCCCAAAATGGTGCTGATGAAGGCGTAAAACCTGAACAAACATAGTGGAGGACGCCGTGGCTTCGTCTTGCCATACATCCTAAGAACGGAGCACGGTTGCAGCTACCCATACTGTCCTCTCCGATGTCACCGCCGCATATTGTGATTATTTCGTTCTGTCTGTGTGAGTGTTTTACGTTTATTTATCGTCGCTACCGGTTGCCCATATGAGCGACGCCTCCTGAAGAGATTAGTCATTTTAGATTTTGGAGGATAGTGCAATGGTACAGACAAAGACCCATCCCAGCGTCTCCCCTGGTTCTTTTACGTGCACGGTGTAAAGCACCGACACGAGACCTCGGTTTAACGTCCCATCTGAAAGACTGTTAATTTTATTAGGATCAGACGGGGGATCGAACCTCCGTCTGTATTTCAGTAGAAGTGTATTTTGTTCTCGGGTTACCGTTCTCCAAATGCTCACGGTGTACAGTATTATATATAACCTGGTATATTTAACAGTGCTTTAAAGTTACCTTCTGCATCCTCATAATTACGATTCACTGCAGCTTTATTACATTTTTGAGATTTATTCAATTTAAATATTTTGGAATTGTCAATATTGCGTATGCCTAGCTATGCGCCTGGAGTAGCTGTTGTAAACTATTCCCTCTTCGGATGCAACTCGAGGTACTTCGTTCTCAGCTCGTATGCAACCTTGCGTTGGTACGTCTTTCGAACGCGACGCAGCTTAGAGCCACACTCACATTTGTTCATCATCCCTGCAGCAACCTAGAAACCTACCAAATAGTTAACATAAGCGGCTCCCAGCCAAGTGATTCCGAGGTTTACTCTCAGCTGAACCAAGCCGAAGCTTGAAACTGGAGGACAGTTTTATACCCTTCCGCTCTGGGCTGCTGCTGCTGCGGGAAGTGTCGAAGGACCCGGGTGAGAGTTTTATGCCCTTCAGCTCTGGGCTGCTGCTGGGGTAAGTGTCGTGAGGACCCGGATGAGAGTTTTATAACCTTCAGCTCTGGGCTGCTGCTGCTGCTGCGGGAAGTGTCGTGAGGACCCGGGTGAGAGTTTTATACCCTTCAGCTCTGGGCTGCTGCTGGGGGAAGTGTCGTGAGGACCCGGGTGAGAGTTTTATAACCTTCAGCTCTGGTCTGCTGCTGCGGGAAGTGTCGAAGGACCCGGGTGAGAGTTTTATACCCTTCAGCTCTGGGGCTGCTGCTGCGGGAAGTGTCGTGAGGACCCAGGTGAGAGTTTTATACCCTTCAGCTCTGGGTTGCTGCTGCGGAAAGTGTCGTGAGGACCCGGATGAGAGTTTTATAACATTCAGCTCTGGGCTGCTGCTGCGGGAAGTGTCGTGAGGACCCGGGTGAGAGTTTTATAACATTCAGCTCTCTGCTGCTGCGGAAAGTGTCGTGAGGACCCGGGTGAGAGTTTTATAACATTCAGCTCTGGGCTGCTGCTGCGGGAAGTGTCGTGAGGACCCGGGTGAGAGGAAAACTCTTAGGATTTCATGGCACCTCGTTCTGGCTTGTGGAAGGTTAGTGGTTCTACATATGTGCCTAAAATACGGCTCAACGGTGCACGCATCCCGGGTCTTAATGTAAGTCAATGACTTGAAGTATACGTCCCTACTGGATCAAGTAAAAAACGATTCAAAATATGACTTATTTATTTCTATTTATAATTAGTATGTACAATATGTTGATAATAACAGAATAGTAAATGTTGGAATGTTCAAAGCTCAACAAAATTATAATAAAATCATAAAAATCGCTCTTCGAAAAAAACATGTAGCTTCAAATATCTTCTTGCTATGCACAACCAAAGAACCATATACAATTAATTATCTTTAACTTTGATATAACGGAGAACAAAAATATGGATTTTTTTCCACATCAATATTTGAAGAAAATTAGAAGAAAGTTTCTGTTTGCCAGTATATTGTTGAACCTTATTACATTACGGTGCATTCGTACGCCATAGTAAATAGTCCCTGATAATCAAACAACTTCATGCAAATAATTAACACAATATTCTTAATCACGATATAATCTGCTAGTGCATATTTAGCATTTTATTGATCTACGGTAAGCAGTTGATTTTCAACAAATAAAGCATGAACAGTAATAACATGTATATGTCGAATGTGCATTGCAAGCTGTCAATGTCATGCCGCGACCAATGAACACAAACAACATGTATATTTCGAATGTGCATTGCAAGCTGTCAATGTTATGCCGCGACCAATGAACACAAACAACATGTATATGTCGAATGTGCATTGCAAGCTGTCAATGTCATGCCGCGACCAATGAACACAAACAACATGTATATTTCGAATGTGCATTGCAAGCTGTCAATGTTATGCCGTGACCAATCAGGATCCTTTCATGTGGTATTACACGTGTGTTGATATAAGAAAATATGTGACGACTGTATTACACTGAATACAAGCAAAGTTATGTGATAAATGAATGTAGTTGTCTTGTGTTAGTTTATTATTTTGGTAGGGCCAGGGAGTCACTTTGTACTCAAAACGAATGACTGGAATCGATTCAGCACCCCCAACAACCCCTAGTTAGACATCCCACAAGGTGATATTGGCAAATATTTATTTTACGCACAGGGGTTATTTTTCGTCCGGGTACCCCAACTTTGATTAGCTCCCTAGCATTTTCCATAAGGATTTGGGTTGGAATAAATTGAGAGGCACCTATATGAACGAACACATTGGTGAAGAAAGCTATTGGTAAGCAATTTGTTCACAGATGGTTAGGACATTTTCTACTATTATACTATACCACAATGTAATAGTGGCGAAAAATAAAGTAATTTGTTCACATGAATAAACTTTGAGTTGAATAATAGTATCTACAAATTTAGTTTAGCTCGATTGCGAAACAAGTTCTTACAACTTATATTAATCGCATCACGGGGTGTACATACAATTTTATCAATTAAGCGGACATAACTTTGACCATGTCCTAGATATTAACATAAAGTACAAACTGTCATCAGGCTTCCTTTTGTTTACATCGACTATTCAACCAATGACATGCTTAGAAATATTGACCTAAACTTTCATAAATAAAATAATCTATTGTTCTAGACCTAAATTAATTAATTAACTATGCACATTCAAACTCAACCATCTTACTAAATTTATTTCAGCTCGATTGCGAAACAAGTTCCTATAAGTTGTATTAATCACTCTCGAGACCTCATTCCTGATGGAATCCATCGCCACGAGGGAGAGAGGAGGTAATGTGAAATGTAAATGCCTTGCCTAAGGGCACAATCGTAACAGCTTCAGCTGGGCCAATAATCTAAATAGGCTTACAAAAAGTGTAGATCCAGATGAACGGCTCATGATGAGCCGTTTCATTAGGATCTACGCTTTTACCAGTAATATTACTATTATTAGACAAAATTACCCATTTTGATAAATGAACTGGTCCAAATGTAATTTTCTTATTAATTTATTGGTCTAAAAATATTATGTCAGTTAATTGGGTGTTGAAAGGGTTAATAAAGAAAATATTTTACCAGTAATATTACTATTTTTTAGACAAAATTACCCATTTTGATATATGAACTGGTCCAAATGTAATTTTCTTATTAAATTATTTGTCTAATAATATCATGGACCAGTCCATGTCAGTTACTTGAGTGTTGAATGGGTTATTAATAAAGAAGAGTGGTGACATTGCTTCCATTGTTTATTACCTCCACCAAGGTGGTCATGCTTTTGACCCCGTTTATTTGTTTATTTGTAAGCATGATTATTAAAAAATATACAGACATATTTTCATGAAATTTGGTGGAATGGTTAATGGGTCAAGGACAAACATTACATTTTGGAAGTGTTGCTGTTTTGAAAATATGATTCTTCACCATTGCGAGATAGCAAAGTAGCAGAAGTTTGCTATCTCAGATATTTCTTTGTTTTTGAAGTATTTCTTTGTTTTTGAAGTATTTCTTTGTTTTTGAAGTATTGAAGTATTTCTTTGGTTTTGAAGTATTTCTTTGTTTTTGAAGTATTTCTTTGGGTCATTTATCTGCCACATCTTACAAGAGTTCACTCCTTAGCAAACTTAAACGATGTCACTCGTACATATTGAACAGAATCACTTCAAAAATTGTAAACTTTATTGCACAGAGATTGTTGGTTCTTTCGTCTGATACCCGGTTAACTGATGTAGGTAAGCCGGAACCCAATAGCAGACCCGGTACCATCTGACACATACTTCACATATGCTACATTGCTGTTAGTGGTCATTGGTGCAGGTACCTCCTGTAATAACAGACAACACATGCAAGTAACTCTCATTTCTGTTCACCAGGCTATTTGACCAATTAAAGTCTAATGTTTATTTGTTCTAAAACGATTGAGATTTTTTTTAATCACTGTCAGTGACGCGGGTGAGCGCATATAATTTATGTAGTTCTTCCCATGTATGTATGTTCCATTAATGTCAAACCACTTGTGGGGCCTAGACATGTTTTCCTGGGCAGGCTTAGCTGACCTAAGCGGTTAACCAGTACAAAGTAATGTGTGCACGGTGCCTTGCTCAAATGACACTACATACGTGGCCTAACCAGAGTATCGAACCCGGGACCATTCGATTCCAAATCCGATGTTCTACCACTGAACCATACAAGGATAGGATACCGGAGTCCTTGGAGAAACCCTATTTGGTGACTACCGTTCCTAACACCCCACATACTTCCCATTCCGAGGAGAAGGTGAGAAGTCATTGGCGAGAAGTGAATGTGCACTGTGCTACAATGTGCATGCAATTGATGTCTAAACATGATGAAGGCTCCTGTAATGGGGAACGTAGCCCCCTGAGATTGTCTACATTTCCTTACAATGAGTTTTTATCAAAATGCAACGCCCCCTACTGGAGAACTCTGGCCTTTATTTCTTTGTTCTATATAAATATTTAATATGCCCTCCTCTGAAAGGGAAGAAGTCACCCTTGTTCTCTATAAAGGAGAGGAATCACCCCTGCTCTCTATAAAGGAGAGAAGTCATCCCTGCTCTCTATAAAGGAGAGAAGTCACCCCTGCTCTCTATAAAGGAGAGAGGTCACCCCTGCTCTCTATAAAGGAGAGAAGTCACCCCTGCTCTCTATAAAGGAGAGAAGTCACCCCTGCTCTCTATAAAGGAGAGAAGTCACCCCTGCTCTCTATAAAAGAGAGAAGTCACCCCTGCTCTCTATAAAGGAGAGAAGTCATCCCTGCTCTCTATAAAGGAGAGAAGTCACCCCTGCTCTCTATAAAGGAGAGGTGTCATCCGTGCTCTCTATAAAGGGGAGGTGTCATCCGTGCTCTCTATAAAGGGGAGGTGTCATCCGTGCTCTCTATAAAGGAGAGGTGTCATCCTTGTTCTCTATAAAGGAGAGGAATCACCCCTGCTATAAAGGAGTGTCATCCGTGCTCTCTATAAAGGAGAGGTATCATCCTTGCTCTCTATAAAGGGGAGGTGTCATCCGTGCTCTCTATAAAGGGGAGGTGTCATCCGTGCTCTCTATAAAGGGGAGGTGTCATCCGTGCTCTTTATAAAGGGGAGGTGTCGTCCGTGCTCTCTATAAAGGGGAGGTGTCATCCTTGCTCTCTATAAAGGAGAGGTGTCATCCTTGTTCTCTATAAAGGAGAGGAGTCATCCTTGTTCTCTATAAAGGAGAGGAGTCACTCCTGCTCTCTATAAAGGAGAGAAGTCACCCCTGCTCTCTATAAAGGAGAGGAATCACCCCTGCTCTCTATAAAGGAGAGGAGTCACCACTGCTCTCTATAAAGGAGAGGAGTCATCCTTGCTCTCTATAAAGGAGATGTGTCATCCTTGCTCTCTATAAAGGAGAGAAGTCACCCTTGCTATCTATAAAGGAGAGAAATCATCCTTGCTCTATATAAAGGAGAGGAGTCATCCTTGCTCTTTATAAAGGAGAGAAGTCCTCCTTGCTCTCTATAAAGGAGAGGAGTCATCCTTGCTCTCTATAAAGGAGAGGAGTCATCCTTGCTCTCTATAAAGGAGAGGAGTCATCCTTGCTCTCTATAAAGGAGAGGAGTCATCCTTGCTCTCTATAAAGGAGAGGAGTCATCCCTGCTCTCTATAAAGAAGAGGAGTCATCCTTGCTCTCTATAAAGGAGAGGAGTCATCCTTGCTCTCTATAAAGGAGAGGAGTCATCCTTGCTCTCTATAAAGGAGAGGAGTCATCCTTGCTCTCTATAAAGGAGAGGAGTCATCCTTGCTCTCTATAAAGGAGAGGAGTCATCCTTGCTCTCTATAAAGGAGAGGAGTCATCTTTGCTCTATATAAAGGAGGAGTCACCCTTGCTCTCTTGTGTATGCTGTTTGTATGCTGTTTGTACGTGTATGCTGTTTGTACGTGTATGCTGTTTGTACGTGTATGCTGTGTGTATGTGTATGCTGTTTGTATGTGTATGCTGTTTGTATGTGTATGCTGTTTGTATGTGTATGCTGTGTGTAAATGTATGTTGTTTGTACGTGTATGCTGTGTGTATGTGTATGCTGTTTGTACGTGTATGCTGTTTGTATGTGTATGCTGTGTGTAAATGTATGCTGTTTGTACATGTATGCTGTTTGTATGTGCATGCTGTTTGTATGTGTATGCTGTTTGAACATGTATGCTGTTTGTACGTGTATGCTGTTTGTATGTGTATGCTGTTTGTATGTGTATGCTGTTTGTATGTGCATGCTGTTTGTATGTGTATGCTGTTTGAACATGTATGCTGTTTGTACGTGTATGCTGTTTGTACGTGTATGCTGTTTGTATGTGTATGCTGTTTGTATGTGTATGCTGTTTGTACGTGTATGCTGTTTGTATGTGTATGCTGTTTGAACATGTATGCTGTTTGTACGTGTATGCTGTTTGTACGTGTATGCTGTTTGTATGTGTATGCTGTTTGTATGTGCATGCTGTTTGTACGTGTATGCTGTTTGTACATGTATGCTGTTTGTATGTGCATGCTGTTTGTATGTGTATGCTGTTTGTATGTGTATGCTGTTTGTATGTGTATGCTGTTTGTATGTGTATGCTGTTTTTATATTGGGTGGGCGATTCAACACCATTCAAACAGATTTGTGATCCTCATGTACAGATTTGTGATCCTCATGTACAAGTTGTCACCATCTACCTTAAAATATTGATTACAAACAATTTACAAACAAAAGAGGAACAACAGAAGAAGACCTTGAGTTTAATTAGTTATTTCTTTAAAATCAATTGCTGGAGAAAAACTTACCCCACCACAGAATCGACCAAACAGATTACTAGAATCGTTAATTCCATCATAGACGATGACGTAATCTGTGCCACAATTCTCGCCATTCCTCATGTCAGTGAAGGTCAAGGTGATCACACGTCTCGCCGGTACCTGTATGAGCCACGTGCATGTCCCAGCTGATGTGTAGTTGCCAGGGTAACTAGGACTGGTAAAGCTGCCATTGATTCCTGTTACATTTCCTCCACAACCGATACCTACAATGCGAGAAAGCCAAACTATGCTAGTTTTCTTATTTCATTGTTTTTATCTCGCAAAACTGTCACACTCAACTGTGGTATAACTTTGTATATATCCCTTACCCATCCAGCACATGGCGAATTCAAAACTGTCACACTCAACTGTGGTATAACTTTGTATATATCCCTTCCCCATCCAGCACATGGTGAATTCAAAACTGTCACACTCAACTGTGGTATAACTTTGTATATATCCCTTCCCCATCTAGCACATGGCGAATTCAAAACTGTCACACTCAACTGTGGTATAACTTTGTATATATCCCTTCCCCATCCAGCACATGGCGAATTCAAAACTGTCACACTCAACTGTGGTATAACTTTGTATATATCCCTTCCCCATCCAGCACATGGCGAATTCAAAACTGTCACACTCAACTGTGGTATAACTTTGTATATATCCCTTCCCCATCCAGCACATGGCGAATTCAAAACTGTCACACTCAACTGTGGTATAACTTTGTATATATCCCTTCCCCATCCAGCACATGGCGAATTCAAAACTTTCACACTCAACTGTGGTATAACTTTGTATATATCATTTCCCATTCCAGCACATGGCGAATTCAAAACTGTCACACTCAACTGTGGTATAACTTTGTATATATCCCTTCCCCATCCAGCACATGGCGAATTCAAAACTGTCACACTCAACTGTGGTATAACTTTGTATATATCCCTTCCCCATCCAGCACATGGCCAATTCAAAACTGTCACACTCAACTGTGGTATAACTTTGTATATATCCCTTCCCCATCCAGCACATGGCCAATTCAAAACTGTCACACTCAACTGTGGTATAACTTTGTATATATCCCTTCCCCATCCAGCACATGGCGAATTCAAATATGTCACACTCAACTGTGGTATAACTTTGTATATATCCCTTCCCCATCCAGCACATGGACAATTCAAAACTGTCACACTCAACTGTGGTATAACTTTGTATATATCCCTTCCCCATCCAGCACATGGCGAATTCAAAACTGTCACACTCAACTGTGGTATAACTTTGTATATATCCCTTCCCCATCCAGCACATGGTGAATTCAAATCTGTCACACTCAACTGTGGTATAACTTTGTATATATCCCTTCCCCATCCAGCACATGGCGGATTCAGAATTGTGATACAATCGGGCATACATCCGCAGTCCCCAGGGTAGCTTTTAGATTTAGCGCAGTGGAAGTCATGATAGCTCAGTGGTAGCGTGCTTGCTTCAGGTGCGAAAGGCACCCCGAGTTCAAGCACAGCTGTAACTGTTACGATTGTGCCTTTTACGATAGTGCATTATGTTTGCCATATTTTAAAAAGATCCATTGCATTATGATATAATTATAAGCATATATCGAAGGTTATCGAATGGCCTAAGAAAATGAAAAATAATGACAATGCTGTTAATTAATACTTTAATATTCCACGGCACCTTCCAAAATATCGATCACTCTAGCTCATGTTGCGTTATTCTGCTAAGCATGTTGACAGACTGTCCAAATTTAATAAATGCCGATATTTTTGCAAGACCACGAGGCGCATCATGTGCATCCACGAGTATAGCGGGAATAAAACGGGCAGTATCGTGACAAAACGATATTGGTTTTTATATAAAATGTACATATATAAGACCTCGCCATGAAATAATGAATAATTAAAAAGATATTTCAAATTGAAGAAAGGGGCGGTAGAAGATTGGTGAAGTGTATTATACATGTACATGTGGTAGAAGTTTCATGAAGTGTATTATACATGTACATGTGGTAGAAGTTTCATGAAGTGTATTATACATGTACATGTGGTAGAAGTTTCATGAAGTGTATTATACATGTACATGTGGTAGAAGTTTGGTGACGTGTATTATACATGTACATGTGGTAGAAGTTTCGTGAAGTGTATTATACATGTACATGTGGTAGAAGTTTGGTGAAGTGTATTATACATGTACATGTGGTAGAAGTTTGGTGATGTGTATTATACATGTACATGTGGTAGAAGTGTATTATACATGTACATGTGGTAGAAGTTTGGTGACGTGTATTATACATGTACATGCGGTAGAAGTGTATTATACATGTACATGTGGTAGAGGTTTGGTGACGTGTATTATACATGTACATGTGGTAGAGGTTTGGTGACGTGTATTATACATGTACATGTGGTAGAAGTTTCATGAAGTGTATTATACATGTACATGTGGTAGAGGTTTGGTGACGTGTATTATACATGTACATGTGGTAGAAGTTTGGTGATGTGTATTATACATGTACATGTGGTAGAAGTTTGGTGAAGTGTATTATACATGTACATGTGGTAGAGGTTTGGTGAAGTGTATTATACATGTACATGTGGTAGAAGTTTGGTGAAGTGTATTATACATGTACATGTGGTAGAAGTTTGGTGAAGTGTATTATACATGTACATGCGGTAGAAGTTTGGTGACGTGTATTATACATGTACATGTGGTAGAAGTTTGGTGACGTGTATTATACATGTACATGTGGTAGAAGTGTATTATACATGTACATGTGGTAGAAGTGTATTATACATGTACATGTGGTAGAAGTTTGGTGATGTGTATTATACATGTACATGTGGTAGAAGTGTATTATACATGTACATGTGGTAGAAGTTTGGTGACGTGTATTATACATGTACATGCGGTAGAAGTGTATTATACATGTACATGTCAGGCGCGTAGCTAGGCTTACGCACGTACGCACGTGCGTTAAGATTTATGTTGACAGTTCCGGAAAATGAAAATTAAATAAATGCGAAAAATGCAATAAAAACTGGATCGTAAGGGGGACACAGACATTGATCATTCACAAGAAAACAGACATGAACGAATGTCAACATATATTCATTGTAGCTGATGTTTATAGTAGGCAAACGTCACCCGAGACCATATAGCGGGATCAAAAGTCTCCGGGTGAAGCATGCCCCCGGACCCCATAGGATGGTGCGTAATCCATATTTAGGCCTAGCTACGCGCCTGCATGTGGTAGAGGTTTGGTGACGTGTATTATACATGTACATGTGGTAGAGGTTTGGTGATGTGTATTATACATGTACATGTGGTAGAAGTTTCATGAAGTGTATTATACATGTACATGTGGTAGAAGTTTGGTGACGTGTATTATACATGTACATGTGGTAGAGGTTTGGTGACGTGTATTATACATGTACATGTGGTAGAAGTTTCATGAAGTGTATTATACATGTACATGTGGTAGAAGTTTCATGAAGTGTATTATACATGTACATGTGGTAGAAGTTTGGTGACGTGTATTATACATGTACATGTGGTAGAAGTTTGGTGAAGTGTATTATACATGTACATGTGGTAGAAGTTTGGTGAAGTGTATTATACATGTACATGTGGTAGAAGTTTGGTGATGTGTATTATACATGTACATGTGGTAGAGGTTTGGTGACGTGTATTATACATGTACATGTGGTAGAAGTGTATTATACATGTACATGTGGTAGAGGTTTGGTGACGTGTATTATACATGTACATGCGGTAGAAGTGTATTATACATGTACATGTCAGGCGCGTAGCTAGGCTTACGCACGTACGCACGTGCGTTAAGATTTATGTTGACAGTTCCGGAAAATGAAAATTAAATAAATGCGAAAAATGCAATAAAAACTGGATCGTAAGGGGGACACAGACATTGATCATTCACAAGAAAACAGACATGAACGAATGTCAACATATATTCATTGTAGCTGATGTTTATAGTAGGCAAACGTCACCCGAGACCATATAGCGGGATCAAAAGTCTCCGGGCGAAGCATGCCCCCGGACCCCATAGGATGGTGCGTAATCCATATTTAGGCCTAGCTACGCGCCTGCATGTGGTAGAGGTTTGGTGACGTGTATTATACATGTACATGTGGTAGAGGTTTGGTGATGTGTATTATACATGTACATGTGGTAGAAGTTTCATGAAGTGTATTATACATGTACATGTGGTAGAGGTTTGGTGACGTGTATTATACATGTACATGTGGTAGAAGTTTCATGATGTGTATTATACATGTACATGTGGTAGAAGTTTGGTGAAGTGTATTATACATGTACATGTGGTAGAAGTTTGGTGAAGTGTATTATACATGTACATGTGGTAGAAGTTTGGTGATGTGTATTATACATGTACATGTGGTAGAAGTTTGGTGAAGTGTATTATACATGTACATGTGGTAGAAGTGTATTATACATGTACATGTGGTAGAAGCTTCATGAAGTGTATTATACATGTACATGTGGTAGAAGCTTCATGAAGTGTATTATACATGTACATGCGGTAGAAGTTTGGTGAAGTGTATTATACATGTACATGTGGTAGAAGTTTCATGAAGTGTATTATACATGTACATGTGGTAGAAGTTTGGTGATGTGTATTATACATGTACATGTGGTAGAAGTGTATTATACATGTACATGTGGTAGAAGTTTGGTGACGTGTATTATACATGTACATGCGGTAGAAGTGTATTATACATGTACATGTGGTAGAGGTTTGGTGACGTGTATTATACATGTACATGTGGTAGAGGTTTGGTGACGTGTATTATACATGTACATGTGGTAGAAGTTTCATGAAGTGTATTATACATGTACATGTGGTAGAGGTTTGGTGACGTGTATTATACATGTACATGTGGTAGAAGTTTGGTGATGTGTATTATACATGTACATGTGGTAGAAGTTTGGTGAAGTGTATTATACATGTACATGTGGTAGAGGTTTGGTGAAGTGTATTATACATGTACATGTGGTAGAAGTTTGGTGAAGTGTATTATACATGTACATGTGGTAGAGGTTTGGTGAAGTGTATTATACATGTACATGTGGTAGAAGTGTATTATACATGTACATGTGGTAGAAGTTTGGTGAAGTGTATTATACATGTACATGTGGTAGAAGTTTGGTGATGTGTATTATACATGTACATGTGGTAGAAGTGTATTATACATGTACATGTGGTAGAAGTTTGGTGACGTGTATTATACATGTACATGCGGTAGAAGTGTATTATACATGTACATGTCAGGCGCGTAGCTAGGCTTACGCACGTACGCACGTGCGTTAAGATTTATGTTGACAGTTCCGGAAAATGAAAATTAAATAAATGCGAAAAATGCAATAAAAACTGGATCGTAAGGGGGACACAGACATTGATCATTCACAAGAAAACAGACATGAACGAATGTCAACATATATTCATTGTAGCTGATGTTTATAGTAGGCAAACGTCACCCGAGACCATATAGCGGGATCAAAAGTCTCCGGGTGAAGCATGCCCCCGGACCCCATAGGATGGTGCGTAATCCATATTTAGGCCTAGCTACGCGCCTGCATGTGGTAGAGGTTTGGTGACGTGTATTATACATGTACATGTGGTAGAGGTTTGGTGATGTGTATTATACATGTACATGTGGTAGAAGTTTCATGAAGTGTATTATACATGTACATGTGGTAGAGGTTTGGTGACGTGTATTATACATGTACATGTGGTAGAAGTTTCATGATGTGTATTATACATGTACATGTGGTAGAAGTTTGGTGAAGTGTATTATACATGTACATGTGGTAGAAGTTTGGTGAAGTGTATTATACATGTACATGTGGTAGAAGTTTGGTGATGTGTATTATACATGTACATGTGGTAGAAGTTTGGTGAAGTGTATTATACATGTACATGTGGTAGAAGTGTATTATACATGTACATGTGGTAGAAGCTTCATGAAGTGTATTATACATGCACATGTGGTAGAAGTGTATTATACATGTACATGTGGTAGAAGTGTATTATACATGTACATGTGGTAGAAGCTTCATGAAGTGTATTATACATGTACATGTGGTAGAAGCTTCATGAAGTGTATTATACATGTACATGCGGTAGAAGTTTGGTGAAGTGTATTATACATGTACATGTGGTAGAAGTTTCATGAAGTGTATTATACATGTACATGTGGTAGAAGTTTGGTGATGTGTATTATACATGTACATGTGGTAGAAGTTTGGTGATGTGTATTATACATGTACATGTGGTAGAAGTTTGGTGATGTGTATTATACATGTACATGTGGTAGAAGTGTATTATACATGTACATGTGGTAGAAGTTTGGTGACGTGTATTATACATGTACATGTGGTAGAAGTGTATTATACATGTACATGTGGTAGAAGTGTATTATACATGTACATGTGGTAGAAGTGTATTATACATGTACATGTGGTAGAAGTGTATTATACATGTACATGTGGTAGAAGTTTCATGAAGTGTATTATACATGTACATGTGGTAGAAGTTTCATGATGTGTATTATACATGTACATGTGGTAGAAGCTTCATGAAGTGTATTATACATGTACATGTGGTAGAAGCTTCATGATGTGTATTATACATGTACATGTGGTAGAAGTTTGGTGAAGTGTATTATACATGTACATGTGGTAGAAGTTTCATGAAGTGTATTATACATGTACATGTGGTAGAAGTTTGGTGAAGTGTATTATACATGTACATGTGGTAGAAGTGTATTATACATGTACATGTGGTAGAAGTTTGGTGACGTGTATTATACATGTACATGTGGTAGAAGTTTGGTGACGTGTATTATACATGTACATGTGGTAGAAGTTTCATGATGTGTATTATACATGTACATGTGGTAGAAGTTTGGTGACGTGTATTATACATGTACATGTGGTAGAAGTTTGGTGAAGTGTATTATACATGTACATGTGGTAGAAGTGTATTATACATGTACATGTGGTAGAAGTTTGGTGACATGTATTATACATGTACATGTGGTAGAAGTTTGGTGAAGTGTATTATACATGTACATGTGGTAGAAGTGTATTATACATGTACATGTGGTAGAAGTTTGGTGACGTGTATTATACATGTACATGTGGTAGAAGTTTGGTGACGTGTATTATACATGTACATGTGGTAGAAGTTTCATGAAGTGTATTATACATGTACATGTGGTAGAAGTTTGGTGAAGTGTATTATACATGTACATGTGGTAGAAGTTTGGTGAAGTGTATTATACATGTACATGTGGTAGAAGTTTGGTGAAGTGTATTATACATGTACATGTGGTAGAAGTTTCATGAAGTGTATTATACATGTACATGTGGTAGAAGCTTCATGAAGTGTATTATACATGTACATGTGGTAGAAGTTTCATGAAGTGTATTATACATGTACATGTGGTAGAAGCTTCATGAAGTGTATTATACATGTACATGTGGTAGAAGCTTCATGATGTGTATTATACATGTACATGTGGTAGAAGTTTGGTGAAGTGTATTATACATGTACATGTGGTAGAAGTTTCATGAAGTGTATTATACATGTACATGTGGTAGAAGTTTGGTGAAGTGTATTATACATGTACATGTGGTAGAAGTGTATTATACATGTACATGTGGTAGAAGTGTATTATACATGTACATGTGGTAGAAGTGTATTATACATGTACATGCGGTAGAAGTTTCATGAAGTGTATTATACATGTACATGTGGTAGAAGTGTATTATACATGTACATGTGGTAGAAGTTTCATGATGTGTATTATACATGTACATGTGGTAGAAGTTTCGTGATGTGTATTATACATGTACATGTGGTAGAAGTTTGGTGAAGTGTATTATACATGTACATGTGGTAGAAGTTTGGTGAAGTGTATTATACATGTACATGTGGTAGAAGTTTCGTGATGTGTATTATACATGTACATGTGGTAGAAGTTTGGTGAAGTGTATTATACATGTACATGTGGTAGAAGTTTCATGAAGTGTATTATACATGTACATGTGGTAGAAGTTTCATGATGTGTATTATACATGTACATGTGGTAGAAGCTTCATGAAGTGTATTATACATGTACATGTGGTAGAAGTTTCATGAAGTGTATTATACATGTACATGTGGTAGAAGTGTATTATACATGTACATGTGGTAGAAGTTTGGTGAAGTGTATTATACATGTACATGTGGTAGAAGTTTGGTGAAGTGTATTATACATGTACATGTGGTAGAAGTGTATTATACATGTACATGTGGTAGAAGTTTCATGAAGTGTATTATACATGTACATGTGGTAGAAGTTTTGAGTGTATTATACATGTACATGTGGTAGAAGTTTTGAGTGTATTATACATGTACATGTGGTAGAAGTTTGGTGAGTGTATTATACATGTACATGTGGTAGAAGTTTGGTGAAGTGTATTATACATGTACATGTGGTAGAAGTGTATTATACATGTACATGTGGTAGAAGTTTGGTGACATGTATTATACATGTACATGTGGTAGAAGTTTGGTGAAGTGTATTATACATGTACATGTGGTAGAAGTGTATTATACATGTACATGTGGTAGAAGTTTGGTGACGTGTATTATACATGTACATGTGGTAGAAGTTTGGTGACATGTATTATACATGTACATGTGGTAGAAGTTTGGTGAAGTGTATTATACATGTACATGTGGTAGAAGTTTCATGAAGTGTATTATACATGTACATGTGGTAGAAGCTTCATGATGTGTATTATACATGTACATGTGGTAGAAGTTTGGTGAAGTGTATTATACATGTACATGTGGTAGAAGCTTCATGAAGTGTATTATACATGTACATGTGGTAGAAGCTTCATGATGTGTATTATACATGTACATGTGGTAGAAGTTTGGTGAAGTGTATTATACATGTACATGTGGTAGAAGTTTCATGAAGTGTATTATACATGTACATGTGGTAGAAGTTTGGTGAAGTGTATTATACATGTACATGTGGTAGAAGTGTATTATACATGTACATGTGGTAGAAGTGTATTATACATGTACATGTGGTAGAAGTGTATTATACATGTACATGCGGTAGAAGTTTCATGAAGTGTATTATACATGTACATGTGGTAGAAGTGTATTATACATGTACATGCGGTAGAAGTGTATTATACATGTACATGCGGTAGAAGTGTATTATACATGTACATGTGGTAGAAGTGTATTATACATGTACATGTGGTAGAAGTGTATTATACATGTACATGTGGTAGAAGTTTCATGAAGTGTATTATACATGTACATGTGGTAGAAGTTTCATGAAGTGTATTATACATGTACATGTGGTAGAAGTTTCATGAAGTGTATTATACATGTACATGCGGTAGAAGTTTCATGAAGTGTATTATACATGTACATGTGGTAGAAGTGTATTATACATGTACATGCGGTAGAAGTTTGGTGAAGTGTATTATACATGTACATGTGGTAGAAGTTTCGTGAAGTGTATTATACATGTACATGTGGTAGAAGTTTGGTGAAGTGTATTATACATGTACATGTGGTAGAAGTTTGGTGAAGTGTATTATACATGAACATGTGGTCGGTATATTTCTCCTTACAACACTTACAATTAAATCCTGGTATTAGTCAAAATGTTCAGTATGCATACCACACCTAGGTCAGCATTGAGCACACATTGAAATAGAACTCTTTATTATGAACTATAGGCGATAATAGTTTCCAATTACTTAGATATGAATGTTAGCCTATTTTTATGCTGTTATTTGCCTACAACAATACTGTCTACCACCCATGTTATTTGCCTACCACAATACTGTCTACCACCCAGGTTATTTGCCTACCACAATACTGTCTACCACCCAGGTTATTTGCCTACCACATACTGTCTACCACCCAGGTTATTTGCCTACCACAATAATGTCTACCACCCATGTTATTTGCCTACCACAATACTGTCTACCACCCAGGTTATTTGCCTACCACAATACTGTCTACCACCCATGTTATTTGCCTACCACAATACTGTCTACCACCCAGGTTATTTGCCTACCACAATACTGTCTACCACCCAGGGTATTTGCCTACCACTATACTGTCTAGCACCCAGGTTATTTGCCTACCACAATACTGTCTACCACCCAGGTTATTTGCCTACCACAATACTGTCTACCACCAGGGTATTTGCCTACCACAATACTGTCTACCACCCAGGGTATTTGCCTACCACAATACTGTCTACCACCCAGGTTATTTGCCTACCACAATACTGTCTACCACCCAGGGTATTTGCCTACCACAATACTGTCTACCACCCAGGTTATTTGCCTACCACAATACTGTCTACCACCCAGGTTATTTGCCTACCACAATACTGTCTACCACCCAGGTTATTTGCCTACCACAATACTGTCTACCACCCAGGTTATTTGCCTACCACAATACTGTCTACCACCCAGGTTATTTGCCTACCACAATACTGTCTACCACCCAGGTTATTTGCCTACCACAATACTGTCTACCACCCAGGTTATTTGCCTACCACAATACTGTCTACCACCCAGGTTATTTGCCTACCACAATACTGTCTACCACCCAGGTTATTTGCCTACCACAATACTGTCTACCACCCAGGTTATTTGCCTACCACAATACTGTCTACCACCCAGGTTATTTGCCTACCACAATACTGTCTACCACCCAGGTTATTTGCCTACCACAATAATGTCTACCACCCAGGTTATTTGCCTACCACAATACTGTCTACCACCCAGGTTATTTGCCTACCACATACTGTCTACCACCCAGGTTATTTGCCTACCACATACTGTCTACCACCCAGGTTATTTGCCTACACATACTGTCTACCACCCAGGTTATTTGCCTACACATACTGTCTACCACCCAGGTTATTTGCCTACAAATACTGTCTACCACCCAGGTTATTTGCCTACAAATACTGTCTACCACCCATGTTATTTGCCTACCACAAT
>CM026386.1:28757252-28846804 GCA_014843695.1 Archivesica marissinica | reverse complement strand
ACATACATCTACATGACAATATACCCCACGGACACACATCTACATGATAATATACCCCACGGACACACATCTACATGACAATATACCCCACAGACACACAACTACATGACAATATACCCCACGGACACACATCTACATGACAATATACCCCACGGACACACATCTACAGTACAATATACCCCACGGACATACATCTACATGACAATATACCCCACAGACACACATCTACATGACAATATACCCCACAGACACACATCTACATGACAATATACCCCACGGACACGCATCTACAGTACAATATATCCCACGGACATACATCTACATGACAATATACCCCATGGACACACAACTACATGACAATATATCCCATGGACATACATCTACATGACAATATACCCCACGGACACACAACTACATGACAATATATCCCACGGACACACATCTACAGTACAATATACCCCACGGACACACATCTACAGTACCCCACGGACACACAACTACATGACAATATATCCCACGGACACACATCTACAGTACAATATACCCCACGGACACACATCTACAGTACAATATACCCCAAGGACACACAACTACATGACAATATACCCCACGGACATACTTCTACATGACAATATACCCCACGGACATACATCTACATGACAATATACCCCACGGACACACATCTACATGACAATATACCCCACGGACATACATCTACATGACAATATACCCCACGGACTTACATCTACATGACAATATACCCCACGGACACACATCTACATGACAATATACCCCACGGACACACATCTACATGACAATATACCCCATGGACTTACATCTACATGACAATATACCCCACGGACATACATCTACATGACAATATACCCCACGGACACGCATCTACAGTACAATATATCCCACGGACTTACATCTACATGACAATATACCCAATTTTATATGAGGAAAGTGATTCAAATAAGTATGTAATGTTTTCCCCTATCCTGAGATGGTACGGTGGTCGCCAGATCAGACAGGTGGATTTTCTCCGGGTACTCCGGTTTCTTCCCACACTTAATGACCACATTTACGCTTTCATCCGCGCCAACGAGAGTGATTAATATAAGTTATTAAAACTTGTTTCGCAATAATTGTAAAATAAATAAAGTTTAAAAAATCTATTTTTCAACTATACTTGTGTTTTGTCTTATTCTAAAATTTTTTATTAAACTAACTATATATAAATTGATTAATGGGGCATAAAATAGCCATATGCTCTCCAACATGTGATCACAGACAGTGTGTGTATACTGCTAAAGATAAGAAGCCTATTACAAGGGCATATACACACCCACCCACCATAAACTTCAGAGTAGATTCTCATATATTTTTAAAAAAAATTATTTTAAGTTTATTTAACGTCGCTACCGGTTGCCCATTTGAGCAGGTTCGATCCCCGTCTGACCCTAATACAATTAAAAAAAGTCTTTCAGTAGGGACTTTAAACCAAGGTCTCGTGTCAGTGCTTTACACTGTTCACGTAAAATAACGTAAGAAACTGCCAACTTTTTTATATAAAGAGACACGGGTGGGTGGGGCTCGAACCAGTGACCATCAGTGATGATAGTGGTTTACAAGTCAGCGAACTTAACAACTCGACCATGTAATTTACTATACCTACTTTAATGCTATGACCATGCTCGGCTGTACTGTGATGTTCCAAGTACAATTATGATTATTAAGGTAATTTGCCGGTCCATTTGGGGACATGATGACTCCATTGGGGCTTGTAAAAACACCTCCACATTCACTGATACTGAAAACAGAGAAAATATAGTAGAATACTACTTGTTTTTTTCAATGCATGATCAAATTATATTTCACCGAAAGAACATTGAAAGCAATATTATCATGAGTGGCTAGTGGGCTAGGTTCATGAAAACAATAGTACCACAAGTGGCTAGTAGGCAAAGGTTCATGGAAACAATAGTACCACAAGTGGCTAGTAGGCTAGGTTCATGAAAGCAATAGTATCACAAGTGGCTAGTAGGCTAGGTTCATGACAACAATGTTATCATGAGTGGCTAGTAGGCTAGGTTCATGAAAACAATATTATCATGAGTGGCTAGTAGGCTAGGTTCGTGAAAACAATATTATCACGAGTGGCTAGTAGGCTAGGTTCATGAAAACAATAGTATCACGAGTGGCTAGTAGGCTAGGTTCATGAAAACAATAGTATCACGAGTGGCTAGTAGGCTAGGTTCATGAAAACAATGTTATCACAAGTGGCTAGTAGGCTAGGTTCATGAAAACAATAGTATCATGAGTGGCTAGTAGGCTAGGTTCATGAAAACAATGTTATCATGAGTGGCTAGTAGGCTAGGATCATGAAAACAATGTTATCACGAGTGGCTAGTAGGCTAGGTTCATGAAAACAATGTTATCATGAGTGGCTAGTAGGCTAGGTTCATGAAAACAATGTTATCATGAGTGGCTAGTAGGCTAGGTTCATGAAAACAATAGTATCACGAGTGGCTAGTAGGCTAGGTTCATGAAAACAATGTTATCATGAGTGGCTAGTAGGCTAGTTCATGAAAACAATGTTATCACGAGTGGCTAGTAGGCTAGGGTCATGAAAACAATATCATCACAAGTGGCTAGTAGGCTAGGTTCATGAAAACAATATTATCACAAGTGGTTAGTAGGCTAGGTTCATGAAAACAATATTATCACAAGTGGTTAGTAGGCTAGGTTCATGAAAACAATATTACCACAAGTGGCTAGTAGGCTAGGTTTATGAAAACAATATTATCACAAGTGGCTAGTAGGCTAGGTTCATGAAAACAATATTACCACAAGTGGCTAGTAGGCTAGGTTTATGAAAACAATATTATCACAAGTGGTTAGTAGGCTAGGTTCATGAAAACAATAGTATCACAAGTGGCTAGTAGGCTAGGTTCATGAAAACAATATTATCACAAGTGGCTAGTAGGCTAGGTTCATGAACACAATAGTATCACAAGTGGCTAGTAGGCTAGGTTCATGAAAACAATAGTATCACAAGTGGCTAGTAGGCTAGGTTCATGAACACAATAGTATCACAAGTGGCTAGTAGGCTAGGTTCATGAACACAATAGTATCACAAGTGGCTAGTAGGCTAGGTTCATGAACACAATAGTATCACAAGTGGCTAGTAGGCTAGGTTCAAAAGCTGAAATGGGTTTTTATGATAGAAAACGATGCAACCATGCGCTAAATTGCGCTAGAACATTGTGTTTAGAACATCATGTTTAGAACATCGTGTTTAGACGACCATAAAGTATGTCATAAAAGACGTCACTGAAAGCTGAGAGTCCGAAAATGTGTGCGTTGACAACATTTCATACACACATCAATAGTAAATAACATCATGTATGGCTTGCATACACAACTCCATAGTAAATAACATGATTTATGGCTTACATACACATCTCCATAGTAAATAACATGATTTATGGCTTGCATACACATCTCCATAGTAAATAACATGATTTATGGCTTGCATACACACATCAATAGTAAATAACATGATGTATGGCTTGCATACACATCTCCATAGTAAATAACATGATTTATGGCTTGCATACACACCTCCATACTAAATAACATGATTTATGGCTGGCATACACACATCAATAGTAAATAACATGATGTATGGCTTGCATACACACATCAATAGTAAATAACATGATGTATGGCTTGCATACACAACTCCATAGTAAATAACATGACTTATGGCTTGCATACACTCCATAGTAAATGACATGACTTATAGCTTGCATACACTCCATAGTAAATAACATGATGTATGGCTTGCATACACTCCATAGTAAATAACATGATTGATGGCTTGCATACACACCTCAATAGTAAATAACATGATTTATGGCTTGCATACAGACATCAATAGTAAATAACATGATTTATGGCTTGCATACACACCTCCATACTAAATAACATGACTTATGGCTTGCATATACTCCATAGTAAATAACATGATTTATGGCTTGCATACACACCTCCATAGTAAATAACATGATTTATGGCTTGCATACACACCTCCATACTAAATAACATGACTTATGGCTTGCATACACAATTCCATAGTAAATAACATGATTTATGGCTTGCATACACAACTCCATAGTAAATAACATGACTTATGGCTTGCATACACATCTCCATAGTAAATAACATGATTTATGGCTTGCATACACACTTCAATAGTAAATAACATGATGTATGGCTTGCATACACATCTCCATAGTAAATAACATGATTCATGGCTTGCATACACACATCAATAGTAAATAACATGATTTATGGCTTGCATACACACATCAATAGTAAATAACATGATTTATGGCTTGCATACACACATCAATAGTAAATAACATGATTTATGGCTTGCATACACACATCAATAGTAAATAACATGATTTATGGCTTGCATACACACCTCCATAGTAAATAACATGATTTATGGCTTGCATACACACCTCCATAGTAAATAGCATATAAAACCTCATATTTATAAGATGTTCTGAAACGTCTTCTAGAATAATTTGATTAGAATATAAAGCACAAGCCTACTTACATATACATAGCTCTAAACCCATTCTTAACCACAGAATTGTCTGTCCAAAATTCTATATACATTTGCCCGAGGGAGGCTAGAGCCTGCGGGGCTGTACTGCCACAGAATTTGCCCAAGCGTCGAGCACTTGAGCTATTGCCAGCGTAGATTGACACTGCATCATGACGACAATTAGTCCCAGCTGAAAACAATAAAGGCGATGAATTCATATAATACAACATATTTACAAGCTTAAATCGTGATAGCGCAGTGGATGCGCGTTCGCTTCAGGTGCGAAAGGTCCGGAGTTCGAGCCCCACTGGAGCCGTTACGATTGAGCCCTTAGGCAAGGCATTTAAATTCCACGTTGCCTCTTCTCTCTCCCTCGTGGCGATGGATTCCATCAGGAATGAGGTCTCGAGACTGATTTAGTTGAAGTTGAAATAACTTGTTTCGCAATCGAGCTAAAATAAATTTGTATAAACATAAATCTTGACAGGCCATTTAAATACGATATAGCTGGCATTATGATGAAAACAAAATGAAAATGGTGGCCATTTTGGATGTAAAGCAATTTGAACTAGTTTTGATATACAACTAACTGCCCCAATGCCACACATAAAGTTTCATCAAAATTGACATCAAGTGGAGAAGAATTTAAAGATGGCCACCATATTGCTTTCAAAGTGGAACTATTTTAGTTATTTTTCATCTATTTGTTGCCCTGATGCTCCGTGCAATGATTCAGCACAGTGACAAAGTGGCTCTGGAGAAGTCAATAATAGATTTTCAAGACGGTCACCATGGCGACCAATTTGGATAAGAAAAGTGTCAATCTACTAGATGCCATACACTCTAAACCAAGTTCCATCAAAATTGACCAAGTGTTTGGGAGAGGAAGTCTGAAATTAGACATAAAAGATGTCAGTGATTAAGATTTCAGAGTCATTGTGATTCATTTTGCGTTTATGCGTAGTACCGTGGTTTATTAGAATGCGCCGTGCGGCCCAGTACTTCCAGCTTCAGCATTCGAGGTTTCTGTTGGGGTTACCTCACCCTTAGGCTAGGACTTTTAAGGCGGTCCATATATTCGCCTGATGCACCCGTTGTGGGACACGTGGAGTATTTAATAGGAGTAGCTTTGCCATGTGCTATTCTGCCCTGTCCTGGTAGGTACACCGCCATATGGTCCGGGACTGCTTATTTGATTCACAGCTAACCCCCATATCTGAGGGCCGTTCCCCTATCCGCCACCTAAGGACCCGCTGGGTAGGGAATGGTCGCCCCACTACTGAATTGGAAGCAGCATGGACCCAGAGATTTCAAAGTGAAACTGGTTTGTATAGGCTATTTCATCCCAATTGCACCCAACTGCACTAGTCGACAACATATCAACAAAAACAACGTATGTGAAATGTGTGAAAATTCAATTAACGCAGTGATGTCGGCTCCAATTATCATGCACCATTGTTTGCAATTAGTGTGAATCATAAGGTCTGATATACACTTATAACCTAACACTTATAACCTAACCCAACACTTATAAATTTATTTTTTGGTCCCTTCAGTATAAACACTTATATAATGCGATATAATCAAAATTCACAAAAATGATGACACAAACGCAATATCTGAACAATGTGAAAAGTCACAGAATCCCAATACAATCTGTATGTCCGCGATACTAATGTCTAGTGTGTCGTCCCATGGCTCTTACGATGTGCCACACCTCAGTCTCACAGGTGAACGATTTTATCATTTTTGTACAGCTAATGTAGCCGAATAACATAATCTATAATTTCAAATTATTATCTTGAACCATGCTCGAGAAAATCCAATTTGAAAAGTGTCGGGTCTTGCGCTGTGTTATTTTGTGAATTTTGATTTTACAGTGTTGTTTGTTATTTGTTAAGTTTTATACCTTTTTGTTTATCAGTTGAAAAGAAAACATTTCTTGTATGTACGTATGATGTGTTGATTTATACATAGTCCAAATTAGAACGAAATCCTTTCACAAATAATCCAATCATACCGAACTATATAAGTGTGGGTTAGAAGTGATCCTAAGTGTAGATTAAAGTGTGGAGAAGTGTGGGTCATTTAATTAAGTTACTTCAAAAAGAATGATCAAATAATATTTTCACATCCATTCAGGCTTTTTGTATGCAAATGCGAGTGAGTACATGTGTCATGTAATTATTTTTTATTAGAACACCCCCGGGTACTTGCGACACCGGGCACCTGCTCACCTGAAACTGTCAAAGCAAATTTCACAACCAACTTAAGTTCGAAAATCCTGACATTTAGATCTAATTGTCTTTGTTGTATACAAGTATAATTTTATCATACTAGCAATTATTTACATTTGCGTATACATCCGTATGACAATTACTTCCCGAAATCTACGCGATTCAACAATAATAATATATCGATTAGGATCGTTCACTTTCATAAATGTCCCATTGTCAATACAGTCTACACCCGTTACATCAAAGTTGGTTATGTCAAATTCCCCGGTTATCTCGAAGTCGGGTCAAAGCCCCGTTTCAGATACTATCATTTTACATATAGCTGGATCTGTTTATGTCAAATTTATTTGTTGGTCCCTTCAGTATAAATATTAGTACAAACAACTGCAATTGTTGTTGATTTGATCATAGTAACAAGATGACTGTGACCGAGGTTCGACAATCTCGAGTACATTTACGGTGGGAGACCGTTCTCGCCAGAACCGAGATCGGGGTGGGGGTGGGGGGGTATGCCTGAAGGTGAGTAAACTGAAAGTAGGTATGGTCGTGTACTTGTGTCAGTCAATTTAAAACTAGATTAAAATTTAATCTTTATAGTAAACACCCAAACACACCACAACTTTCCACAGAAGGGCCGTAACTAATGTTGCTAGAACTTGGCCCGAACCATTTGCTTTTCATTGTCATGTCTTGTATTACATGTATTTCATTGTCATGTCTTGTATTACATGTATTTCATTGTCATGTCTTGTATTACATGTATTTCATTGTCATGTCTTGCATTACATATATTTCATTGTCATGTCTTGCATTACATATATTTCATTGTCATGTCTTGCATTACATATATTTCATTGTCATGTCTTGCATTACATATATTTCATTGTCATGTCTTGCATTACATATATTTCATTGTCATGTCTTGCATTACATATATTTCATTGTCATGTCTTGTATTACATATATTTCATTGTCATGTCTTGTATTACATATATTTCATTGTCATGTCTTGTATTACATATATTTCATTGTCATGTCTTGTATTACATATATTTCATTGTCATGTCTTGTATTACATATATTTCAAATGAATCAAGCAATAAAATACGATCAAACTAAACTTTCCACATTATCACTTTGTATCACACATTAACCCTTTCAACACCACAGACCTCTAAATAGGCTTACAAAACTTTTTGCCAGTGATATGACTATTTTTAGACATAATTACCCATTTTGATAAATGAACTTGTCCAAATGTGATTTTCTGATTCATTTATTGGTTTATGAATATCATGGACCAGTCCATGTGAGTTACTTGGTGTTGAATGGGTTAAGCCAAAATATATGGAACAGTACTGGGGTCTTGTGATATTTTCCGAAAATTGATGTACGGTATGACCTTTATAATATTAACCGTCTCCGTGGCCTAGTGGTTAAGGAGCAGGAAGTCGAAGTGTTCGAACCTCATCAAGGGTTTGTTCTGATATGGCCGGTTGGTGAGATATTTTGCACACTCTTGATTGGTCAACGACCAGTGTAAACCACCATGCAATGGATGCCAAACATACGACTCAAAGCGAATATACAATGTTCTCGATCATACCACTCTCTATTACTAATGCTAACAATCACTTACTCAACTAACATCACTCTTGTGCATCTGATACACCCAAATTCCACTATGTTACATTTATATCACTTGTGTTGCAAAATATGTCACATCCCATGCATAAATATTTACATCGATATTGTGCTTCCTTAGATGTGCACTGATTGCATACAATTTCACATGAGGGTTTCCAACTAATGATATGCACACAAATTTCACATGAGGGTTTCCAACTAATGATATGTACAAAAATTTCACATAAGGGTTTCCAACTAATGATATGCAGCTTACACGCGCACTTCAAACTAAAGGCATGCGTTCGTCGCTAGAAAAGGCGTGTCTTATAGTTTACACTTTTCCAAGGATGATCTATTTACCTGTTTCGGCACACGGTAAGTTGCAAATCTGGACTAAAAACATTTTAAATGCTAAGTGTGCTATATTTTCATTGTGTCATTAAAAAGAATAATTAATGTAAATATAAGTAATGAATCGCGGGTTAATAGTTTCCATCAGGGTATGAACTACATTGGGCCTGCTTAATGTTAGCGTGGGTGCCTTCGGCCTCCACACACTTTAACCATGCACAATATAATTCATACCCCAATGGAAACTATTAACCTGCGATTCATTCCTTAATTGTTGGTGAACAGCCTTGTCCACAACTGTCAAATCAATTATTGTTTGTTCGGGGTATCTGTCTGAAGCGTAGGAGAACATTGATAAGAGTTAAATTATAACATTATAAATGTGAAAACTTATACGTATGTCGGTATCCGCGTTACATCAACGCCAATTAAAGTATTTACAACTGCAAGAATCATGATACACAACGAAACAACAAATAGGTGTTATTTGATAATTGGTGGCCATCCCACATTGAGATGATCCACACTTGCATTAAGTGGTCACTCAGTGTAAGCTGCCAAAACAGTCACTTCCCTTGAGTGGCTGCTTAACACAGGTTTGACTGTATCTAAATGTTGGCAATATTTGCATCGTTGGTAGCTCGCCACTAATGTTCAGTATGCATCACCATAGGGAACCAGCCATACAGAACTTGCATCACCATAGGGAACCAGCCATACAGAACTTGCATCACCATAGGGAACCAGCCATACAGAACTTGCATCACCATAGGGAACCAGCCATACAGAACTTGCATCACCATAGGGAACCAGCCATACAGAACTTGCATCACCATTGGGAACCAGCCATACAGAACTTGCATCACCATAGGGAACCAGCCATACAGAACTTGCATCACCATAGGGAACCAGCCATACAGAACTTGCATCACCATAGGGAACCAGCCATACAGAACTTGCATCACCATAGGGAACCAGCCATACAGAACTTACATCACCATAGGGAACCAGCCATACAGAACTTGCATCACCATGGGAACCAGCCATACAGAACTTGCATCACCATTGGGAACCAGCCATACAGAACTTGCCATAGGGAACCAGCCATACAGAACTTGCCATACAGAACTTGCATCACCATAGGGAACCAGCCATACAGAACTTGCATCACCATAGGGAACCAGCCATACAGAACTTGCATCACCATAGGGAACCAGCCATACAGAACTTGCATCACCATAGGGAACCAGCCATACACAACTTACATCACCATAGGGAACCAGCCATACAGAACTTGCATCACCATGGGGAACCAGCCATACAGAACTTGCATCACCATAGGGAACCAGCCATACAGAACTAGACAATTTCATAGCGAAATTCTCAGCCGACAAAGTTTATCGTACACCACAAGTGTTGTAAGTGGTTAATGTTCCGAACGACATGTGAATCATTCAGATTTCTGTGCAAGTAATTACGACACAAATTTTGATCTTATACCTTCTATAGTTTTGCTAACTCTGAGCAATATCCAATTTAACACATTTAAAAGGGAATTACGTCGCACAAAGCCAAAAATAGATATTTCACGCATAAATTACATAGTTATTACCAAACTAATATGAACAATAATGTTCAATCAATTTGCAGTCTACAAGCGGGAAAATAGGATTTCATACAATGATCAGCCACGCTCCTGAATTGACCTTTGTTTATTTTTGGATTCTATGATACTGTTGTTAATGGATAATTTAAATCAGATTAATCTAAACATAAATATGCACCAGAGCTCATTCTAGGTAATATTTTTGGGATTAGTGAGACAGCGCGCGATTGCACTCTGTGTTGTGTAATAATGTTCAACAAAATACGGTTAAAAGTCATAATTTGACAATTTTGAATAGGAGTGCGTTATAATGAGCCAGTGTATCTTACTGGACAATATTTTATACGAAAATTGTGAAATAAAAAAAACCCATTTCTTAGATAGAAGTGGGGTTCCCCAGGGGGCAAATTCATGGTCCCGAAGGCGACTATTTCGCCCCAGTCACCCTCTAGCATGAGCCCTGAGGTATATTTGCAAGTGTGAGATATAACGTTATATAAAACTAATTTATTTTATGTCGCTTTAACTTACATTCAATATCGAAAGTGAAACCCTCGAATGAGAGAGCGATATAGTGCTGTGGGTCCATGATCAGTGTGTAGTTACAGCGTAGATTGTTTGTGTACTCATTCGGGAATCCTGGGGAGAGAATAAGGCCCTGCCTGTTTGTTATAACACCACCACAACCTGCAGGTTAGATCAGAATAAGAACACATAAAGAAAAAGAAAACTTATTCGGTAAATCAACATATGAAACAACATGCCGAAGAAACAGGTATAACAATTTATGAAGAAAACATGCAGAGGAAACAAGTATAACAATTTATGAAGAAAACATACAGAGGAAACAGGTATAACAATTTATGAAGAAAGCATGCAGAAGAAACAGGTATAACAATTTATGAAGAAAACCTGCAGAGGAGATAGGTATAACAATTTATGAAGAAAACATGCAGAGGAAACAGGTATAACAATTTATGAAGAAAACATGCAGAGGAAACAGGTATAACAATTTATGAAGAAAACATGCAGAGAAACAGGTATAACAATTTATGAAGAAAACATGTAGAGGAGACAGGTATAACAATTTATGAAGAAAACATGCAGATGAAACAGGTATAACAATTTATGAAGAAAACATGCAGAGGAGACAGGTATAACAATTTATGAAGAAAACATGCAGAGGAAACAGGTATAACAATTTATGAAGAAAACCTGCAGAGGAGATAGGTATAACAATTTATGAAGAAAACATGCAGAGGAGACAGGTATAACAATTTATGAAGAAAACATGCAGAGGAGACAGGTATAACAATTTATGAAGAAAACATGCAGAGGAGACAGGTGTAACAATTTATGAAGAAAACATGCAGAAGAAACAGGTATAACAATTTATAAAGAAAACATGCAGAAGAAACAGGTATAACAATTTATGAAGAAAAACTATAGTTACGGTAGACTCTAAAAATAATGACAGTGAATAGTGGATTGCGTATTTTGACTATTTCACTGCCTTTCTGATGGACTACTTTCTTTCAGATTGGATGTTCTATAACTGAGTCAGAAAGAATTAAGCAGTATCAAGGGTATATTGACAAACTACTTTCTTTCTGATTGGATGTCCTATAACTGAGTCAGAAAGAATTAAGCAGTATCAAGGGTATATTGACAAACTACTTTCTTTCTGATTGGATGTCCTATAACTGAGTCAGAAAGAATTAAGCAGTATCAAGGGTATATTGACGAACTACTTTCTTTCTGATTGGATGTCCTATAACTGAGTCAGAAAGAATTAAGCAGTATCAAGGGTATATTGACAAACTACTTTCTTTCAGATTGGATGTCCTATAACTGAGTCAGAAAGAATTAAGCAGTATCAAGGGTATATTGACGAACTACTTTCTTTCTGATTGGATGTCCTACAACAGAGTCAGAAAGAATCTGATCAGGCTCTATGCTGTGCTATTAGGATAGTGGAGCTAAACACTTGGCTGAATAGCAAATAACATAGATCCTGATCAGATGGGGCGCTATGCCGCAGCTTGATCTAGATCTATGTTGTTTGCAAATATGATTTTATTTACTGAGCAGGCAAAGGGTTAAAGACCACCCAAGGGTATAGAACAAGTGGTCTTGCTGACAGGCTAGTGGTTATATGTTATATTATATATGTTATATTTCGGGTTTTATGCCTGCATCAGCACCATTTCAGGCTATATCGCCGGCGGGCAGTTTACCTAACAACACCTTTCCTGGGCAGGCTCCAGCGGTTAACCAGTACTTGTGTGTACCAACCTCCTGACAGGATAGTGGTATCTCATAACAGGTCACAATACAGTCAAACCTGTCAACCATGGAAATGATGACAATTGGCTGCTTAGTGAAGGTGTCTGCTCAATAGAGGCTAATTATTGAGAATAAATTGCCACATTGGTACACATGTTGTAACTGGCTGGTTAATACAGGTTGACTGCTTAACAATTTAATCCACAGCACAAAAGGCCAATTACACATTTGATCTCCATATTGCTGATAAGCAATAGGCACATAGTACTATATACTCAATAAGCCATATCTCTGGGAATAGATAACGGCGTTGAACGGTGGCTCTATAAGGGAAGTTGATGTGTTGTATGGCATTTATGTAAAGGGTTAATTAATAGATGTGATTGCTAACACAGGTTTGACTGTACACTGATAAAAACTTGATCAGACATCAACCTGGTGCCAATTAGAGAGAAGATTTACTGGGTGGTCTTTATATGGAGGTGAGCTTTATATGCAGGTGAGCTTTATATGCAGGTGAGATTTATATGCAGGTGAGCTTTATATGAGGTGAGCTTTATATGGAGGTGAGCTTTATATGCAGGTGAGCTTTATATGCAGGTGAGATTTATATGCATGTGAGCTTTATACGCAGGTGAGCTTTATATGCGAGCTTTATATGCAGGTGAGCTTTATATGCATGTGAGCTTTATATGCAGGTGAGCTTTATATGCAAGTGAGATTTATATACATGTGAGCTTTATATGCAGGTGAGCTTTATATGCAGGTGAGATTTATATGCAGGTGAGCTTTATATGCAAGCTTTATATGCATGTGAGCTTTATATGCAGGTGAGCTTTATATGCAGGTGAGCTTTATATGCAAGTGAGATTTATATACATGTGAGCTTTATATGCAGGTGAGCTTTATATGCAGGTGAGCTTTATATGCAGGTGAGCTTTATATGTGAGCTTTATATGCATGTGAGCTTTATATGCAGGTGAGCTTTATATGCAGGTGAGCTTTATATGCAAGTGAGATTTATATACATGTGAGCTTTATATGCAGGTGAGATTTATATGCATGTGAGCTTTATATGCAGGTGAGCTTTATAGGTGAGCTTTATATGCAAGCTTTATATGCAGGTGAGCTTTATATGCATGTGAGCTTTATATGTAGGTGAGCTTTATATGCAAGTGAGATTTATATACATGTGAGCTTTATATGCAGGTGAGCTTTATATGCATGTGAGCTTTATATGCATGTGAGATTTATATACATGTGAGCTTTATATGCAAGTGAGATTTATATACATGTGAGCTTTATATGCAAGTGAGATTTATATACATGTGAGCTTTATATGCAAGTGAGATTTATATACATGTGAGCTTTATATGCAGGTGAGCTTTATATGGGGGATGTTGTTTGTGCAAATTAGTCTGTATATGGCATATAAATATTTCAATGCCAGTGAAATTAAGATATTCATTACATATATAAGTTTACATTGAATGGTTGAAATAGTTCATTTATACCTGCCAACCAGTGGGCAGAGAATCCATTTCCGTTGGTTGAAGAATCTGACCTAAATCTTACTACTAGCCGGTTCCCGGTCGATCTCTGTATAGGAGGCAGGACATTCTCACACCAGCGGCCAATGGTAACCATGGTACCATTACTTAATACATCACTTACCTACAAAGGTAAATATATATATAAGAGGTGCATTCAATAAATTATGTCCGTCCGCAATCGTGGTCGAGTGGTTACAGTCGCTGACATATATACCACTGTAACCTATCATCACTGATGGTCATGGTTTTGAGCCCCGCTCAGACCATGTCTCTTAATATGAAAAAGTTGGCAGTTTCTTACGGAGGTTGATGCACCAAGTACTGGTTAACAACTGGAGTCTGCCGAGGAAAGGTGTTGTTAGGTAAACTGGCCATCGCTCAAATGGGCAACTGGTAGCGATGTTAAACAAACTTAAATAAAAAAATAAGAACATTCTGTCATTTCTGCCATTCAGTAGAAACAATGTAGCCTGTCAATTTTTCACTTTTTAACTTCTGGCAAAATGACATGATCAGAAACTCAATACAGCCCAATTAATGGTCTCGGTGTTAAAATATATATATTTGACTGACCAGGCAAAATACATCAACGCCTATTCCAAGGTTAGAAACAATGTTTCGCAAGAACATGTAAAACTTGTGTAAAAATTGTTTGGGAAAGTTTATTCAAAATTAAATCTCATTTTAACTAACCAAGATATTGAATTTCATTGTTGAATTATACACATTCATGTACAGTGGCTATTGTTGAATTATACACATTCATGTACAGTGGCTATTGTTGAATTATACACACTCATGTACAGTGGCTATTGTTGAATTATACACATTCATGTACAGTGGCTATTGTTGAATTATACACATTCATGTACAGTGGCTATTGTTGAATTATACACATTCATGTACAGTGGCTATTGTTGAATTATACACACTCATGTACAGTGGCTATTGTTGAATTATACACATTCATGTACAGTGGCTATTGTTGAATTATACACACTCATGTACAGTGGCTATTGTTGAATTATACACACTCATGTACAGTGGCTATTGTTGAATTATACACATTCATGTACAGTGGCTATTGTTGAATTATATACACTCATGTACAGTGGCTATTGTTGAATTATACACATTCATGTACAGTGGCTATATTTCAATGTTGAATTATACACATTCATGTACAGTGGCTATATTTCAATGTTGAATTATAAACACTCATGTACAGTGGCTATATTTCATTGTTGAATTATACACATTCATGTACAGTGGCTATATTTCATTGTTGAATAATAAACACTCATGTACAGTGGCTATATTTCATTGTTGAATAATAAACACTCATGTACAGTGGCTATATTTCATTGTTGAATAATAAACATTCATGTACAGTGGCTATATTTCATTGTTGAATTATAAACACTCATGTACAGTGGCTATATTTCAATGTCATAATGAAACCTGAAGGAATATTAGAAATAAATGCTTACCCCGGTATATTAAAGCCTGGTATATTAAAGCTTGGTATATTAAAGCATGGTATATTAAAGCATGGTATATTAAAGCCTGTATATTAAAGCCTGGTATATTAAAGCATGGTATATTAAAGCCTGTATATTAAAGCCTGGTATATTAAAGCATGGTATATTAAAGCATGGTATATTAAAGCCTGTATATTAAAGCCTGGTATATTAAAGCTTGGTATATTAAAGCATGGTATATTAAAGCATGGTATATTAAAGCATGGTATATTAAAGCATGGTATATTAAAGCATGGTATATTAAAGCCTGTATATTAAAGCCTGTATATTAAAGCTTGGTATATTATAGCCTGGTATATTAAAGTCTGGTATATTAAAGCATGGTATATTAAAGCCTGGTATATTAAAGCATGGTATATTAAAGCCTGTATATTAAAGCTTGGTATATTAAAGCATGGTATATTAAAGCATGGTATATTAAAGCATGGTATATTAAAGCCTGTATATTAAAGCTTGGTATATTAAAGCCCGAGTTTCTTTGCAGTAATCGACAAAAGAGATTTATTCTGAATGGTGTGGTATACATCATAGTACAAGTGTGACATTAAGAACACATTGGGCTAAGACAGACAGACAGATGGCCAACATCAACCAATACACCCAACTTCAAACTTTGCTGTTGATGAAGTTCCAATTGCTATGGCACAATATTTACATTGCTAGTTCTCTAGCCATGTTCGACACCTTCCAGTCAGTCTACTGTGTCTACATTCCGGTAAATGCAGTTGCCCCTGTGACGTTGCTGATTGGCTAATGTTGTTGTTTGACGTTACAAATCACACGCAATTCTATACCGCTGTCAATAATACTGCATGCAGCGTAACTTATGTAGAATAGTCAAAGTAAATAAAGACAAACTGGTGTTAGTGGTCACCTCTATTAAGCAGCCAATCTGTATTAAGCAGCCAATTTTCAGATTCCCAATATGTTGTTTTATTATACATTTAACCTTTATTAAACAGCCACATGTGTTAGGCAGCCACTTTCTGTGATTCCCTTGGCTGGCTGCTTAAGACAGGTTTGACTGTATAAGGAATAAAATCAATCTGTGCTTCGTTTCTTCGGGTATACAATACATTTGTGCTGTTCAAAGTGTATATGGAAGCTGAAAATAATTGCTCACAGACAGATGCATGGATCGATAAACAGAATGGTGATGAACACAAATTGGGCATTTTATTTGATTTTAGACAAAAGAAAAACTGACCTCCACATAGTCAGAGGCGCATTCACCATTGTGCTCCATATCAAAGGGAGGATCAAAGGTCAAGGTAACCGTGTAGCCGGAGTCTACGTTGATGTCCCATACACACTCGGAGTTGTGTGGGTAGCTGCTAGGGTAGTTTGGTGTGGTTAGATTGCCAGCAGGGTTCGAAAATAGACCGCCACAACCTGAAACCGAGATATGACACGCATGACAAGCACCCACTTAAGAGAGGGTCTGTTTTATCCCCCACCCATGAGAGGGTCTGTTTTATCCCCCACCCATGAGAGGGTCTGTTTTATCCCCCACCCATGAGAGGGTCTGTTTTATCCCCCACCCATGAGAGGGTCTGTTTTATCCCCCACCCATGAGAGGGTCTGTTTTATCCCCCACCCATGAGAGGGTCTGTTTTATCCCCCACCCATGAGAGGGTCTGTTTATCCCCCACCCATGAGAGGGTCTGTTTTATCCCCCACCCATGAGAGGGTCTGTTTTATCCCACCCATGAGAGGGTCTGTTTATCCCCCCCATGAGAGGGTCTGTTTTATCCCCCACCCATGAGAGGGTCTGTTTTATCCCCACCCATGAGAGGGTCTGTTTTATCCCACCCATGAGAGGGTCTGTTTATCCCCACCCATGAGAGGGTCTGTTTTATCCCCCACCCATGAGAGGGTCTGTTTTATCCCCCACCCATGAGGGTCTGTTTATCCCCCACCCATGAGAGGGTCTGTTTTATCCCCCACCCATGAGAGGGTCTGTTTTATCCCCACCCATGAGAGGGTCTGTTTTATCTCCACCCATGAGAGGGTCTGTTTTATCTCCCACCCATGAGAGGGTCTGTTTTATCCCCCACCCATGAGAGGGTCTGTTTTATCCCCCACCCATGAGAGGGTCTGTTTTATCTCCCACCCATGAGAGGGTCTGTTTTATCTCCCACCATGAGAGGGTCTGTTTTATCCCCCACCCATGAGAGGGTCTGTTTTATCCCCACCATGAGAGGGTCTGTTTTATCCCCCACCCATGAGAGGGTCTGTTTTATCCCCCACCCATGAGAGGGTCTGTTTTATCCCCCACCCATGAGAGGGTCTGTTTTATCCCCCACCCATGAGAGGGTCTGTTTTATCCCCCACCCATGAGAGGGTCTGTTTTATCCCCACCATGAGAGGGTCTGTTTTATCTCCCACCCATGAGAGGGTCTGTTTTATCTCCCACCCATGAGAGGGTCTGTTTTATCTCCCACCCATGAGAGGGTCTGTTTTATCTCCCACCCATGAGAGGGTCTGTTTTATCTCCCACCCATGAGAGGGTCTGTTTTATCTCCCACCCATGAGAGGGTCTGTTTTATCTCCCACCCATGAGAGGGTCTGTTTTATCTCCCACCCATGAGAGGGTCTGTTTTATCTCCCACCCATGAGAGGGTCTGTTTTATCTCCCATGAGAGGGTCTGTTTTATCTCCCACCCATGAGAGGGTCTGTTTTATCTCCCACCCATGAGAGGGTCTGTTTTATCTCCCACCCATGAGAGGGTCTGTTTTATCTCCCACCCATGAGAGGGTCTGTTTTATCTCCCACCCATGAGAGGGTCTGTTTTATCTCCCACCATGAGAGGGTCAAGATGCGTGATAACAGAATGAAATATGTTAATATAATGAACATAATGAAATAGCAACTACAGTCTACATACGTCATAGCAACTACAGTCTACATACGTCATAGCAACTACAGTCTACATACGTCATAGCAACTACAGTCTACATACGTCATAGCAACTACAGTCTACATACGTCATAGCAACTACAGTCTACATACGTCATAGCAACTACAGTCTACATACGTCATAGCAACTACAGTCTACATACGTCATAGCAACTACAGTCTACATACGTCATAGCAACTACAGTCTACATACGTCATAGCAACTACAGTCTACATACGTCATAGCAACTACAGTCTACATACGTCATAGCAACTACAGTCTACATACGTCATAGCAACTACAGTCTACATACGTCATAGCAACTACAGTCTACATACGTCATAGCAACTACAGTCTACATACGTCATAGCAACTACAGTCTACATACGTCATAGCAACTACAGTCTACATACGTCATAGCAACTACAGTCTACATACGTCATAGCAACTACAGTCTACATACGTCATAGCAACTACAGTCTACATACGTCATAGCAACTACAGTCTACATACGTCATAGCAACTACAGTCTACATATGTCATAGCAACTACAGTCTACATACGTCATAGCAACTACAGTCTACATACGTCATAGCAACTACAGTCTACATATGTCATAGCAACTACAGTCTACATACGTCATAGCAACTACAGTCTACATACGTCATAGCAATAGCAACTACATACGTCATATCAAAGTCGGTTATGTCGAATTCTCGAAGTCGGGTCAAAGTCCCATTTCAGATACTATCATTTTACATATAACTGGCTCCGTTTATATCAAATTTCGTTAAGTCAAATGTTTTGCTATATCAAATTTATTTTTTGGTCCCTTCTGTATAAAATGGACAGCATTTCACATGCGTTATGTCAAAGTGTCAACTTGCCGCCGAAGTGCGACTTTCATTAGGCAAATTTACAAGATCAAGGAAGTACCGCAGTGCCTGTGCAAACAATCGATAAAGTTAGTTGACGTGACATTAATTAGGCCTACAATATACAGATAAACATTTATCAGCAATTCACCAATAATTGGATAAACGGCACTTCATAATAATTGTAATTCTGTTGTTTTTACGTTAAGCTTTAACTTGTCAATAATTAGTGCAAAATGACATGTTTAAATTCAACAGACTACAGCAGACTATTTAATCAAGTATCAGTTCATTACTACACCGTTAAAGCAGCATTACAACGTATGAAATAAAAGATATTTGAAACATTCAATATTTACGTATGGGTAGCAATGCAGCTACACATTCTAACATTATACTTTGTATGCTTATGTTCATTTGGTAAACAGTGTTTTTTTGCGATAAAACAAACTCGAAACCGAAAGTAGGACTTTCCGAGTCGATCGGTCACGCACTTGTTTACAACCGGGACGCGTCGTCCGCACTTGTCTACATTCGGAATGCATCGTCCCCATTTGTCCCAAGTTGTTTTTTTAATTAAATTACTTGATATGTTGATTCATACCTCTGTTAGCTAAGTCTTTTAGGGACATGTCTACATCCCCGCGAGGGGTTCGACATTAGAGGAAGATAGATAGTCTTTCATGTTCAAAATATATACGTTGTTTTCTACATCCTCTGTTGCTTCACGCATGCGCGCTGTGCGTGTTTACATTTCGTGTGTTGATAAACAAATTCGCGTATATGACGGTTTAAATTTATTGGAATTTTATCGTTTCTGAGCGACTATTTCGATTTTTGTAAACACACACACATTAGTATTTATATTTTACCCAAAACATCCTTTATTACGATGTAATGCTACTTTAATGTACCGTTATTACATCCACGATTATTTTATCACAGTTTCGTATTTCGTAAATGTTATTTACATATATGTGCTGCATTTAATAAATATCAAATACGATATTACAGTGTATTTTTTATCATGTCACGACTATAACAGATAATGGCAACCTCGAAGATAATTTACTATGGAACCAATGTAAGACGGGTAATGTGTCCTCCGGTATTGTCACATGATTGACATGTGACCTTGTAAATCCAAGAATTCGACTTCCTCGCTTTACAACATTAAATAAATATTTCTTTGCATATATCTCTGTGTAAAGGATTTTTAGGGTACACGTGAATTCGACTTACGAAAAACATTTATTTTCGACATAAAAGATGAATATTGATGTGTTTTTGCTCATTTTCGTGATTGACAGTTGTAGCGTCTACCATATAATCCAAGTACCTGCTACTGACAGCGATGACGTTATTTGCAAAACAGATGGTGACTGGAAATAGAGCTATTGACCATATATATGTTATGAAATTCCATCAGTTGATTAAGCGATTTATTCATTTGTATTGAATCCTTAGATATGTTTTAATACGATGTATATGTACCCACATAACATATTCTATAACATATTCTACCCACATAACATATTCTACCATGTATATCTACCCACATAACATATTCTACCATGTATATCTACCCACATAACATATTCTACCATTATTCTACCCACATAACATATTCTACCATGTATATCTACCCACATAACATATTCTACCATGTATATCTACCCACATAACATATTCTACCATGTATATCTACCCACATAACATATTCTACCATGCATATCTACCCACATAACATATTCTACCATGCATATCTACCCACATAACATATTCTACCATGCATATCTACCCACATAACATATTCTACCATGTATATCTACCCACATAACATATTCTACCATGCATATCTACCCACATAACATATTCTACCATGTATATCTACCCACATAACATATTCTGTCATGGCAACGTTGATTATGCACAATTCTAGTAGTGTTTTTATTTGCTTATTTTTTTTTTTTTTTTTTCATGTCACAAAAAACACAATTTATGTGTATGTTATACAGAGTTATATACCTGGTATATAATGTATTCTAACACAACCCAGCTAATAACATACATACTTGTAGAGTAAAATCTACCTCGGTTTATTCTGCGATATACCTACCTTGAACTATGCTGCGCGCGCACCGTGTTTTGGCTATTCCATTTATACAATGCGTGTAAAGTTTTATGAATGAAAGTCACGTGATGTTTGTAAATACTACCGTGGGAATTCGCGGAAGTGAACTATTTTTAACGTCATCACCCCTTACGCGGGAGGACATTTCGAAAGCCAAATGCAGCGGAGTAGCACAGCGTTTGAAGAAAATACTCCTTTGATTCTCGTCTAAAATTATTAGAAGTAAGTCGTGTTAGAATCGAAATAATAAGTATCAACCGTGGTATATCGCAGAATAACTCTCGTTTGTCGTTCTGAAGGCCCGAGTGATATATTTCTACGCATAAGAACTTCAAACTCTGGTTATTCTGCGATATACCAAGGTTGATACTTATTATTTCTTAAATAACAATATTAATGAACATTGGTTTGATTACTACATTGTCAATGTATGTCATATTGGAAATGGCATCAAGAGGTGCTTCTATGAGGGAAAGGGTTTATGAACATTGGTTTGGCTACTACATTGTCAATGTATGTCATATTGGTAATGGTGTCAAGAGGTACTTCTATGAGGGAAAGGGTTTATGAACATTGGTTTGGCTACTACATTGTCAATGTATGTCATATTGGTAATGGCGTCAAGAGGTGCTTCTATGAGGGAAAGGGTTTATGAACATTGGTTTGGCTACTACATTGTCAATGTATGTCATATTGGTAATGGTGTCAAGAGGTACTTCTATGAGGGAAAGGGTTTATGAACATTGGTTTGGCTACTACATTGTCAATGTATGTCATATTGGTAATGGCATCAAGAGGTGCTTCTATGAGGGAAAGGGTTTATGAACATTGGTTTGGCTACTACATTGTCAATGTATGTCATATTGGTAATGGTGTCAAGAGGTACTTCTATGAGGGAAAGGGTTTATGAACATTGGTTTGGCTACTACATTGTCAATGTATGTCATATTGGTAATGGCGTCAAGAGGTACTTCTATGAGGGAAAGGGTTTATGAACATTGGTTTGACTACTACATTGTCAATGTATGTCATATTGGTAATGGCGTCAAGAGGTGCTTCTATGAGGGAAAGGGTTTATGAACATTGGTTTGGCTACTACATTGTCAATGTATGTCATATTGGTAATGGCGTCAAGAGGTGCTTCTATGAGGGAAAGAGTTTATGAACATTGGTTTGGCTACTACATTGTCAATGTATGTCATATTGGTAATGGCGTCAAGAGGTGCTTCTATGAGGGAAAGGGTTAATATAACATGTTTCTTTTTCCGTAAATATTCAACACGACTCGGATATGCCACGAATCAAATATACTAAACACAGGAAGTCCATTAGTTTATACAAATTTATTTTAGGTCGATTGCAAAACAAGTTCTTATAACTTATATTAATCACTCTCAAGACCTCATTCCTGATGGAATCCGTCTCCACGAGGGAGAGAGAAGAGGCAACGTGGAATTTAAATGCCTTGCCTAAGGGCACAATCGTAATGGCTCCAGCAGGCTCCTATCATGACTTCCACCAGAGAGGTGCTTCTATGAGCGAAAGGGTTAATGATAAACATAATCACAATGAAATCAATAATTAATGTTTGTTCATATATAAATGTCAAGTACGGAACTGTTTGTATATTCCAAAATTCGACAAAGAAACTATTCAAAGAAGTGTTTATTTGGTTACAATGAAACTAGAAGTAACTCTCTTGTAGGTTGAACCTTTAACTACGCTGTAAGGCCAAATGAGAGGATAACAAATGTGTAATAGATTTCTTATTTTTCCAAGAAAGTAGAGCTTGACATTTCATTCAAATCGTCCCGAAAGGACGAAATGAGCAGATAACAAATGTGTAATATTTTTCTTATTTTTCCTAGAAATCGAGAAGATTTCAAACTTTCTAGGAAAAAATAAGAAAAAATATTACACATTTGTTTTATATAAACGTATTTTAGCTTGATTGCGAAACAAGATTTTACAACATTAGAATAATTGCTCTTGTTACTTCAATACTGGAATCCATCGCCGGGAGAGAGAAGAGGCAATGTGAATTTAAGTGCCTTACCTAATGACAACACCACCGTGGTTCTGACAGGGTTAAAACTGACAACCTCTCGGATACAAGGAAGTGCATAGCGTGTGTGGCCGATCAAGCAATTGGTTATATCCCAACCTACGAGGCTTCCGCCATATCAGCAACGCATTTCCAAAAATACCAGAGATCGACTCAAGAGAACCCGAATCCAGTCAAATGTACAATCCGGAATGAGATTTTGATGAGAAGAATATTAATTTTCAATTAACAATCATTAGCGATCATTAGTGATCATTAGCAATCATTAGCAATCATTAGCAATCATTAGCGATCAACAACGTGAGCTACATTTGACTATGCCAGATGCATATTGTAACCGTTCAAGAATTTAGTTTTGCTTTGCAAATATGATAGAAGCAAATATGCATGTACACCATTACTAGTTTTTTATGATTAAACATACCATGAGAAGTAAATTCATAAGTGAGTCTGAATCCCTTGGCGGCCATGATGAAATCTGTGAAGTGCACCAATCTGAGAGAATTACTCTGGGAGCGTATTGTGGACGGTGGTGTGACACCACAGAACCGACCAATCGAAGGTGATGATGCATACGGTCCATTGAAAATCTCTAGATAATCATAGGAACACTGACTATGCGACTCCATCTCAAAGTCTGTGAATGTAACCTGTGAAATAAAACGTTGAGCCATCAGTGATCTACAATATAAAATAATACCAACACAGTCCCATACACAGACGGATCTGTATCCAGTGGTAACACATTGGACTGGACATCCAGAGATCGCAGGTTCGATCCTCGTCTGACCCTAATAAAAGTAACAGTCTTTTAGATGGGACATTAAACAGAGGTCTTGTGTCGGTACTGTACACCGTGCACGTAAAAGAACTAGAGGAGATTCTGGAATGGGTCTCTGTCTGTATCATTGCACTATCCTCCAAAAATCTAAAATCTCTTCAGGAGGCATCGCTCATATGGGCAACCAGTAGCGACGATAAATATACGTAAAACACATAGCCATAAACGGAAGCTTACGACGACGTCTCATCTGGAATACCCACAAGTTCTCATGTTATGTAGGAACAGCTTCATACTATATACTGTAACAACATGGTGGAACCTATAGAAGCATGTGGCATATCTCAGCCCTGTAACTAGACATGGTGGAACCTATAGAAGCATGTGGCATATCTCAGCCCTGTAACTAGACATGGTGGAACCTATAGAAGCATGTGGCATATCTCAGACCTGTAACTAGACATGGTGGAACCTATAGAAGCATGTGGCATATCTCAGCCCTGTAACTAGACATGGTGGAACCTATAGAAGCATGTGCCATATCTCAGCCCTGTAACTAGACATGGTGGAACCTATAGAAGCATGTGGCATATCTCAGCCCTGTAACTAGACAGGGTGGAACCCATAGAAGTATGTGGCATATCTCAGCCCTGTAACTAGACATGGTGGAACCTATAGAAGCATGTGGCATATCTCAGACCTGTAACTAGACATGGTGGAACCTATAGAAGCATGTGGCATATCTCAGCCCTGTAACTAGACATGGTGGAACCTATAGAAGCATGTGCCATATCTCAGCCCTGTAACTAGACATGGTGGAACCTATAGAAGCATGTGGCATATCTCAGCCCTGTAACTAGACAGGGTGGAACCCATAGAAGCATACATACATGGTACTCCAGTAAGTATACATAGTCATCCAGTAAGCATACATGGTTATCCAGTAAGTATACATGGTCACCCAGTAAGTATACATGGTCATCCAGTAAGTATTCATGGTCATCCAGTAAGTATACATGGTAATCCAGTAAGTATACATGACCATCCAGTAAGTATACATGGTAATCCAGTAAGTATACATGGTAAGTATACATGGTCATCCAGTAAGTATACATGCTAAGTATACATGGTTATCCAGTAAGTATACATGGTTATCCAGTAAGTATACATGGTTATCCAGTAAGTATAGATGGTTATCTAGTAAGTATACATGGTTATCCAGTAAGTATACATGATCATCCAGTAAGTATACATGGTTATCCAGTAAGTATACATGGTTATCCAGTAAGTATACATGATCATCCAGTAAGTATACATGGTTATCCAGTAAGTATACATGGTCATCCAGTAAGTATACATGGTTATCCAGTAAGTATACATGGTAAGTATACATGATCATCCAGTAAGTATACATGATCATCCAGTAAGTATACATGGTTATCCAGTAAGTATACATGGTAAGTATACATGGTTATCCAGTAAGTATACATGGTAAGTATACATGATCATCCAGTAAGTATACATGATCATCCAGTAAGTATACATGGTTATCCAGTAAGTATACATGGTAAGTATACATGGTAAGTATACATGGTCATCCAGTAAGTATACATGGTAATCCAGTAAGTATACATGGTAATCCAGTAAGTATACATGATCATCCAGTAATTATACATGGTCATCCAGTAAGTATACATGGTTATCCAGTAAGTATACATGGTAAGTATACATGATCATCCAGTAAGTATACATGATCATCCAGTAAGTATACATGGTTATCCAGTAAGTATACATGGTAAGTATACATGGTAAGTATACATGGTCATCCAGTAAGTATACATGGTAATCCAGTAAGTATACATGGTAATCCAGTAAGTATACATGATCATCCAGTAATTATACATGGTCATCCAGTAAGTATACATGGTTATCCAGTAAGTATACATGGTAATCCAGTAAGTATACATGGTAATCCAGTAAGTATACATGGTAAGTATACATGATCATCCAGTAAGTATACATGGTAATCCAGTAAGTATACATGGTAATCCAGTAAGTATACATGGTAAGTATACATGATCATCCAATAAGTATACATGATCATCCAGTAAGAATACATGGTAAGTATACATGGTAAGTATACATGGTCATCCAGTAAGTATACACGGTAATCCAGTAAGCATACATGCTAAGTATACATGGTCATCCAGTAAGTATACATGGTTATCCAGTAAGTATACATGGTTATCCAGTAAGTATACATGGTCATCCAGTAAGTATACATGGTTATCCAGTAAGTATACATGGTAATCCAGTAAGTATACATGGTAAGTATACATGATCATCCAGTAAGTATACATGGTAATCCAGTAAGTATACATGGTAATCCAGTAAGTATACATGGTAAGTATACATGGTAAGTATACATGGTCATCCAGTAAGTATACATGGTTATCCAGTAAGAATACATGGTCATCCAGTAAGTATTCATGGTCATCCAGTAAGTACACATGGTCATCCAGTAAGTATACATGGTCATCCAGTAAGTATACATGGTCATCCAGTAAGTATACATGGTCATCCAATAAGTATACATGGTCATCCAATAAGTATACATGGTTATCCAGTAAGTATACATGGTCATCCAGTAAGTATACATGGTCATCGTTATGATCATAGTCAATACTTACCACAATCTGTGTTCCTTCGTGGGAATTGATAACCCAAGCACAGGTATCGTTATGATCATAGTCAATACTTACCACAATCTGTGTTCCTTCTGGGGCATTGATAACCCAAGCACAGGCATCGTTGTGATCATAGTTATTAGGATAGTTGGGGCTTGCTATAACACCTGATGGACTTGTGAGGATCCCACCACATTCTGCAAGAACAGTGAGTATTAGAACATGTTATTATTATGATATTCTTTCACAGTTAGATTATAATGTTGTTTGTTTGGGTTTTACACACTCATCAGCACCTTTCCTGTACAGGCTCCAGCACTTAACTAATACTTGGTGCTCCAACCACCGTAAGAAACTGCCAACTTTTTCATATACAGAGACACGGCCTGAACAGGGCTAGCAACTGTGTCCATCAGTAATGATAGGTTACAGTGGTATACAAGTCAGCGACCGTAGCCACTCGACCACGGAGGCAGACTACAGTGATGATAGGTTACAGTGATATACAAGTCAGTGACCGTAACCACTCAACCACGGAGGCAGACTACAGTGATGATAGGTTACAGTGGTATACAAGTCAGCGACTGTAACCACTCGACCACGGAGGCAGACTACAGTGATGATAGGTTACAGTGGTATACAAGTCAGCGACCGCAACCACTCGACCACGGAGGCAGACTACAGTGATGATAGGTTACAGTGGTATACAAGTCAGTGACTGTAACCACTCGACCACGGAGGCAGACTACAGTGATGATAGGTTACAGTGGTATACAAGTCAGCGACCGTAACAACTCGACCACGGAGGCGGACTACAGTCACCGACCGTAACCACTCGACCACGGAGGCAGACTACAGTGATGATAGGTTACAGTGGTATATAAGTCAGCGACCGTAACCACTCGACCACGGAGGCAGACTACTCTGATTATAAGCTTTTTGATTCTCAGCAACATTGAATTTGCTGCGGTGGTATAAGCACAGCCGCCATGATGTAATGGATATAAAGCCTCAGGTACTAATTCTCGAACGCTACTAATTCTCCACTATAAAGTAACGTAAAGTGTTTGTTTATTATAGTGTCACCCCTATTTAAAGGGCCAGCCATTTCTGACTTATGAGACACCTCTTTTTATGAACATCAGTACTTCCCGAATCATATGCTTGTGTACCAGATGCCAGGCTGGTAGGCAATCGGTAACCATTATTTAATTAGCTGGCGGCTCACCAACCGGCCATATCAGAACGAACCCCTGACGAGATTCGAACCATCGACCTCCCGCTCCGTAGGCGGACGCCTTAACCACTGAGCCACGGAGACGGTTCATATATATATATTTAATATTCCACCAGATTACTGCAATAAATCCCATTATTTTGATATGACCACGAAAAGTTAAACTCCGCGTCCGTTCATAAAATGTGACATAGGTAAAATAATTCTGGCCTCGATTTGAATTCTAGCATTGAAATAGTGGCAAATATTATTCATTGAATGCAAACATTGCATTTCAATACAATTTACGTCCGAAAATGGGTCGAGAGTTGTTAGCCTGATGCTACATGGCATATGGCCGTGTTTGCCTTGTAACCATAACAACTCAATAATTCAAAACTAAACAAAACAATTGAAACTGTGGAAATAGTCACTGCTGCTGTCATGATATAAGGCCACAAGTTCTAGCAACATTAACCCTTTCAACACCAAGTAACTGACATGGACTGGTCCATGATATTTTCAGACCAATAAATTAATAAGAAAATTACATTTGGACCAGTTCATTTATGAAAATGGGTAATTTTTGTCTAAAAATAGTAATATTACTGGCAAAAAGTGCAGATCCTGATGAGACGGCTCGTCACGAGCCGGCTCATCTGGATCTACACTTTTTTGTAAGCCAATTTAGAGGTCTGTGGTGTTGAAAGGGTTAATTATGGCCCTTTCTCTAAATTGTAACCACACACTTGGCACAGGGAAGATAATCTGTGTTACTTACTTTTGAGGGCCTCATGATAGATTGACTTAATTGTTCAAATGAGTTCTCTCGCTAAATAAAGTCTTTATTATTATATTATTATTATTATATATTTACATGTGTAGTTGCATCACACATGGAGATAGAATGGTCTGTCCTAAACCGTAGCCACACACTTGGCACAGGGGAGATAATCTGTGTTACATACGTGTGAAGTTGTATGATAAATGGAATCCATGGTCTACAATATTCCGGTCTGTCCTAAACCGTAGCCACACACTATGACATATGCTACATGCATTTGAAGTTATATAATAAATGGAGGTAGACTGGTCTGTCCTAAACTGTAGCCACACTTGGCCAAGTCAAGATAATCTGTGTAATTTACATTTGAAGTTATACAACAAAATTAATGGACTAGGTTGGTCTGTCCTAAACTGAAACAATAAACTTGCCTCAGGGGCATACTATTACATACGTGTGAAGTTGTATGGTAAATGGAATCCATGGTCTACAATATTCCGGTCTGTCCTAAACCGTAGCCACACATTTGGCACAGGGGAGATATTTATTACTATATGTTATATTTCGGGTTTTACGCCTGCATCAGCATCATTTTGAGCTGGCGGGCAGTTTACCTAACAACACCTTTCCTGGGCAGACTCCAGCAGTTAACCAGTACTTGACTGCACCAACCTCCGTAAGAAACTGCCAACTTTTTCATATAAATGAGAAACGGCCTGAGCGGGGCTTGAAGTTGTACGATAAATGGAATCCATGGTCTACAATAGACCCGTCTGTCCTAAACCGTAGCCACACCCTTGGCACAGGGGAGATAATCTGTGTTACTTACGTGTGAAGTTGTACGATAAATAGAATCCATGGTTTACAATAGACCGGTCTGTCCTAAACCGTAGCCACACACTTGGCACAGGGGAGATAATCGGTGTTTTGTGTTACTTACTTGTGAAGTTGTATGATAAATGGAATCCATGGTTTACAATAGACCGGTCTGTCCTAAACCGTAGCCACACACTTGGCACAGGGGAGATAATCTGTGTTACTTACGTGTGAAGTTGTATGATAAATGGAATCCATGGTTTACAATAGACCGGTCTGTCCTAAACCGTAGCCACACCCTTGGCACAGGGGAGATAATCTGTGTTACTTACGTGTGAAGTTGTATGATAAATGGAATCCATGGTCTACAATAGACCGGTCTGTCCTAAACCGTAGCCACACACTTGGCACAGGGGAGATAATCGGTGATGGTAAGGTGTTGTTTCCGCAGAATTGATCCAGCATCAACCCATTGATAGAATCACCTGAAATGTATTATACTATGGTACCGTGATGTATTGAGAGGTGAATAAAGTATTGACCATATATGGTATGTGCATTATAGACTACTTGACAAAGGGGTATGGCCCAAAATGACATGATTTGACATTATAATGCGGTTATTCAGAAAATCAAATATGAAGCTATTTCATGCTCATGTTGTATACAGTTTACTATTTCAAGTTGCCATGGTAACAACAAATGTTCTATAAACTGACATTTTATGCAATTTTCTGTGAGTGAGTGAGTATTTGGTTTAACGGCACATCAGCACAGTTCAGACTATATCGCGCCGGGTTAAGCGTAGGTATTGTATACAAGATATCTACAATTAAAATTATTATGTAGATAGCATACGGTATGTATTAAAATTGTAATGACGATAGGTCAATTGCAACAAAGTTGATCAAGCTGTAAAATTGATAAAAAAAACGTCAGTAAATTGTAAATTTACAATTTATGGAAAAGATGTGGTTCTTTTAAAAATGCAATAATGTATTTAAAATCAACAGTGTCAAAAAGCTCTTTCATTGTCACAACTGTATAATATGTTAACGAATGAGTGCTAAATCTACACAGTGAATTAAGATGTGTTCAACATTTATAGAGGAATGGCATGGTATACACCATGGTGGATCTTCTCTTTTCAATAAAAATGAGTGTGTGAAACGGGTATGTACAAGCCTCAACGATGACATTATTACTGTTTCCTCTCTACGGTTGGAGTGATAAACAAAAGATGATTTACCAATGTTTGGCTTAATTAATTGTAGTTTATTGAATTGTATGTTATTCCAAGTGGTTTGCCATTTTGAAGTAATGTAAGAAAGAATCGATTGCCTAGCATCAGTGTATGGTACATGCATTTTAGAATTTATACAGTCTAGTTTAAGTGCATCTTTTGCACTTTGATCAGCCATTTCATTGCCATGAATACCAATATGACTTGGTATCCAGCAATATATAACATGTTTAGTCGATGTAATATCTGTATGCTTAATAAGTAATTTGTGAATAAGGGGGTTTTTAACGTTCATGTTGTCTACTGATTGCAGTACAGATAAAGAATCCGAAAGGATCATAAATTTTCTATCACGTGATGCATCAGCAAAATTCAAAGCTAAATCAATAGCCTCTACTTCTGCTGAAAATATAGACGCATGATCAGGTAGCCATAATTTAGAATTATGTAATTTACTGACAGCAGCACAGCCAACTTTGTTGCCAGCTTTAGATCCATCTGTGTATATTGGTGTATAATCTGAAAACATGGTTCTGATTTCATTTAATTTTGATCTAAACATTAGCGGGTTATGATTTCAGGTTATCAAGAAGATGTAAAATAACTTTGGGTTTAATCAGGTCAAAAGGAGCTATATCTGATATAAAAGTTTCATGAACATTGTCAATGTTAAAATCTACGTTATGAATAGCTTCCTCGATGCGAATAGAAGACGTATCGCCCTTGGCTTCGCCTCATTTTTATTGCCTAGATTAAACACGACTTTGTACACTGGATTTCTTGGGTTTGATTTAAGCTTAAAAGCATATTGTAGAGATCATTTTTCACATCTGAGGTAAAAGGATGGTTCATTTGCTTCTACATATAAACTAGCTATTGGTGATGTTCTGAAAGCTCCGAGTGCAAGTCGTAAGCCTTGGTGATGTATTGGGTCAAGTGTTTTGATATATGATGGTATGAGTTAATACAGGGTCATTGTGTAATTTACTTGACTGTCAAAAGTGAAAACAATTGGTTTGGGCCGTCGAAAATCGAAAACCGTTATTTAAAACCCATGCCTGGACTTTATTTAAACAAAGTTGAAGATGGCATTCAATAGTAGCCATAGACCTTGATCGATAACATATAACAAAATCATCTACATATACCGGGTAAAGAACACTCAGTATCTTTGCCAAGGCATTTCACAATGTTATTTATTTTAATATTAAAAAGTGTAACAGATAAAATACTGCCTTGTGGGACACCCATTTCTTGTTCGTGATTGCTAGAGGGTAGAACCCACTCTAACTTTAAATTGTCTATCCACGAGAAAGTCAGATATAAATTGTGGCATGTGTCCTTTAAGGCCTAACTCGTGTAAGTCTTTCATAATACCATGTTTCCATGTTGTATCATAAGCTTTTTCAAGATCGAAAAATATAGAAACTACGTGTTGTTTCTTGATAAAAGCATCACGGATCCAATCGTATTAAATGGTTATTGGTACTTCGTTCATTCCGAAATCCACTTTGGAATTCGGAAATTAAATTGTTAGATTCCAGATACCAAACTAGTCTGGCGTTAATCATGCGTTCCATAGTTTTACAAACGCAGCTCGTTAATGCGATAGGGCGATAATTGTTTGGATTAGTGTTATCTTTTCCTGGTTTTGGTATTGGGATTACAGTGGCTTCTTTCCAGAAATCTGGTAATATTCCGGATTTCCATATTTTATTAAAAACATCTAAACGTGCAATTAGTGAATACGTGGGCAAATGTTTCAATAATTGATAGTGTATTTCATCAGGACCAACAGCGGTATCATGTGATTTATTTATTGAATCAGTGAGTTCATCGATATCCCAAACTTTTTTAATTGAAGTCCTAGAGCTAAGTTTAGACACATTACTTTTCCAGGAATCCCTTTTAGAGAGTTTCAATGTTCTGCGAGCTTTACACACGAAATATTTTAAATGAGTTTAAGTGTTCTTTTGTTGGCCTAACATTAATTTTTTTAAGAACTGCACAACGTTTTCTAATGGCAGTTTTACAGTCATCATTAAACCAAGGCTTTTTAAGTTTTGCTGAATTCGCCGAGGAGTTTGGTATACATTCTTCTGCTATTCCATGTAAAATATTTGTAAATGTTTTAATAGGATTATCCGTATGAATTAAATTGTCAATAGATATTAGATCTTCACACATTTCTTCAAAAGTGTGCCAAGCAGCTTTTTTAAATTTCCAGTGCTGAATATTATCATTTGCCACTGGTTGTAAACATTTAAGAAAATTGGAAAGTGATCACTTCCGCAAAGGTCATCTCCTACTTTCCAGTCAAAATCCAGAAAAACAGATGGATGGCATATAGTTAAATCAAGTGATGAATAATTTCCAGTTGCAGGATACGATTTGTCATTCAATAATACAAAGATCGTGTCTATCTATAAAATGTTCAATAAGTTCACCTCTTGGGTTTATATCTTTACACCCCCATAGATTATGGTGTCCATTTAGATCACCTAAAATTATGTTCAGATGGTGATGGTGTGGCCGAAATAGCAACAGCTTGTAGGTTAGTATTTGGTTTGATAGACCGGTGAAGGGTTTTATTACTGACAATGATAGATGAACCACCACATGCTCGTTCTGCATCTAGAACGGTATAATACATAGAATAATTTTTGAAGGAAATGTTGTTAGTTGGTTTTAAAAAGTTTTGTTGAAGACAAAGTACAGAAGTTACTTGATTCAATAACAGAAGAATTTCATTATAATTGGGTCTTAAACCACGGCAATTCCACTGAATAATATCTGGTTTATTATCCATTTGATTTATTTAAAAATTATGAAACAAAGTACACAATGAATATAGAAACATGTTTATTAATGTTGCATGAGATCTTGAGGATCCAGCTTCGAGATCTTCTTGCTATCTTTATGGAGTGATGGGGTATCATCCTCATCCTCCATGTCACTCAGGGCATTATACCGTTTTAGACTGAGCAAGGGATCATCATCACCCTTCCTCCGCATATCGGTTTTTTAAAATTTATTTTATTTCTTGGTGTTTGGTTCACCAGTGCGGGTTTAGAATTACCCGAATTTGTATTAGTTGGTTTAGTATTACCCGATGATGTTGATGTTTTTACAGACTGTGATGACGATTTATGAAGAGAAACATTTTGTTTTACAGGTGGTTCTTTTGGAATAGTAGACTGAGATGTTTGCAAACCGGGAGAATTTGATTTCTCACGGTCTGAATCAGAGGTTAACATAAACGCATCGATGCACTGGGTTGATTTATTTGCATGTGATTTTGTGATAGAGGAATATGTTGCTGCTGGTGTATTGTATCTGGAATTGACAATTTTCCTAGCCTCTGGGTATGCAACACTTTGTGTGAATTTGACCTGGAGAATTTACAAAATGGCAATTATAGAAAAGGTATATATTGTGAACGAAAAATATGACGTGTTTAAAGTATTATAGAAGGGATCAAAAATAGCATAGCAATAACTTAAAAAAGGTTGGACATGTAAACATAAACATGGCTTGTCCTAGGGCTTGGTGTGACCAGCCGATTGATCGTACCGGGCTAATACGACCACCATGTCTACACCGAATCAGAGGCCAAAGTAGTGTGTTGGGAACTACAAAATCGTAACAGTGCAGTCCCTCGGGATGCCACCCACGGCAAACAGGCGGCTCTCTTTTCGGGGGAGTTACACCTCTCTGCAGGGAGATACAGCCGCCATTTTTTATCCCCCCGACAAGGGCAATTTTCTACATGTATATACATTTGGGTCTACATGTATTGTATTATTTGACAAGGTGTATTATTTGACAAGGTGTATTATTTGACATGGTGTATTATTTGACAAGGTGTATTATTTGACAAGGTGTATTATTTGACAAGGTGTATTATTTGATAAGGTGATATTACCTGCACAGACTGCACTTGGTTGGATAGCGCCCTCGACACACCCAGTGGGATTCAAACTACAGTGGTGAGGGGCAAGTGATTTGAAGTCAACAGCTTTAACCACATGGCCACAGAGTCAATTAAATTTACATGAACAAATACTGCTGATGTTTGTTGGTAACTGCAATAGGACCAAAATAAACGTCCCACAACGCAGGACACACAATCTGTCGTATTTGCTCAATAAAACATATTGTTTGTTGCCTTCCGGTTGGTCGGCCATGTAGGTCTTGCTTTACTATTAAACGACACTTATAATTTCTGTGTCTCGAATGATGACTCAGATAAAACTAACTGTTTGGTTGTGTTTTACGTTTATTTATCGTCGCTACTGGTTGCCCATATGAGCGATGCCTCCTGAAGAGATTAGTCATTTTAGATTTTTGGAGGATAGTGCAATGACACAGACAGTACTTTTATGTGCATGGTGTAAAGCACCGACACAACACTTCAATTTAACGTCCCATCTGAAAGACTGTTAATTTTATTAGGGTCAGACGGGGGGTTGAACCTGCGATCCCTGAATTACCAGCCCAACGTGTTAAACACTGGACTACAGATCCGTCTGTACTAACTGTTTAACAAACGAAATCAGTTACACAAATTCACTCAACCAAAGAAAGCCTTCGACATATGGCTGATGCAGTCTTATACTGTATTGGTACTATACATTGTATTACCAACCTTCCCTCACTTCCAGCCAATCATAGCGACAGCTAGTTCCCGCCTCCAATCTGAGATCATTGAAGTATATGACAATGGACGTGTTCTGGTACTGCTGGTTACTGATTGTCCAAACACATTGTAAGTTATCAGTATAGTTGCCTACTTCATATCCCGGTGAGGTGATGTTACCAGAAGCTGCGCGGAGTACACCACCACAATCTGTAAAATATAGTCAGCAACAAATATCTACCGGTACATATTTTCTGCTGGCTGAAATTTACATATATAATTGACTTAGAACAGGTGGTACATGGATACGAGAAGGGTTTTTAGTGTACTGTTGGATATCTGAAACAAACCTGTATATTCATGATCACCAATACGTGAGACAGACTCATGAACATGTGAAACAGACTATAGTGTTTCTACTCATGGATATGTGGAACAGACTTTAGTGTTTCTAATAAAAGATATGTGGAACAGATTTTAGTGTTTCTACTCATGGATATGTGGAACAGACTTTAGTGTTTCTAATAACAGATATGTGGAACAGACATTAGTGTTTCTACTCATGGATATGTGGAACAGACTTTAGTGTTTCTACTCATGGATATGTGGAACAGACTTTAGTGTTTCTACTCATGGATATGTGGAACAGACTTTAGTGTTTCTAATAACAGATATGTGGAACAGACATTAGTGTTTCTACTCATGGATATGTGGAACAGACTTTAGTATTTCTACTCATGGATATGTGGAACAGACTTTAGTGTTTCTAATAACAGATATGTGGAACAGACATTAGTGTTTCTACTCATGGATATGTGGAACAGACTTTAGTGTTTCTACTCATAGATATGTGAAACAGAATTTAGTGTTTCTACTCATGAATATGTGGAACAGACTTTAGTGTTTCTACTCATGGATATGTGGAACATACTTTATTGTTTCTACTAACAGATATGTGGAACAGACTTTATTGTTTCTACTAACAGATATGTGGAACAGACTTTAGTGTTTCTACTCATGGATATGTGGAACAGACTTTAGTGTTTCTACTCATGAACATGTGAAACAGACTTTAGTGTTTCTACTCATGGATATGTGGAACAGACTTTAGTGTTTCTACTCATGGATATGTGGAACAGACTTTAGTGTTTCTACTCATGAACATGTGAAACAGACTTTAGTGTTTCTACTCATGGATATGTGGAACAGACTTTAGTGTTTCTACTCATGGATATGTGGAACAGACCTTAGTGTTTCTACTCATGAACATGTGAAACAGACTTTAGTGTTTCTACTCATGGATATGTGGAACAGACTTTAGTGTTTCTACTCATGAACATGTGAAACAGACTTTAGTGTTTCTACTCATGGATATGTGGAACAGACTTTAGTGTTTCTACTCATGAACATGTGAAACAGACTTTAGTGTTTCTACTCATGGATATGTGGAACAGACTTTATTGTTTCTACTCATGGATATGTGGAACAGACTTTAGTGTTTCTACTCATGGATATGTGGAACAGACTTTAGTGTTTCTACTCATGAACATGTGAAACAGAATTTAGTGTTTCTACTCATGGATATGTGGAACAGACTTTAGTGTTTCTACTCATACAAACACATATGTGGAACAGACTTTATGTTTCTACTCATGGATATGTGGAACAGACTTTAGTGTTTCTACTCATGGATATGTGGAACAGACTTTAGTGTTTCTACTCATGGATATGTGGAACAGACTTTAGTGTTTCTACTCATGGATATGTGGAACAGACTTTAGTGTTTCTACTCATGGATATGTGGAACAGACTTTAGTGTTTCTACTCATGGATATGTGGAACAGACTTTAGTGTTTCTACTCATGGATATGTGGAACAGACTTTAGTGTTTCTACTCATGGATATGTGGAACAGACTTTAGTGTTTCTACTCATGGATATGTGGAACAGACTTTAGTGTTTCTACTCAGATATGTGGAACAGACTTTAGTGTTTCTACTCATGGATATGTGGAACAGACTTTAGTGTTTCTACTCATGAACATGTGAAACAGACTTTAGTGTTTCTACTCATGGATATGTGGAACAGACCTTAGTGTTTCTACTCATGAACATGTGAAACAGACTTTAGTGTTTCTACTCATGGATATGTGGAACAGACCTTAGTGTTTCTACTCATGAACATGTGAAACAGACTTTAGTGTTTCTACTCATGGATATGTGGAACAGACTTTAGTGTTTCTACTCATGAACATGTGAAACAGACTTTAGTGTTTCTACTCATGGATATGTGGAACAGACTTTAGTGTTTCTACTCATGGATATGTGGAACAGACTAGTGTTTCTACTCATGAACATGTGAAACAGACTTTAGTGTTTCTACTCATGGATATGAACAGTATTTTTACTCATGATTGTGGAACAGACTTTAGTGTTTCTACTCATTGATATGTGGAACAGACTTTAGTGTTTCTACTCATGAACATGTGAAACAGACTTAGTGTTTCTACTCATGGATATGTGGAACAGACTTTAGTGTTTCTACTCATGGATATGTGGAACAGACTTTAGTGTTCTACTCATGGATATGTGGAACAGACTTTAGTGTTTCTACTCATGGATATGTGGAACAGACTTTAGTGTTTCTACTCATGGATATGTGAAACAGACTTTAGTGTTTCTACTCATGGATATGTGGAACAGACTTTAGTGTTTCTACTCATGGATATGTGGAACAGACTTTAGTGTTTCTACTCGAATGGACAGTTAGTGTTTCTACTCAGATATTTGGAGGTGCTTTGTTTCTACTCATGGATATGTGGAACAGACTTTAGTGTCTCTACTCATGGATATGTGGAACAGACTTTAGTGTCTCTACTCATGGATATGTGGAACAGACTTTAGTGTCTCTACTCATGGATATGTGGAACAGACTTTAGTGCCTCTACTCATGGATATGTGGAACAGACTTTAGTGTCTCTACTCATGGATATGTGGAACAGACTTTAGTGTTTCTACTAACAGATATGTGGAACAGACTTTAGTGTTCCTACTAACAGATATGTGAAACATAATTTAGTGTTTCTACTCATGGATATGTGGAACATACTTTAGTGTTTCTACTAACAGATATGTGAAACATAATTTAGTGTTTCTACTCATGGATATATGGAACAGACTTTAGTGTTTCTACTCATGGATATGTGGAACAGACTTTAGTGTTTCTACTAACAGATATGTGAAACATAATTTAGTGTTTCTACTCATGGATATGTGGAACAGACTTTAGTGTTTCTACTCATGGATATGTGGAACAGACTTTAGTGTTTCTAATAACAGATGTGTGGAACAGACTTTAGTGTTCTATTCATGAACATGTGGAACAGACTTTAGTGTCTCTACTCATGGATATGTGGAACAGACTATATTGTTTCTACTCATGGATATGTGGACAGAGACTATAGCATATCACTGACAGTATGCTATAAAACCTGAGCTGTTATGATAGTATGTTTAATTATTTGTAGTCGTCAATTTTGGCGAGCTTAATAGCAAAATTCCAAAACGAGTTTCATAAAATATGGTATGAAATCATGAGCGTAAGATCCTTTTTATCACATTACCATAGCGCGCTCGTTATAATAATTAACGTTGCAAATTTCATTTTGGCGCCAAGTGTCAGCACAAAGCACATATCCTATCTGATAAAGCACATATCCTGTCTGACAAAGCACATATCCTGTTGGCCAAAGCACATATCCTGTCGACCAAAGCACATATCCTGTCTGATAAAGCACATATCCTGTTTGACAAAGCACATGTCCTGTCTGACAAAGCACATATCCTATCTGATAAATCACATATCCTGTCGGCCAAAGCACATGTCCTGTCTGATAAAGCACATATCCTGTCTGACAAAGCACATATCCTGTCGGCCAAAGCACATGTCCTGTCTGATAAAGCACATGTCCTGTCTGACAAAGCACATATCCTGTCGGCCAAAGAACATATCCTGTCGACCAAAGCACATATCCTGTCTGATAAAGCACATATCCTGTCTGACAAAGCACATATCCTGTCGGCCAAAGCACATGTCCTGTCTGATAAAGCACATGTCCTGTCGGCCAAAGCACATATCCTGTCTGACAAAGCACATGTCCTGTTTAAAGCACATGTCCTGTCTGACAAAGCACATGTCATGTCTGACAAAGCACATATCCTGTCTGACAAAGCACATGTCCTGTCTGACAAAGCACATGTCCTGTCATATGTTCTGTCTGACAAAGCACATATCCTGTCTGACAAAGCACATGTCCTGTCTGACAAAGCACATGTCCTGTCTGACAAAGCAAATGTCCTGTCTGACAAAGCACATGTCCTGTCTGACAAAGCACATTCCTGTCTGACAAAGCACATATCCTGTCTGACAAAGCACATATCCTGTCTGACAAAGCACATATCCTGTCTGACAAAGCACATATCATGTCTGACAAAGCACATATCCTGTCGGCCAAAGCACATATCCTGTCTGACAAAGCACATGTCCTGTTTGACAAAGCACATGTCATGTCTGACAAAGCACATATCCTGTCTGACAAAGCACATGTCCTGTCTGACAAAGCACATGTCATGTCTGACAAAGCACATATCCTGTCTGACAAAGCACATGTCCTGTCTGACAAAGCACATGTCCTGTCATATGTTCTGTCTGACAAAGCACATATCCTGTCTGACAAAGCACATGTCCTGTCTGACAAAGCACATGTCCTGTCTGACAAAGCAAATGTCCTGTCTGACAAAGCACATGTCCTGTCTGACAAAGCACATATCCTGTCTGACAAAGCACATATCCTGTCTGACAAAGCACATATCCTGTCTGACAAAGCACATGTCCTGTCTGACAAAGCACATGTCCTGTCTGACAAAGCACATATCCTGTCTGACAAAGCACATGTCCTGTCTGACAAAGCACATATCCTGTCTGACAAAGCACATATCATGTCTGACAAAGCACATGTCCTGTCTGACAAAGCACATGTCCTGTCTGACAAAGCACATGTCCTGTCTGACAAAGCACATATCCTGTCTGACAAAGCACATATCCTGTCACACACATTCTTCTTGGCATATTGATTTTTTGTATTTGTATTCTTAGCATAAGTACATGTATAATCTACTCTGGAACATATATGTCAAGCAAAACCATCATGGACATTGATTGCTTAATCTGACATTCATTGCTTAATCAGACATTGATTGCTTAATCGGATATTGATTGCTTAATCGGACATTGATTGCTTAATCGGATATTGATTGCTTAATCGGACATTGATTGCTTAATCGGACATTGATTGCTTAATCGGATATTTCATCTGTTGATTACTACACCTCGGATTGGCGCATGCAGGAGTTTGTGGTTTTTATGGTTTCTGAGACCAATTAACATTCAGCTGTAGTGTCATCCAGCAGAGGTTAAATAACTCAGTTAGTTCATTGGAAGTTTTGAAGTTTATATGATGGTTGATATTATTATTGAACATTTTACGGTTAAATCTATGAAAAGTTCTTGGTTTTAGAAAATGTCTTCCAGGTCAAACTTCAGTGAAGTACTGGGACACAGGCTGTATTAGTAGTCCAGGAAATATCATGCATTATGATCCCTTAAACATGTTCTCTATCACACAGGCTGTACATGTAGTCCAGGAATTATCATGCATTATGATCCCTTAAACATGTTCTCTATCCACAGGCTGTACATGTAGTCCAGGAATTATCATGCATTATGATCCCTTAAACATGTTCTCTATCACACAGGCTGTACATGTAGTCCAGGAATTATCATGCATTATGATCCCTTAAACATGTTCTCTATCACACAGGCTGTACATGTAGTCCAGGAATTATCATGCATTATGATCCCTTAAACATGTTCTCTATCACACAGGCTGTACATGTAGTCCAGGAATTATCATGCATTATGATCCCTTAAACATGTTCTCTATCACACAGGCTGTACATGTAGTCCAGGAATTATCATGCATTATGATCCCTTAAACATGTTCTCTATCACACAGGCTGTACATGTAGTCCAGGAATTATCATGCATTATGATCCCTTAAACATGTTCTCTATCACACAGGCAGTACATGTAGTTTGCAACCAAGTTGTGGCTATTTCGTACATTGAGTGAGTTCAAGCCAAAACTGGACAACATTCAAGGTGTTATACGACATGCATTGGTTTAGTATCACTTGAAATGTATGTTTATTTTATAAATGCACAATACTATTGTTGTTCAGTAGAGCTAGGATTAAATGTTCTACACATTTGATACACGATGATACTTTAACCGTTTCCCACATAGAAGCATCTCTTCATGCCAATACCAATGCCTCACACTTTGACACATTAGTAGTCATACAAATCCCATAAATGATCAGAAAATCATATATTTATAATTTAAACTTTATTTATTTTACAACGATTGCGAGGCAAGTTTTAACACCTTATATTAATCACTCTTGTTGGTGCGGATGAAAGCGTAAATGTGGTCATTCGTGTGGGAGGACTAATATGACTTTGTATGAGGTGTGTTTGTAGCTACCTGCTTCATTTTGTGATGTGTAGAATATTCTGAATCCACCATTAGTTACCCAGCGATCTGCCCGGAACACGACCTTAGCAGTATTGCCAGATGTTTCCACGATGGCTGGTGGACTGTCCCCACAATACTGCCCGATTCGCGGTGAATCACCAATGTTTCCGTTGTAAATCTGAAAATGTTAAAAATAAAATACAGAAACATCTAGAGTACCATAGGTCTCGAATGGTGTGTGCATCGTAGCGTCACACTACTGTAGGTTCGAATCCAACTACAGGTATCAAATTCTTCCATGTGAGGCTTGAGGAAGTGGTGGTTCTACCGGGATGCCCGTCCATGTCTGAAATACTGCTTGGAGGGTCACCAGGGGATCTTCCTCCACCAGCTGGAGGGTCACCAGGGGATCTTCCTCCACTAGCTGGAGGGTCACCAGGGGATCTTCCTCCACCAGCTGGAGGGTCACCAGGGGATCTTCCTCCACCAGCTGGAGGGTCACCAGGGGATCTTCCTCCACCAGCTGGAGGGTCACCAGGGGATCTTCCTCAACCAGCTGGAGGGTCACCAGGGGATCTTCCTCCACCAGCTGGAGGGTCACCAGGGGATCTTCCTCCACCAGCTGGAGGGTCACCAGGGGATCTTCCTCAACCAGCTGACGGGTCACCAGGGGATCTTCCTCAACCAGCTGGAGGGTCACCAGGGGATCTTCCTCCACCAGCTGGAGGGTCACCAGGGGATCTTCCTCAACCAGCTGGAGGGTCACCAGGGGATCTTCCTCCACCAGCTGGAGGGTCACCAGGGGATCTTCCTCAACCAGTTGGAGGGTCACCAGGGGATCTTCCTCAACCAGCTGGAAGGTCACCAGGGGATCTTCATCAACCAGCTGGAGGGTCACCATGGGATCTTCCTCCACCAGCTGGAGGGTCACCAGGGGATCTTCCTCAACCAGCTGGACGGTCACCAGGGGATCTTCCTCCACCAGCTGGAGGGTCACCAGGGGATCTTCCTCAACCAGCTGGAGGGTCACCAGGGGATCTTCCTCCACCAGCTGGAGGGTCACCAGGGGATCTTCCTCAACCAGCTGGAGGGTCACCAGGGGATCTTCCTCCACCAGCTGGAGAGTCGCCATATGACCAAGGCTGTTGGTGCAAACCCAATAAACAGATAATGGACATTGGATCGCAGACAACTGATCACAGCTGATGGACAATGGATGACAGATGATGGACAATGGATGGTATACAATGATTGTAGGATGATGGACAATGGATGACAGATGATGGACAATGGATGACAGATGATGGACAATGGATGGTATACAATGATTGTAGGATGATGGACAATGGATGACAGATGATGGACAATGGATGACAGATGATGGACAATGGATGGTATACAATGATTGTAGGATGATGGACAATGGATGACAGATGATGGACAATGGATGACAGATGATGGACAATGGATGGTATACAATGATTGTAGGATGATGGACAATGGATGACAGATGATGGACAATGGATGACAGATGATGGACAATGGATGGTATACAATGATTGTAGGATGATGGACAATGGATGACAGATGATGGACAATGGATGACAGATGATGGACAATGGATGGTATACAATGATTGTAGGATGATGGACAATGGATGACAGATGATGGACAATGGATGACAGATGATGGACAATGGATGGTATACAATGATTGTAGGATGATGGACAATGGATGACAGACAATGGATGGTAGACAATGAATGTAGGATGATGGACAATGGATGACCGACAATGGATGGTAGACAATGAATGTAGGATGATGGACAATGGGTGACAACAATGGATGGTAGACAATGAATGTAGGATGATGGACAATGGATGACAAACAATGGATGGTAGACAATGAATGTAGGATGATGGACAATGGATGACAGACAATGGATGGTAGACAATGAATGTAGGATGATGGACAATGAGACAATGGATGACAAACAATGGATGGTAGACAATGAATGTAGGATGATGGACAATGGATGACAGACAATGGATGGTAGACAATGAATGTAGGATGATGGACAATGGATGACAAACAATGGATGGTAGACAATGAATGTAGGATGATGGACAATGGATGGTAGGCAATGAATGTAGGATGATGGACAATGGATGACAAACAATGGATGGTAGGCAATGAATGTAGGATGATGGACAATGGATGACAGACAATGGATGGTAGACAATGAAAATAGGATGATGGACAATGGACGACAAACAATGGATGGTAGGCAATGAATGTAGGATGATGGACAATGGATGACAGACAATGGATGGTAGGCAATGAATGTAGGATGATGGACAATGGATGGTAGGCAATGAATGTAGGATGATGGACAGTGGATGGTAGACAATGAATGTAGGATGATGGACAATGGATGACAGACAATGGATGGTAGGCAATGAATGTAGGATGATGGACAATGGATGACAGACAATGGATGGTAGGCAATGAATGTAGGATGATGGACAGTGGATGGTAGACAATGAATGTAGGATGATGGACAATGGATGACAGACAATGGATGGTAGACAATGAATGTAGGATGATGGACAATGGATGACAAACAATGGATGGTAGGCAATGAATGTAGGATGATGGACAATGGATGACAAACAATGGATCATAGACAATGAATGTAGGATGATGGACAATGGATGACAGACAATGGATGGTAGACAATGAATGTAGGATGATGGACAATGGATGACAAACAATGGATGGTAGGCAATGAATGTAGGATGATGGACAATGGATGGTAGACAATGAATGTAGGATGATGGACAATGGATGGTAGACAATGAATGTAGGATGATGGACAATGGATGGTAGGCAATGAATGTAGGATGATGGACAATGGATGACAGACAATGGATGGTAGACAATGAATGTAGGATGATGGACAATGGATGGTAGACAATGAATGTAGGATGATGGACAATGGATGACAGACAATGGATGGTAGGCAATGAATGTAGGATGATGGACAATGGATGACAAACAATGGATGGTAAGAAATGAATGTAGGATGATGGACAATGGATGACAGACAATGATGGTAGGCAATGAATGTAGGATGATGGACAATGGATGACAGACAATGGATGGTAGGCAATGAATGTAGGATGATGGACAATGGATGGTAGACAATGAATGTAGGATGATGGACAATGGATGGTAGACAATGAATGTAGGATGATGGACAATGGATGACAGACAATGGATGGTAGACAATGAATGTAGGATGATGGACAATGGATGACAGACAATGGATGGTAGGCAATGAATGTAGGATGATGGACAATGGATGACAGACAATGGATGGTAGACAATGAATGTAGGATGATGGACAATGGATGACAGACAATGGATGGTAGACAATGAATGTAGGATGATGGACAATGGATGACAAACAATGGATGGTAGACAATGAATGTAGGATGATGGACAATGAATGTAGGATGATGGAAAATGAATGTAGGATGATGGACAATGGATGGTAGACAATGAATGTAGGATGATGGACAGTGGATGGTATACAATGAATGTAGGATGATGGACAATGGATGGTAGGCAATGAATGTAGGATGATGGACAATGGATGGTAGACAATGAATGTAGGATGATGGACAATGGATGGTAGGCAATGAATGTAGGATGATGGACAATGAATGTAGGATGATGGACAATGAATGTAGGATGATGGACAATGGATGTGGATGGTAGACAATGAATGTAGGATGATGGACAATGGATGACAAACAATGGATGGTAGGCTATGAATGTAGGATGATGGACAATGGATGACAGACAATGGATGGTAGACAATGATTGTAGGATGATGGACAATGGATGACAAACAATGGATGGTAGGCTATGAATGTAGGATGATGGACAATGGATGACAAACAATGGATGGTAGGCTATGAATGTAGGATGATGGACAATGGATGACAAACAATGGATGGTAGACAATGATTGTAGGATGACAGACAATGGATGGTAGACAATGAATGTAGGATGATGGACAATGGATGACAAACAATGGATGGTAGGCTATGAATGTAGGATGATGGACAGTGGATGGTAGACAATGAATGTAGGATGATGGACAATGGATGACAGACAATGGATGGTAGACAATGAATGTAGGATGATGGACAATGGATGGTAGGCAATGAATGTAGGATGATGGACAATGGATGACACACAATGGATGGTAGACAATGAATGTAGGATGACAGACAATGGATGGTAGACAATGAATGTAGGATGATGGACAATGGATGGTAGGCAATGAATGTAGGATGATGGACAATGGGTGACATACAATGGATGGTAGACAATGAATGTAGGATGATGGACAATGGATTGTAGGCTATGAATGTAGGATGATGGACAATGGATGGTAGGCAATGAATTTAGGATGATGGACAATGGATGACAGACAATGGATGGTAGACAATGAATGTAGGATGATGGACAATGGATGGTAGACAATGAATGTAGGATGATGGACAATGGATGGTAGGCAATGAATGTAGGATGATGGACAATGGATGACAGACAATGGATGGTAGACAATGAATGTAGGATGATGGACAATGGATGACAGACAATGGATGGTAGACAATGAATGTAGGATGATGGACAATGGATGACAGACAATGAATGGTATACAATGAATGTAGGATGATGGACGATGGATGACAAACAATGGATGGTAGGCTATGAATGTAGGATGATGGACAATGGATGACAGACAATGGATGGTAGACAATGAATGTAGGATGATGGACAATGGATGACACACAATGGATGGTAGACAATGAATGTAGGATGATGGACAATGGATGACAGACAATGGATGGTAGACAATGAATGTAGGATGATGGACAATGGGTGACAAACAATGGATGGTAGACAATGAATGTAGGATGATGGACAATGGATGACAAACAATGGATGGTAGACAATGAATGTAGGATGACGGACAATGGATGACAGACAATGGATGGTAGACAATGAATGTAGGATGATGGACAATGGATGACAAACAATGGATGGTAGACAATGAATGTAGGATGATGGACAATGGATGGTAGGCAATGAATGTAGGATGATGGACAATGGATGACAAACAATGGATGGTAGGCAATGAATGTAGGATGATGGACAATGGATGACAGACAATGGATGGTAGACAATGAAAATAGGATGATGGACAATGGACGACAAACAATGGATGGTAGGCAATGAATGTAGGATGATGGACAATGGATGACAGACAATGGATGGTAGGCAATGAATGTAGGATGATGGACAATGGATGGTAGGCAATGAATGTAGGATGATGGACAGTGGATGGTATACAATGAATGTAGGATGATGGACAATGGATGACAGACAATGGATGGTAGGCAATGAATGTAGGATGATGGACAATGGGTGACAGACAATGGATAGTAGGCAATGAATGTAGGATGATGGACAGTGGATGGTAGACAATGAATGTAGGATGATGGACAATGGATGACAGACAATGGATGGTAGACAATGAATGTAGGATGATGGACAATGGATGACAAACAATGGATGGTAGGCAATGAATGTAGGATGATGGACAATGGATGACAAACAATGGATGGTAGGCAATGAATGTAGGATGATGGACAATGGATGACAAACAATGGATGGTAGGCTATGAATGTAGGATGATGGACAATGGATGACAGACAATGGATGGTAGACAATGATTGTAGGATGATGGACAATGGATGACAAACAATGGATGGTAGGCTATGAATGTAGGATGATGGACAATGGATGACAAACAATGGATGGTAGACAATGATTGTAGGATGACAGACAATGGATGGTAGACAATGAATGTAGGATGATGGACAATGGATGACAAACAATGGATGGTAGGCTATGAATGTAGGATGATGGACAGTGGATGGTAGACAATGAATGTAGGATGATGGACAATGGATGACAGACAATGGATGGTAGGCAATGAATGTAGGATGATGGACAATGGATGACAGACAATGGATGGTAGACAATGAATGTAGGATGATGGACAATGGATGACAGACAATGGATGTAGGATGATGGACAATGGATGGTAGACAATGAATGGTAGGCAATGAATGTAGGATGATGGACAATGGATGACAGACAATGGATGGTAGACAATGAATGTAGGATGATGGACAATGGATGGTAGACAATGAATGTAGGATGATGGACAATGGATGGTAGACAATGAATGTAGGATGATGGACAATGGATGACAGACAATGGATGGGAGACAATGAATGTAGGATGATGGACAATGGATGGTAGACAATGGATGTAGGATGATGGACAATGGATGGTAGACAATGAATGTAGGATGATGGACAATGGATGGTAGACAATGAATGTAGGATGATGGACAATGGATGACAGACAATGGATGGTAGACAATGAATGTAGGATGATGGACAATGGATGGTAGACAATGAATGTAGGATGATGGACAATGAATGACAGACAATGGATGGTAGGCAATGAATGTAGGATGATGGACAATGGATGACAAACAATGGATGGTAAGAAATGATTGTTGGATGATGGACAATGGATGACAGACAATTGATGGTAGGCAATGAATGTAGGATGATGGACAATGGATGGTAGATAATGGATTGTAGGCAATGAATGTAGGATGATGGACAATGGATGGTAGACAATGATTGTAGGATGATGGACAATGGATGGTAGACAATGATTGTAGGATGATGGACAATGGATGGTAGACAATAGATGGTAGACTATGAATGTAGGATGATGGACAATGGATGACAGATAATGGATGGTAGGCAATGAATGTAGGATGATGGACAATGGATGACAGACAATGGATGGTAGACAATGAATGTAGGATGATGGACAATGGATGACAGAAAATGGATGGTAGACTATGAATGTAGGATGATGGACAGTGGACGACAGACAATGGATGATAGACAATGAATGTAGGATGATGGACAATGAATGTAGGATGATGGAAAATGAATGTAGGATGATGGACAATGGATGGTAGACAATGAATGTAGGATGATGGACAATGGATGGTATACAATGAATGTAGGATGATGGACAATGGATGGTAGGCAATGAATGTAGGATGATGGACAATGGATGGGAGACAATGAATGTAGGATGATGGACAATGGATGGTAGGCAATGAATGTAGGATGATGGACAATGAATGTAGGATGATGGACAATGAATGTAGGATGATGGACAATGAATGTAGGATGATGGACAATGAATGTAGGATGATGGACAATGGATGGTAGACAATGAATGTAGGATGATGGACAATGAATGTAGGATGATGGACAATGGATGACAGACAATGGATGATAGGCAATGAATGTAGGATGATGGACAATGGATGACAAACAATGGATGGTAGACAATGATTGTAGGATGACAGACAATGGATGGTAGACAATGAATGTAGGATGATGGACAATGGATGACAGACAATGGATGGTAGACAATGAATGTAGGATGATGGACAATGGATGACAGACAATGGATGGTAGACAATGAATGTAAGATGATGGACAATGGATGACAGACAATGAATGGTAGACAATGAATGTAGGATGATGGACGATGGATGACAAACAATGGATGGTAGGCTATGAATGTAGGATGATGGACAATGGGTGACAAACAATGGATGGTAGACAATGAATGTAGGATGATGGACAATGGATGACAAACAATGGATAGTAGACAATGAATGTAGGATGATGGACAATGGATGACAGACAATGGATGGTAGGCAATGAATGTAGGATGATGGACAATGGATGACATACAATGGATGACAAACAATGGATGGTAGACAATGAATGTAGGATGATGGACAATGGATGACAGACAATGGATGGTAGACAATGAAAATAGGATGATGGACAATGGATGGTAGACAATGAATGTAGGATGCTGGACAATGGATGGTAGGCAATGAATGTAGGATGATGGACAATGAATGTAGGATGATGGACAATGAATGTAGGATGATGGACAATGAATGTAGGATGATGGACAATGAATGTAGGATGATGGACAATGGATGGTATACAATGAATGTAGGATGATGGACAATGGATGACAGACAATGGATGGTAGGCAATGAATGTAGGATGATGGACAATGGGTGACAGACAATGGATGGTAGGCAATGAATGTAGGATGATGGACAATGGATGACAAACAATGGATGGTAGGCTATGAATGTAGGATGATGGACAATGGATGACAAACAATGGATGGTAGACAATGATTGTAGGATGACAGACAATGGATGGTAGACAATGAATGTAGGATGATGGACAATGGATGACAAACAATGGATGGTAGGCTATGAATGTAGAATGATGGACAATGGATGACAGACAATGGATGGTAGACTATGAATGTAGGATGATGGACAATGGATGACAGACAATGGATGGTAGACAATGAATGCAGGATGATGGACAATGGATGGTAGGCAATGAATGTAGGATGATGGACAATGGATGACAAACAATGGATGGTAGGCTATGATGTAGGAGGATGGACAATGGATAACAACAATGGATGGTAGGCTATGAATGTAGGATGATGGACAATGGATGACAGACAATGGATGGTAGACAATGAATGTAGGATGATGGACAATGGATGGTAGGCAATAAATGTAGGATAATGGATGACAGACAATGGATGGTAGACAATGAATATAGGATGATGGACAATGGATGACAGACAATGGATGGTAGACAATGAATGTATGATGATGGACAATGGATGGTAGGCAATGAATGTAGGATGATGGACAATGGATGACAGACAATGGATGGTAGACAATGAATGTAGGATGATGGACAATGGATGGTAGGCTATGAATGTAGGATGATGGACAATGGATGGTAGGCAATGAATGTAGGATGATGGACAATGGATGACAGACAATGGATGGTAGACAATGAATGTAGGATGATGGACAATGGATGACAGACAATGGATGGTAGACAATGAATGTAGGATGATGGACAATGGATGACAGACAATGAATGGTAGACAATGAATGTAGGATGATGGACGATGGATGACAAACAATGGATGGTAGGCTATGAATGTAGGATGATGGACAATGGGTGACAAACAATGGATGGTAGACAATGAATGTAGGATGATGGACAATGGATGACAGACAATGGATGGTAGACAATGAATGTAGGATGATGGACAATGGATGACAGACAATGGATGGTAGGCAATGAATGTAGGATGATGGACAATGGATGACAGACAATGGATGACAAACAATGGATGGTAGACAATGAATGTAGGATGATGGACAATGGATGACAGACAATGGATGGTAGACAATGAATGTAGGATGATGGACAATGGATGACAAACAATGGATGGTAGACAATGAATGTAGGATGATGGACAATGGATGGTAGGCAATGAATGTAGGATGACAAACAATGGATGGTAGGCAATGAATGTAGGATGATGGACAATGGATGACACACAATGGATGGTAGACAATGAAAATAGGATGATGGACAATGGACGACAAACAATGGATGGTAGGCAATGAATGTAGGATGATGGACAATGGATGACAGACAATGGATGGTAGGCAATGAATGTATGATGATGGACAATGGATGGTAGGCAATGAATGTAGGATGATGGACAGTGGATGGTAGACAATGAATGTAGGATGATGGACAATGGATGACAGACAATGGATGGTAGGCAATGAATGTAGGATGATGGACAATGGGTGACAGACAATGGATGGTAGGCAATGAATGTAGGATGGTAGACAATGAATGTAGGATGATGGACAATGAATGACAGACAATGGATGGTAGACAATGAATGTAGGATGATGGACAATGAATGACAGACAATGGATGGTAAGCAATGAATGTAGGATGATGGACAATGGATGCCAGACAATGGATGGTAGGCAATGAATGTAGGATGATGGACAATGGATGGTAGACAATGGATTGTAGGCAATGAATGTAGGATGATGGACAATGGATGACAGACAATGGATGGTAGACAATGATTGTAGGATGATGGACAACGGATGGCAGACAATGGATGGTAGACTATGAATGTAGGATGATGGACAATGGATGACAGACAATGGATGGTAGGCAATGAATGTAGGATGATGGACAATGGATGACAGACAATGGATGGTAGACAATGAATGTAGGATGATGGACAATGGATGACAGACAATGGATAGTAGACTATGAATGTAGGATGATGGACGGTGGACGACAGACAATGGATGATGGACAATGAATGTAGGATGATGGACAATGAATGTAGGATGATGGAAAATGAATGTAGGATGATGGACAATGGATGGTAGGCAATGAATGTAGGATGATGGACAATGGATGGTAGACAATGAATGTAGGATGATGGACAATGGATGGTAGACAATGAATGTAGGATGATGGACAATAGGTGATAGACAATGGATCATAGGCAATGAATGTAGGATGATGGAAAATGGATGACAAACAATGGATGGTAGACAATGATTGTAGGATGACAGACAATGGATGGTAGACAATGAATGTAGGATGATGGACAATGGATGACAAACAATGGATGGTAGGCTATGATTGTAGGATGATGGACAATGGATGAAAGACAATGGATGGTAGACAATGAATGTAGGATGATGGACAATGGATGACAGACAATGGATGGTAGACAATGAATGTAGGATGATGGACAATGGATGACAAACAATGGATGGTAGGCTATGAATGTAGGGTGATGGACAATAGATGACAAACAATGGATGGTAGACATATGAATGTAGGATGATGGACAATGGATGACAGACAATGGATGGTAGACAATGAATGTAGGATGATGGACAATGGATGACAGACAATGGATGGTAGACAATGAATGTAGGATGATGGACAATGGATGGTAGGCAATGAATGTAGGATGATGGACAATGGATGGTAGACAATGAATGTAGGATGATGGACAATGGGTGATAGACAATGGATCATAGGCAATGAATGTAGGATGATGGAAAATGGATGACAAACAATGGATGGTAGGCTATGAATGTAGGATGATGGACAATGGATGACAAACAATGGATGGTAGACAATGATTGTAGGATGACAGACAATGGATGGTAGACAATGAATGTAGGATGATGGACAATGGATGACAAACAATGGATGGTAGGCTATGATTGTAGGATGATGGACAATGGATGAAAGACAATGGATGGTAGACAATGAATGTAGGATGATGGACAATGGATGACAGACAATGGATGGTAGACAATGAATGTAGGATGATGGACAATGGATGACAAACAATGGATGGTAGGCTATGAATGTAGGGTGATGGACAATGGATGACAAACAATGGATGGTAGACTATGAATGTAGGATGATGGACAATGGATGACAGACAATGGATGGTAGACAATGAATGTAGGATGATGGACAATGGATGACAGACAATGGATGGTAGACAATGAATGTAGGATGATGGACAATGGATGGTAGGCAATGAATGTAGGATGACAGACAATGGATGGTAGACAATGAATGTAGGATGATGGACAATGGATGGTAGGCTATGAATGTAGGATGATGGACAATGGATGGTAGGCAATGAATGTAGGATGATGGACAATGGATGACAGACAATGGATGGTAGACAATGAATGTAGGATGATGGACAATGGATGGTAGACAATGATGTAGAATGATGGACAATGGATGACAGACAATGGATGGTAGACTATGAATGTAGGATGATGGACAATGGATGACAGACAATGGATGGTAGACAATGAATGTAGGATGATGGACAATGGATGGTAGGCAATGAATGTAGGATGATGGACAATGGATGACAAACAATGGATGGTAGGCTATGAATGTAGGATGATGGACAATGGATGACAAACAATGGATGGTAGACAATGAATGTAGGATGACAGACAATGGATGGTAGACAATGAATGTAGGATGATGGACAATGGATGGTAGGCAATGAATGTAGGATGATGGACAATGGATGACAGACAATGGATGGTAGACAATGAATGTAGGATGATGGACAATGGATGACAGACAATGGATGGTAGACAATGAATGTATGATGATGGACAATGGATGGTAGGCAATGAATGTAGGATCATGGACAATGGATGACAGACAATGGATGGTAGACAATGAATGTAGGATGATGGACAATGGATGGTAGGCTATGAATGTAGGATGATGGACAATGGATGGTAGGCAATGAATGTAGGATGATGGACAATGGATGACAGACAATGGATGGTAGACAATGAATGTAGGATGATGGAAAATGGATGACAGACAATGGATGGTAGACAATGAATGTAGGATGATGGACAATGGATGACAGACAATGAATGGTAGACAATGAATGTAGGATGATGGACGATGGATGACAAACAATGGATGGTAGGCTATGAATGTAGGATGATGGACAATGGGTGACAAACAATGGATGGTAGACAATGAATGTAGGATGATGGACAATGGATGACAAACAATGGATGGTAGACAATGAATGTAGGATGATGGACAATGGATGACAGACAATGGATGGTAGGCAATGAATGTAGGATGATGGACAATGGATGACAGACAATGGATGACAAACAATGGATGGTAGACAATGAATGTAGGATGATGGACAATGGATGACAAACAATGTATGGTAGACAATGAATGTAGGATGATGGACAATGGATGGTAGGCAATGAATGTAGGATGATGGACAATGGATGACAAACAATGGATGGTAGGCAATGAATGTAGGATGATGGACAATGGATGACAGACAATGGATGGTAGACAATGAAAATAGGATGATGGACAATGGACGACAAACAATGGATGGTAGGCAATGAATGTAGGATGATGGACAGTGGATGGTAGGCAATGAATGTAGGATGATGGACAGTGGATGGTAGGCAATGAATGTAGGATGATGGACAATGGATGGTAGGCAATGAATGTAGGATGATGGACAATGGATGGTATGCAATGAATGTAGGATGATGGACAGTGGATGGTAGACAATGAATGTAGGATGATGGACAATGGATGACAGACAATGGATGGTAGACAATGAATGTAGGATGATGGACAGTGGATGGTAGACAATGAATGTAGGATGATGGACAATGGATGACAGACAATGGATGGTAGACAATGAATGTAGGATGATGGACAATGGATGACAAACAATGGATGGTAGGCAATGAATGTAGGATGATGGACAATAGATGACAGATAATGGATGGTATACAATGAATGTAGGATGATGGACAGTGGATGGTAGACAATGAATGTAGGATGATGGATAATGGATGGTAGACAATGAATGGTAGGCAATGAATGTAGGATGATGGACAATGGATGACAGACAATGGATGGTAGACAATGAATGTAGGATGATGGACAATGGATGGTAGACAATGAATGTAGGATGATGGACAATGAATGACAGACAATGGATGGTAGGCAATGAATGTAGGGTGATGGACAATGAATGACAGACAATGGATGGTAAGCAATGATTGTTGGATGATGGACAATGGATGACAGACAATGGATGGTAAGCAATGAATGTAGGATGATGGACAATGGATGACAGACAATGGATGGTAGGCAATGAATGTAGGATGATGGACAATGGATGGTAGACAATGGATTGTAGGCAATGAATGTAGGATGATGGACAATGGATGACAGACAATGGATGGTAGACAATGATTGTAGGATGATGGACAATGGATGGCAGACAATGGATGGTAGACTATGAATGTAGGATGATGGACAATGGATGACAGACAATGGATGGTAGACAATGAATGTAGGATGATGGACAATGGATGACAGACAATGGATGGTAGACAATGAATGTAGGATGATGGACAATGGATGGTAGGCAATGAATGTAGGATGACAGACAATGGATGGTAGACAATGAATGTAGGATGATGGACAATGGATGGTAGGCTATGAATGTAGGATGATGGACAATGGATGGTAGGCAATGAATGTAGGATGATGGACAATGGATGACAGACAATGGATGGTAGACAATGAATGTAGGATGATGGACAATGGATGACAGACAATGGATGGTAGACAATGAATGTAGGATGATGGACAATGGATGACAGACAATGAATGGTAGACAATGAATGTAGGATGATGGACGATGGATGACAAACAATGGATGGTAGGCTATGAATGTAGCATGATGGACAATGGGTGACAAACAATGGATGGTAGACAATGAATGTAGGATGATGGACAATGGATGACAGACAATGGATGGTAGGCAATGAATGTAGGATGATGGACAATGGATGACAGACAATGGATGACAAACAATGGATGGTAGACAATGAATGTAGGATGATGGACAATGGATGACAAACAATGGATGGTAGACAATGAATGTAGGATGATGGACAATGGATGGTAGGCAATGAATGTAGGATGATGGAGAATGGATGACAAACAATGGATGGTAGGCAATGAATGCAGGATGATGGACAATGGACGACAAACAATGGATGGTAGGCAATGAATGTAGGATGATGGACAGTGGATGGTAGACAATGAATGTAGGATGATGGACAATGGATGACAGACAGTGGATGGTAGGCAATGAATGTAGGATGATGGACAATGGATGACAGACAATGGATGTAGGATGATGGACAATGGATGGTAGACAATGAATGGTAGGCAATGAATGTAGGATGATGGACAATGGATGACAGACAATGGATGGTAGACAATGAATGTAGGATGATGGACAATGGATGGTAGACAATGAATGTAGGATGATGGACAATGGATGGTAGGCAATGAATGTAGGATGATGGACAATGGATGACAGACAATGGATGGTAGACAATGAATGTAGGATGATGGACAATGGATGACAGACAATGGATGGTAGACAATGAATGTAGGATGATGGACAATGGATGGTAGACAATGAATGTATGATGATGGACAATGGATGACAGACAATGGATGGTAGGCAATGAATGTAGGATGATGGACAATGAATGACAGACAATGGATGGTATACAATGAATGTAGGATGATGGACAATGGATGACAGACAATGGATGGTAGACAATGAATGTAGGATGATGGACAATGGATGACAGACAATGAATGGTAGACAATGAATGTAGGATGATGGACAATGGATGACAGACAATGAATGGTAGACAATGAATGTAGGATGATGGACGATGGATGACAAACAATGGATGGTAGGCTATGAATGTAGGATGATGGACAATGGGTGACAAACAATGGATGGTAGACAATGAATGTAGGATGATGGACAATGGATGACAATCAATGGATGGTAGACAATGAATGTAGGATGATGGACAATGGATGACAGACAATGGATGGTAGGCAATGAATGTAGGATGATGGACTATGGATGACAGACAATGGATGACAAACAATGGATGGTAGACAATGAATGTAGGATGATGGACAATGGATGACAAACAATGGATGGTAGACAATGAATGTAGGATGATGGACAATGGATGGTAGGCAATGAATGTAGGATGATGGACAATGGATGACAAACAATGGATGGTAGGCAATGAATGTAGGATGATGGACAATGGATGACATACAATGGATGGTAGACAATGAAAATAGGATGATGGACAATGGACGACAAACAATGGATGGTAGGCAATGAATGTAGGATGATGGACAATGGATGACAGACAATGGATGGTAGGCAATGAATGTAGGATGATGGACAATGGATGGTAGGCAATGAATGTAGGATGATGGACAGTGGATGGTAGACAATGAATGTAGGATGATGGACAATGGATGACAGACAATGGATGGTAGGCAATGAATGTAGGATGATGGACAATGGGTGACAGACAATGGATGGTAGGCAATGACTGTAGGATGATGGACAGTGGATGGTAGACAATGAATGTAGGATGATGAACAATGAATGTAGGATGATGGACAATGGATGGTAGACAATGAATGTAGGATGATGGACAATGGATGGTATACAATGAATGTAGGATGATGGACAATGGATGGTAGGCAATGAATGTAGGATGACGGACAATGGATGGTAGACAATGAATGTAGGATGATGGACAATGGATGGTAGACAATGAATGTAGGATGATGGACAATGGATGGTAGGCAATGAATGTAGGATGATGGACAATGAATGTAGGATGATGGACAATGAATGTAGGATGATGGACAATGAATGTAGGATGATGGACAATGAATGTAGGATGATGGACAATGGATGGTAGACAATGAATGTAGGATGATGGACAATGGATGACAGACAATGGATGGTATACAATGAATGTAGGATGATGGACAATGGATGACAGACAATGGATGGTAGGCAATGAATGTAGGATGATGGTCAATGTATGGTAGGCAATGAATGTAGGACCACCCATTCATATCATTATCTCATCTTGATTCAACATTAAAACCTTACCGCTACGTAATCATATCTGCATCTGGAGTGATATTCAATATTGAGCGAATCAAAGGTGAAGGTTATTTTACGCCCTGCCTGTACGCTGATCCTCCATTCACATATTCGTGAGTGAGGGTAGTTTCCGGGAAAGTTTGGCGACTCGATGGATCCGGTCGGGGTTGCCAAATCGCCACCACACTCTACAAAGCAATACAGAAACATTGGAAATGTTATACAATCGATTAATGGTAACATACACCAGGGAATGTTAATAGGGATACAATCGATTAATGGTAACATACAATGGGGAATGTTAATAGGGATACAATCGATTAATGGTAACATACAATGGGGAATGTTAATAGGGATACAATCGATTAATGGTAACATACAATGGGGAATGTTAATAGGGATACAATCGATTAATGGTAACATACACCAGGGAATGTTAATAGGGATACAATGGATTAATGGTAACATACAATGGGGAATGTTAATAGGGATACAATCGATTAATGGTAACATACAACAGGGAATGTTAATAGGGATACAATCGATTAATGGTAACATACAACAGGGAATGTTAATAGGGATACAATTACGATTAATGGTAACATAAGTATTACAAGTTTCACTAACCAACAATCTTTCACTTTGAATTTCAAAATCACCAGTCAACAATATTTCACTATCAATTTCCAATTCACAAGCCAATAAGCTTTCACTGGATTTCCAAATCAAAAGCCAACAAGCTTTCACTGGATTTCCAAATCAAAAGCCAACAAGCTTTCACTGGATTTCCAAATCAAAAGCCAACAAGCTTTCACTGTGGATTTCCAAATCACAAGTCAACAAGCTTTCACTGTGGATTTGCAAATCACAAATCAACAAGCTTTCATTGTGGATTTGCAAATCACAAGCCAACAAGCTTTCACTGTGGATTTGCAAATCACAAGTCAACAAGCTTTCACTGTGGATTGGCAAATCAAAAGCCAACAAGCTTTCACTGGATTTCCAAATCAAAAGCCAACAAGGTTTCACTGTGGATTTGCAAATCACAAGTCAACAAGCTTTCACTGTGGATTTGCAAATCACAAGTCAACAAGCTTTCACTGTGGATTTCCAAATCAAAAGCCAACAAGCTTTCACTGTGGATTTGCAAATCAAAAGCCAACAAGCTTTCACTGTGGATTTGCAAATCAAAAGCCAACAAGCTTTCACTGTGGATTTGCAAATCAAAAGCCAACAAGCTTTCACTGTGGATTTGCAAATCAAAAGTTAACAAGCTTTCACTGTGGATTTGCAAATCAAAAGTGAACAAGCTTTCACTGTGGATTTGCAAATCTAAAGCCAACAAGCTTTCACTGTGGATTTGCAAATCACTAGTCAACAAGCTTTCACTGTGGATTTGCAAATCACAAGCCAACAAGCTTTCACTGTGGATTTGCAAATCAAAAGCCAACAAGCTTTCACTGTGGATTTGCAAATCACAAGTCAACAAGCTTTCACTGTGGATTTGCAAATCAAAAGCCAACAAGCTTTCACTGTGGATTTGCAAATCAAAAGCCAACAAGCTTTCACTGTGGATTTGCAAATCAAAAGCCAACAAGCTTTCACTGGATTTCCAAATCAAAAGCCAACAAGCTTTCACTGGATTTCCAAATCAAAAACCAACAAGCTTTCACTGGATTTCCAAATCAAAAGCCAACAAGCTTTCATTGTGGATTTCCAAATCACAAGTCAACAAGCTTTCACTGTGGATTGGCAAATCAAAAGCCAACAAGCTTTCACTGGATTTGCAAATCAAAAGCCAACAAGCTTTCACTGTGGATTTGCAAATCACAAGTCAACAAGCTTTCACTGTGAATTTCCAAATCAAAAGCCAACAAGCTTTCACTGTGGATTTCCAAATCAAAGGCCAACAAGCTTTCACTGTGGATTTGCAAATCACAAGTCAACAAGCTTTCACTGTGGATTTGCAAATCAAAAGCCATCAAGCTTTCACTGTGGATTTGCGAATCAAAAGCCAACAAGCTTTCACTGTGGATTTGCAAATCACAAGTCAACAAGCTTTCACTGTGGATTTGCAAATCACAAGCCAACAAGCTTTCACTGTGGATTTGCAAATCAAAAGCCAACAAGCTCTCACTGTGGATTTGCAAATCACAAGTCAACAAGCTTTCACTGTGGATTTGCAAATCAAAAGCCAACAAGCTTTCACTGTGGATTTGCAAATCAAAAGTCAACAAGCTTTCACTGTGGATTTGCAAATCAAAAGTCAACAAGCTTTCACTGTGGATTTGCAAATCAAAAGCCAACAAGCTTTCACTGTAGATTTGCAAATCAAAAGCCAACAAGCTTTCACTGTGGATTTGCAAATCAAAAGTTAACAAGCTTTCACTGTGGATTTGCAAATCAAAAGTCAACAAGCTTTCACTGTGGATTTGCAAATCTAAAGCCAACAAGCTTTCACTGTGGATTTGCAAATCACAAGTCAACAAGCTTTCACTGTGGATTTGCAAATCACAAGCCAACAAGCTTTCACTGTGGATTTGCACTGTCCCATCTCCATAGATATTACTGGGACTACATAGAGATATGAACATTGGTTTGGCTACTACTACATTGTCAATGTATGTGGTATTGGTAATGATGTCGACAGGTGCTTCTATGAGGGAAAGGGTTAATATATCAAACACATTTTAGACCAATAAAAAAAGATGAAAAACTCTTCTCCCCCCCCTCCACCCCCATTCCTTTGCTTTGCCTTTTAAGTTTACCTAGTATTGCAAATGGAATATCCTAGAAAACAAACAAAGTCCCAAGATCAAATCTGTAAATAATAGATTGAAAGGCAGGTTGTTTTGCATCAAGGAAATTGTAAACTATCAACCGAACAAAACTCTTCGTACAATATCGATCAATTCTACACATATTCCAGATAGCACGTTTTGGACAGGAAGTTATGGAGAATAGACCAATCACGCATACATGTACATGCGCATTGCAAACTTCCACTTATGTACTGGACACAAGAAACAACTGTTTTGTTTATTTCTGTGAAATTACGTGAATACATTCGGTAGATAGATAGATAGTTTTATTCTGGTAAAAAATAGAATATATGTCATAAAACAAATACAAAGTCAATGTCAACATAGTACATGTGAGCATTAACGTGCAGAGTAGATGACATATAATCAATGTCAACATAGTACATGTGAGCATTAACGTGCCAGGTAGATGACATATAATCAATACCAAGGATAACACAAAAAGAGAGCAACAAAGCTTTCTTATTTGCATTGTGGTCCTTAGAATGAATCATATGACATCGGAAAGGCAAATTAGTCAATCAAATTAAATGTAAGAGTAAGCATTATATCAATTTTGTCTCGGTCGTCATGATTTTCCTCAGGTTGACAATATCCTGTCACACACACCCATCGAGATGAAATATTTATTTTGCTATTCCGAACAATCGGCTGTTCTGGCATTATATTGTTTGGAAATTCTGACATAACATCCTTCGAGACTACATGAAAACAAGATGGCGGCATAACAAATAAAATCACATTGAAATTGAATGGTAAAATCCGAGTAGCGTGAATTTGTTCCGAATGAGGCTATTCAGAGGTGAGATATTGCCATGAGTACATTGAAAAATGTCGCCCACTCGGGTATGGGGTAGTCACGTGAGGCATAAGAAATATAATTATTACCAGTAAATATCTTCAACATTCAATAGCCATTATTAATACTAGGAATAGTTTCCATCCTTAATGAATGTCCACGAAAGCTGTTAAATATTTAGAGGTTATTACGTGGCTAGTTTCATATCAGCGTAGGTATCGACACGAGGTAACTTGATATCAGCATGAGACTGTTTTTATTACTTTGATATGAATTTGAACATTTAATAATCAAAATCATTCTCTCCGTTATCCGTTTATCAGAAAAAAATCACAATTACGGAATTAGATACACAAAAATGGAATTTTACAATGAAACTACAAACATTTGTTATCTGTCAAATTTGAGATGCTACGGGAAGTAAACAACCTAGCACCGAGTGAGCATGCATTATTTTCTCAGGAACTAGTTATGATACAGCTTTTTCTGGTTTTATATGGGCACCAGTATCAAACCAGCAGACGCAATATCAGACTGGAAAACACAGCGGGTGGTAGACAGTATTGTGTTAGGCAAATAATGGCCAATAATATTCAAACCGTATCTATGTCAAATAATGACCTTGATACCTGGTTGGCAGGTTTCCTCTCGGTTAATTCCGATACGGGAAAAAATGGAAAGAAAAGTTTTCATAAAATATGGTATGAAATCACCACGAGTGTAAGATTCTTTTATCACATTATCACAGTAACAATAAATTTGAAAAAGAAACTTTTCTGTTTGCCTGTATACATTAAGCCTTATTACATCTCAAGGAAATCAGTATGGTGCATCCGTATGCTGTAGTAAATAGTCCCCGATAATCAAACAATCAACTCCATGCAAAATATTGACGCAATACTTTTAATCACTATACTGCATGGCGCTCATGATTTTTTTTTATTGATTTTCACCAATCAGAATCCATTCAGCTTGTATTACACGTGTGTTGATACAAGAAAATATGTGATGGCTGTATTACACCGAATACAAGCAAAGTTATGTAATAAAATGGATTAGACATTACCTTGTTATGCACGATATAACATACTATCGTTTCCATGGTTAGTTCATACAATGGAACATTCACAATGAACTCACAATCGTATATTTCAGACAGACAGACAGACAGACAGACAGACAGACAGACAGACAGACAGACAGACAGACAGACAGACAGACAGACAGACAGACAGACAGACAGACAGACAGACAGACAGACAGACAGACAGACAGACAGACAGACAGACAGACAGACAGACAGACAGACAGACAGACAGACAGACAGACAGACAGACAGACAGACAGACAGACAGACAGACAGACAGACAGACAGACAGACAGACAGACAGACAGACAGACCTGTGTCATTGGACTTACCCTCAACACTTGCTTCAAAATGTAGACTGAATCCTGAAAATTGTGCAGCATCATTGGAAACAAACTTTACATAGCCGTAACTGTCAGAAGTTATCCGAGGGGTAGGTAGACTGCCTCCACATGCTTGAAGCAACATTGGACCTAGCAAAGAAACAATACCCACACATGTGTCCACCTAGCATTCAATCATTTCTGGAGGGTAGGCTTTGACCATGAACATAATTTAGATCAATGGTCAAGGTCGCTTAAGGTTAGACGAGTTAGTTTATACAAATTTAGTTTAGCTAGATTGCGAAACAAGTTCTTATAACTTATATTAATCACTCTCGAGACCTCATACCTGACGGAATCCATTGCCACGAGGGAGAGAGAAGAGACAACGTGAAAATTAAATGCCTTGCCTAAACGCACAATCATAACAGCTCCAGCGGGGCTCGAACTCTGAACCTTTCGCACATGAAGCGAATGCGCATCCACTGCGCTATCACGACTTCCACGACTTAGACGAGTTATTGGTGATATAGAGGTGGTTGTAAGTATAACTGTCTGTAGGACACTAATAACCACACCTTGTGTTCAATAATAGGTCGAAAGTTGTTTCTCAACTCAAGGTCACCATGACTGTAGCGCATTCCACATTGCCTCTTCTCTCTCCCTCGTGACGATGGATTCCATCAGGAATGAGGTCTTGAGAGTGATTAATATAAGTTGTAAGAACTAGAGCTAAAATAAATTAGTATAAACTAAATGAAAGAACATGACATCTCCACAGTGAGATATCAACCTACAGAGGTGAGGGGCAAGCAATTTGGAGTCAATGATCGTGACAACGCTGGCTCCCGAGCGGACGGACAATGCAACATAAATATTGGTAGAGCATAAAACAATTACCACAGGAGTAGCGGTATTTGGTCACCCTAAGGTTTGAACCACAGGCGTACCGGTATTTGGTCACCCTAAGGTTTGAACCACAAGAGTACCGGTATTTGGTCACCCTAAGGTTTGAATTTGAATAACTTCTAGTCACTCTCTTTTATAGCAGATGAAATAATATTACTAGTGATCTTTCTTGCATTTATGTTATGTTATGTTATATTTCGGGTTTTACGCCTGCATCAGCACCATTTTGGGCTATATCGCCGGCGGGCAGTTTACCTAACAACACCTTTCCTGGGCAGGCTCCAGCGGCTAACCAGTACTTGGGTGCACCAACCTCCGTACGAAACTGCCAACTTTTTCATATAAATGAGACATGGTCTGAGCGGGGCTTCGTGCATTTAATGCGCTTGATTAAACTAACATCTTTTAAAATAAAACCACAATTTCACTCACATGTGAATTCAACATGGCGTGAAAAAAAGGACCCAATCTAATTTAATGTACCAGAAATGTGTTTTCCGGTAATATCACATGATTGACATGTGACCTTGGAAAGCAAAGCATGACACTTCTTCCGTTACAAAATTAAACAAATATTTCATTTCATATATCTCTGTATAAGGGATTTTAATGAAAACATCATCATGTACATATTTTTCAAATGCTCATTTTTGTGTTTGGCAATATTAATGTCTACCATATAATCCAAGTACTTGCTCCTGACAGCGAAAACGTCAATTAAAAATAAAATAAAATCGAAAACAGATGGTGTACCGAAATAGGGAGATTAATGATACATCCTAACTATTGGTCTAATATAAAAACTAATACCTTTTTTAAATAATGAAAATGTATACGAGTGTTAACATTTTTTCATTTTTAACAATTTTTCCAAAGACTGTTAATTAATAAGCATAAAGGGGGGTAATTTACCAATAGTAATTCAACAAAAAGCGCTTAATTTGTGTGCAGATCGTCATTTGTTTTTTTAAAATCTGAATAAAATATTAGTAAAATATGAAAATATATAAGACAAAAATCACACTTTCTCGTCAACCAATAATATCTTGGTATGCAGTACATTGTAAGAAAATGAGCTGCTCGCAGGTTCGATCCCCCGTCTGACACTAATAAAATTAACAGTCTTTCAGATGGGATATTAAACAGAGGTCTTTGTGTCGGTGCTTTATACCATACACATAAAAGAACCAGGAGACTCTGGAATGGGTCTCTGTCTGTATCATTGCACTATCCTCCAAAAATCTAATATTATTAATCTCTTCAGGAGGCGTAAATAAACGTAAAACACACGTGTAAGAAAACGCATCATGGTGTTTTCATTATAAGCAAGATTGACAATATAAAGATCAGTAAGTTGATGGTTCCATCTACCACTCTCTCCCTCATCCACCCACCCTCCACCACTCTCCCCCTCATCCACCCTCCCACCACACTCTCTCCCTCATCCACCCTGTCTCCCTCATCCACCCTCCCACCACCCTATCTCCCTCATCCACCCTCCCACCACCCTATCTCCCTCGTCCACCCTCCCACCACCCTCTCTCCCTCATCCACCCTCCCACCACCTATCTCCCTCATCCACCCTCTCTCCCTCATCCACCCTCCCACCACCCTCTCTCCCTCATCCACCCACCCTCCACACACTCTCCCTCATCCACCCATCCTCCACCACTCTCTCCCTCATCCACCCTCCACCACCCTCTCTCCCTCATTCACCCGCTCTCCCTCATCCACCCTCCCACCATCCTCTCTCCCTCATCTGCCCTCCCACCACCCTCTCTCCCTCATCCACCCTCCCACCACCCTCAATAGTTATCATCAAAGTTCTACCTGTGGAATTTATTTCTCTGATTTCCACAAAGTCATTTGTAGAGCAGTTTGACGATCTCTGTAGTGCAAAGGCGGTAAATGTGAAGGTCAGAAAGTGACCGACAGGCCCCTGAATAATCCATATGCATTCTGAATTTCTGTCGTAGTTTTCAGGGTAGTTAGGGCTGGTCAGTGTTCCACGGTTACCAAAATATCGTCCACCACAAGTAGCTGAAATGATGAGATATAAATGTATTTGTTCAGAATGAAACGTGTAAAACATGGAACTTCTATCAGTTAAGATTCAGTAACTGCAGATCAATATGAGTGACAAGAATGCACATCCGTCAATCCAACGCACCTGACATTCTAGCCAGCTAAATGACATTCATGATTCAAGACTGCTCACCTCTCATTCTAGGCTAATCAATGTTATCTGACATTTCAGCCAGCTCATGTACATGTATCTACACCCAACTCATCTGTCACTCAAGCCAGCTCATCTGTCATTCCAGCAAGCTCATGCATCATTCCAGCAAGCTCATCTGTCAATCCAGCCATCTCATCTTTTCAATCCAGCCAACCCATCTCTCATTCCAGCCAACTCATCTCTCATTCCAGCAAATGCATCTCTCATTCCAGCAAATGCATCTCTCATTGCAGCCAGCTGATCTGTTATTCCAGCAAGCTCATCTGTCATTGCACCAGCTCATCTAACATTCCAATCTGCTCATCTGTCATTCCAGCATGCTCATCTGTTATTCCAGCCAGCTCATATGTTATTCCAGCCAGCTCATATGTTATTTCAGCCTGCTCATCTGTTATTCCAGCCAGCTCATCTGTTATTGCAGCCTGATCATCTGTTATTGCAGCCTGATCATCTGTTATTGCAGCATGCTCATATGTTATTCCATTCTGCTCATCTGTTATTCCATTCTGCTAATCTGTTATTCCATTCTGCTCATCTGTTATTCCATTCTGCTCATCTGTTATTGCACCATGCTCACTTGTCATTGTAGCCAGTTCATCTGTTATTCCAGCATGCTCATATGTCATTCCAGCCAGCTCACCTAGTATTCCAACTAGCTCATCTGTCATTCTAGCCAGCTCATCTGTCATTCCATTCAAACCCATCTGTTGTTCCAGCAAGCTCATATGTCATTCCAACCTGCTCATCTAACATTCCATTCTGCTCATCTGTCATTCCTGACAGCTCATCTGTTATTCCAGCAAGCTCATCTGTTATTCAAGCCAGCTCATCTAATATTCCAGCATGTTCATCTGTCATTCCAGCATGCTCATCTGTCATTCCAGCATGCCCATCTCTTATTCCAGCCAGCTTATCTGTTTCCAGCCAGCTCATCTGTTTCCAGCCAGTTCATCTGTTCTTCCAGCCAGCTCATCTGTACTTCCAGCCAGCTCATCTGTTATTCCAGCAAGCTCATCTGTTATTCAAGCCAGCTCATCTGTTATTTCAGCCAGCTCATCTGTACTTCCAGCCAGCTCATCTGTTATTCCAGCAAGCTCATCTGTTATTCAAGCCTGTTCATCTGTCATTCCAGCATGCTCATCTGTCATTCCAGCATGCCCATCTGTTATTCCAGCCAGCTCATCTGTTATTCCAGCCAGCTCTTCTGTTCTTCCAGCCAGTTCATCTGTTTTCCAGCCAGCTTATCTGTTAGTCCAGCCAGCTGATCTGTTCTTCCAGCCAGCTCATCTGTTTTTCAAGCCAGCTCATCTATTATTCCAGCCAGCTCATCTGTTATTTCAGCCAGCTCATCTGTTATTCCAGCCAGCTCATCTGTCATTGCAGCAAGCTCATCTGTTATTCAAGCCAGCTCATCTGGTATTCCAACCAGCTCATCTGTCATTCCAGCCAGCTCATCTGTCATTCCAACCAGCTCATCTGTCATTCCAACCAGCTCATCTAATATTCCAGCAAGCTCATCTGTCATTTTAGCCAGCTCATCCCTCATTCCATCCAAGCTCATCTGTTGTTCCAGCAAGCTCATCTGTCATTCCAACATGCTCATCTAACATTCCATTCTGCTCATCTATCATTCCAGCCAGCTCATCTGTTATTCAAGCCAGCTCATCTGTTATTCCAGCCTGTTCATCTGTCATTCCAGCATGCCAATCTCTTATTCCAGCCAGCTCATCTGCTAGTCCATCCAACTCATCTGTTCTTCCAGCCAGTTCATCTGTTTTTCCAGCCAGCTCATCTGTTCTTCCAGTCAGTTCATCTGTTCTTCCAGCCAGCTCATCTGTACTTCCAGCCAGCTCATCTGTTATTCCAGCAAGCTCATCTGTTTCCAACCAGCTCATCTGTTCTTCCAGCCAGCTCATCTGTACTTCCAGCCAGCTCATCTGTTATTCCAGCAAGCTCATCTGTTATTCAAGCCAGCTCATCTGTTATTCCAGCCAGCTCATCTGTACTTCCAGCCAGCTCATCTGTTATTCCAGCAAGCTCATCTGTTATTCAAGCCTGTTCATCTGTCATTCCAGCATGCTCATATGTCATTCCAGCATGCCCATCTGTTATTCCAGCCAGCTCATCTGTTATTCCAGCCAGCTCTTCTGTTCTTCCAGCCAGTTCATCTGTTTTCCAGCCAGCTTATCTGTTAGTCCAGCCAGCTGATCTGTTCTTCCAGCCAGCTCATCTGTTTTTCAAGCCAGCTCATCTATTATTCCAGCCAGCTCATCTGTTATTTCAGCCAGCTCATCTGTTATTCCAGCCAGCTCATCTGTCATTGCAGCAAGCTCATCTGTTATTCAAGCCAGCTCATCTGGTATTCCAACCAGCTCATCTGTCATTACAGCCAGCTCATCTGTCATTCCAACCAGCTCATCTGTCATTCCAACCAGCTCATCTAATATTCCAGCAAGCTCATCTGTCATTTTAGCCAGCTCATCCCTCATTCCATCCAAGCTCATCTGTTGTTCCAGCAAGCTCATCTGTCATTCCAACCTGCTCATCTAACATTCCATTCTGCTCATCTATCATTCCAGCCAGCTCATCTGTTATTCAAGCCAGCTCATCTGTTATTCCAGCCTGTTCATCTGTCATTCCAGCATGCCAATCTCTTATTCCAGCCAGCTCATCTGCTAGTCCATCCAGCTCATCTGTTCTTCCAGCCAGTTCATCTGTTTTTCCAGCCAGCTCATCTGTTCTTCCAGTCAGTTCATCTGTTTTTCCAGCCAGCTCATCTGTTCTTCCAACCAGCTCATCTGTTTTTCCAGCCAGCTCATCTGTTGCTCCAACCAGCTCATCTATTATTCAAGCCAGCTCATATGTTATTTCAGCCTGCTCATCTGTTATTCCAGCCAGCTCATCTGTCATTGCAGCAAGCTCATCTGTCATTCCCAGCCAGCTCATCTGTTATTCCAGCAAGCTCATCTGTCATTCCAGCAAGCTCATCTAATATTCCAGCAAGCTCATCTGTCATTATAGCCAGCTCATCTGTCATTCCATCCAAGCCCATCTGTTGTTCCAGCAAGCTCATCTGTCATTCCAACTTGCTCATCTAACATTCCATTCTGTTCATCTATCATTCCAGCCAGCTCATCTATTATTCCAGCCAGCTCATCTGTTATTCAAGCCAGATCATCTGTTATTCCAGCATGTTCATCTGTCAGTCCAGCATGCTCATCTGTCATTCCAGCATGCCCACCTCTTATTCCAGCCAGCTCATCTGTTAGTCCATCCAGCTCATCTGTTCTTCCAGCCAGTTCATCTGTTTTTCCAGCCAGCTCATCTGTTGTTCCAACCAGCTTATCTGTTATTCCAGCCAGCTCATCTGTTTTTCCAGCCAGCTCATCTGTTATTCCAGCCAGCTCATCTGTCATTTCAAGTCAGTGCATCTGATATTCAAATCAGATTATCTCTCATTCCAACAAGCATATCAAACATTCCAGAAAACTCATCTATTATTATTCATTGCACATGCCTTTCTATCTGTCTGACAGTTCCAACCGACAAACATCTGACACTATAACATATACATCTGCAGGCCAGCTCATCTGTTGCTCTAACCAGCTCATCTATTATTCAAGCCAGTTTATATGTTATTTCAGCCTGCTCATCTGTTATTCCAGCCAGCTCATCTGTCATTCCATCCAAGCCCATCTGTTGTTCCAGCCAGCTCATCTGTCATTCCAGCAAGCTCATCTGTCATTCCAGCCAGCTCATCTGTCATTCCATCCAAGCCCATCTGTCATTCCATCCAAGCCCATCTGTCATTCCAGCAAGCTCATCTGTCATTCCAGCCAGCTCATCTGTCATTCCAGCAAGCTCATCTAATATTCCAGCAAGCTCATCTGTCATTGCAGCTAGCTCATCTGTCATTCCAGCCAGCTCATCTGTCATTCCATCCAAGCCCATCTGTTGTTCCAGCCAGCTCATCTGTCATTCCAGCAAGCTCATCTGTCATTCCAGCCAGCTCATCTGTCATTCCAGCCAGCTCATCTGTCATTCCATCCAAGCCCATCTGTCATTCCATCCAATCCCATCTGTCATTCCAGCAAGCTGATCTGTCATTCCAGCCAGCTCATTTGTCATTCCAGCCAGCTCATCTAATATTCCAGCAAGCTCATCTGTCATTCCAGCCAGCTCATCTGTCATTCCAGCCAGCTCATCTGTCATTCCAGCCAGCTCATCTGTCATTCCATCCAAGCCAATATGTCATTCCATCCAAGCCCATCTGTCATTCCAGCAGGCTCATCTGTCATTCCAGCCAGCTCATCTGTCATTCCAGCCAGCTCATCTAATAGTCCAGTCAGCTCATCTAATATTCCAGCAAGCTCATCTAATATTCCAGCAAGCTCATCTGTCATTCCAGCCAGCTCATCTGTCATTCCATCCAAGCCAATATGTCATTCCATCCAAGCCCATCTGTCATTCCAGCAGGCTCATCTGTCATTCTAGCCAGCTCATCTGTCATTCCATTAAAGCCCATCTGTTGTTCCAGCCAGCTCATCTAATATTCCAGCCAGCTCATCTAATATTCCAGCAAGCTCATCTGTCATTATAGCCAGCTCATCTGTCATTCCATCCAAGCCCATCTGTTGTTCCAGCAAGCTCATCTGTCATTCCAACCTGCTCATCTAACATTCCATTCTGTTCATCTATCATTCCAGCCAGCTCATCTATTAGTCCAGCCAGCTCATCTGTTATTCAAGCCAGATCATCTGTTATTCCAGCATGTTCATCTGTCAGTCCAGCAGGCTCATCTGTCATTCCAGCATGCCCATCTCTTATTCCAGCCAGCTCATCTGTTAGTCTATCCAGCTCATCTGTTCTTCCAGCCAGTTCATCTGTTTTTCCAGCCAGCTCATCTGTTATTCAAGCCAGCTCATCTGTTCTTCCAGCCAGCTCATTTGTTTTTCCAGCCAGCTCATCTGTTTTTCCAGCCAGCTCATCTGTTCTTCCAACCAGCTCATCTGTTATTCCAACCAGCTCATCTGTTATTCCAACCAGCTCATCTGTTTTTCCAGCCAGCTCATCTGTTATTCCAGCCAGCTCATCTGTCATTTCAAGTCAGTGCATCTGATATTCAAATCAGATTATCTGTCATTCCAACAAGCATATCAAACATTCCAGAAAACTCATCTATTATTATTCATTGCACATGCCTTTCTATCTGTCTGACAGTTCCAACCGACAAACATCTGACATTATAACATATACATCTGCCAGCCAGCTCATCTGATATTCCAGCCAGCTCATCTAACATTCTAGCTGGGTCAATTGACATTCTGACCTGCCCATCTTATAAGCGGACATGTTCATATGCGAGTCAAGCCAAATCATCTTAAATCCTCTTGTAAATATGACTATGCAAAAATTAATCTAAATGATAACAAAGTATATCATATATCCACCACAAAAACATGCTGTATTCTTCAGTGGGATACAAGATCTTGTATCACATCGGACGTTTCAAGAATCTGTATCATGGCTGTAGCCGGACTACTTTTCTCGTTTTTATACAAAGTAAAATATATACACGAGTCCAGCATATTAGGCTAAATTAAATATTATACAGACCTCAAATACAATGTACTGTAACTAATTAATGCATAAATGTTTTCGAGTCCGATTAGCATAGTGGTTAGAACGCTCACTTCTCACTAATGCAACCTGGGTTCGATCCTCGGACCGGGAAGTATGTGTGATGGTACGGTGGTTGCAAGATCGGACAGGTGGGTTTTCTCCGGGTACTCCGGTTTCCTCCCACATATACGCTTTTTATCTGCGCCAACGAAAGTGATCAATATAAGTTGTTGAAGCTTGTTTCGCGATTATTGTAAAATAAATAAAGTTTAAATATTTAAACAAATGTTTTCACAGACGCTTTGTTCCTCATTCTAGATGTTCTGGTCGATCCCGTGGTGTCTATTTTTAGACATGAGTTCACTAGCAGGTGAAGTCACAAAACAGATTGCATCAGAAATATATTCAGTACAGAAAAGAAAATTACTAATTAACGTTACCGTTTTGGTAAGGTTTGAATGAGGGGTATATAATAAAAGGATGATTGAGTTACACTTTCGATATTAGGCTTCGTATTGCAATCAAGTGGGGTGATTTACCCTTTGCATGCTAGCGGCAGGTAAAATCGCTTTTGCAAACAGCATAGAGCCAGATCAGACAGTACAGAACGTGCCGTCTGATCAGGCTCTATGCTGTTTGGATAGTGGAGCTAAAACATTTGGTTGAATAGCAAACAATATAGATTATGATCAGACACAGCGCTACGCTGCGGCTGATCTGGATCTATGTTGTTTGCATATATGATTTTATTTACTCAGCTTTCAAAGGGTTAACCCTTTCAACACCGCAGACCTCTAAATAGGTTTACAAAAAGTGTAGATCCAGATGAGCCGGCTCATAACGAGCCGTCTCATCAGGATCTACACTTTTTGCCAGTAATAGTACTATTTTTAGACAAAATTACCCATATTGATAAATGAACTGGTCCAAATGTAATTTTCTTATTAATTTATTGGTCTAATAATATCAAGGAACAGTCCATGTCAGTTACTTGGTGTTGAATGGGTTAAGACAAGATCACACGAGAGGCATAAATAGAGATATGTACCAATCTTATACCGAGCCTTGAAACCTTTCTTGGCAAGGCTGTTATCAGTTCGTAACCTCACATACATCACGTTACCGGTAGATACAACACTGCTTGGTGTAATGTAGCCACAGACTTTAGCAATAGAGGGAGAGTTGATAGTACCACCATCCCGCATCTCAACAAAATCAAAGGTACACCTGCAAACATACACGAATACATACAATATGGACCATCAGCCTACATCTAAATTAATTGGAATTTAAGTGGAAGTCGTGATAGTGCAGTGGTAGCGTGTTTACTTCAGGGGCGAAAAGGCCCAGAGTCCGAGCCCCGCTGGAGGCATTACAAGTGTGCCCTTATGCAAGGCATTTAAATACCACATTGCCAATTCTCTCACCCTCGTGGCAATGGATTCCATCAGGAATGAGGTCTCGAGAGTGATTAATATAAGTTGCAAGATCTTGTTTCGCAATCGAGCTAAAATAAATGTGTATAATATAAGTTAATCAATGTTAATTCGCAAGGTAAATATTGATACGTATTTTCTGCTATTCAGTGGTAAATGCATACATGTTTATTTCATTTGAATTGATAATAAAAAGAAGCCAGGATTTGTTGCTCTTTTTTATATAATAGATGACATACTGCAATGCCCAAATGTGCATCGATTGTGAAGCTTGTATCGAGATACGCATCGATTGTGAAGCTTGTATCGAGATACATATCTAATTGTGAGGCTTGTATCGAGATACGTATCGAATCGTAAAGCTTGTATCGAGATACGTATCTAATTGTGAAGCTTGTATCGAGATACGTATCGATCGTGAAGCTTGTATCGAGATACATATCTAATTGTGAAGCTTGTATCGAGATACGCATCGATCGTGAAGCTTGTATCGAGATACGCATCGATCGTGAAGCTTATATCGAGATACGCATCAATTGTGAAGCTTATATTGAGATACGCATCAAATCGTGAAGCTTGTATCGAGATACGTATCGAATCGTGAAGCTTGTATCGAGATACGTATCGATCGTGAAGCTTGTATCGAGATACGTATCGATCGTGAAGCTTGTATCGAGATACGTATCGATCGTGAAGCTTGTATCGAGATACGTATCGAATCGTGAAGCTTGTATCGAGATACGTATCAAATCGCGAAGCTTGTATCGAGATACGTATCAAATCGTGAAGCTTGTATCGAGATATGTATCGAATCGTGAAGCATGTATCGAGATACGTATCGAATCGTGAAGCTTGTATCGAGATACGTATCTAATCATGAAGCTTGTATCGAGATACGTATCTAATCGTGAAGCTTGTATCGAGATACGCATCAAATCGCGAAGCTTGTATCGAGATACGTATCGAATCGTGAAGCTTGTATCGAGATACGTATCTAATCGTGAAGCTTGTATCGAGATACGCATCAAATCGCGAAGCTTGTATCGAGATACGTATCGAATCGTGAAGCTTGTATCGAGATACGCATCAAATCGCGAAGCTTGTATCGAGATACGTATCGAATCGTGAAGCTTGTATCGAGATACGTATCAAATCGCGAAGCTTGTATCGAGATACGTATCGAATCGTGAAGCTTGTATCGAGATACGTATCAAATCGCGAAGCTTGTATCGAGATATGTATCGAATCGTGAAGCTTGTATCGAGATACGTATCAAATCGTGAAGCTTATATCGAGATACGTATCTAATCGTGAAGCTTGTATCGAGATACGTATCGATCGTGAAGCTTGTATCGAGATACATATCAAATCATGAAATCGTGAAGTTTGTATCGAGATACATATCAATCGTAAAGCTTGTATCGAGATACGTATCTAATCGTGAAGCTTGTGTCGAGATACGTATCGAATCGTGAAGCTTGTATCGAGATAAGTATCGAATCGTGAAGCTTGTATCGAGATACGTATCAAATATTGAAGCTTGTATCGAGATACGCATCGAATCGTGAAGCTTGTATCGAGATACGCATCGAATCGTGAAGCTTGTATCGAGATACGCATCGATCGTGAAGCTTGTATCGAGATACGCATCGATCGTGAAGCTTGTATCGAGATAAGTATCAATCGTGAAGCTTGTATCGAGATACGTATCAAATCGTGAAGCTTGTATCGAGATAAGTATCGAATCGTGAAGCTTGTATCGAGATAAGTATCGAATCGTGAAGTTTGTATCGAGATACGCATCAAATCGTGAAGCTTGTATCGAGATACGCATCAAATCGTGAAGCTTGTATCGAGATAAGTATCGAATCGTGAAGCTTGTATCGAGATACGTATCGAATCGTGAAGCTTGTATCAAGATAAGTATCGAATCGTGAAGCTTGTATCGAGATACGCATCAAATCGTGAAGCTTGTATCGAGATAAGTATCGAATCGTGAAGCTTGTATCGAGATACATATCAAATCATGAAATCGTGAAGTTTGTATCGAGATACGTATCGAATCGTGAAGCTTGTATCGAGATACGTATCGAATCATGAAGCTTGTATCGAGATACGTATCGAATCGTGAAGCTTGTATCGAGATAAGTATCGAATCGTGAAGCTTGTATCGAGATACATATCAAATCATGAAATCGTGAAGTTTGTATAGAATAACCATATCGAATCGTGAGGCTTATATCGAGATACGTATCGAATCGTGAAGCTTGTATCGAGATATGTATCGAATCGTGAAGCTCGTATCAAGATATGTATCGAATCGTGATGCTCGTATCGAGATAAGTATCGAATGGTGAAAGTTTTATCGAGATACGTATCGAATCGTGAATCTCGTATCAAGATATGTATCGAATCGTGACGCTCGTATCGAGATAAGTATTGAATGGTGAAAGTTGTATCGAGATACGTATCGAATGGTGAAAGTTGTATCGAGATAAGTATCGAATGGTGAAAGTTGTATCGAGATAAGTATCGAATGGTGAAAGTTGTATCGAGATAAGTATCGAATGGTGAAAGTTGTATCGAGATAAGTATCGAATGGTGAAAGTTGTATCGAGATAAGTATCGAATGGTGAAAGTTGTATCGAGATAAGTATCGAATGGTGAAAGTTGTATCGAGATAAGTATCGAATGGTGAAAGTTGTATCGAGATAAGTATCGAATGGTGAAAGTTGTATCGAGATAAGTATTGAATGGTGAAAGTTGTATCGAGATAAGTATCGAATCGTGAAAGTTGTATCGAGATACGTATCGAATGGTGAAAGTTGTATCGAGATAAGTATCGAATGGTGAAAGTTGTATCGAGATAAGTATCGAATGGTGAAAGTTGTATCGAGATAAGTATCGAATGGTGAAAGTTGTATCGAGTTAGGTATCGAATGGTGAAAGTTGTATCGAGATAAGTATCGAATGGTGAAAGTTGTATCGAGATAAGTATCGAATGGTGAAAGTTGTATCGAGATAAGTATCGAATGGTGAAAGTTGTATCGAGATAAGTATCGAATGGTGAAAGTTGTATCGAGATAAGTATCGAATGGTGAAAGTTGTATCGAGATAAGTATTGAATGGTGAAAGTTGTATCGAGATAAGTATCGAATCGTGAAAGTTGTATCGAGATAAGTATCGAATGGTGAAAGTTGTATCGAGATAAGTATCGAATTGTGGGTAAAGTGTATCGAGATATGTATCGAATGGTGGGTAAAGTGTATCGAGATATGTATTGAATTGTGGGTAAAGTGTATCAAGATATGTATTGAATTGTGGGTAAAGTGTATCAAGATATGTATCGAATTGTGGGTAAAGTGTATCAAGATATGTATTGAATTGTGTGTAAAGTGTATCAAGATATGTATTGAATTGTGGGTAAAGTGTATCAAGATATGTATCGAATTGTGGGTAAAGTGTATCGAGATATGTATTGAATTGTGGGTAAAGTGTATCGAGATATGTATTGAATTGTGGGTAAAGTGTATCGAGATATGTATTGAATTGTGGGTAAAGTGTATCGAGATATGTATCGAATTGTGGGTAAAGTGTATCGAGATATGTATTGAATTGTGGGTAAAGTGTACTACAGCTGTATTACAGCCCTAAAGTCCAGTGAGAAAAATAAAACTTACAAAGAATGTCGCTCAATGATAAATTCTTCCACAAAGTCTAACTGTATTCTTTCATGGGCAGGAACAGTAAGTACCCAGACACAGTCCACATTATGTGGGTAGTTATTTGGATAGTTAGGAGACGTGAATGTTCCGCTGGTCGTCATAGCATCCAAACGCAGCCGACCTCCACAGGTCACGTGCACTTCAGTGAATCTAACTGAAAATCCTGTGCTACTTCCTGACCCATCTGATACAAACATGACATGTAGGCGGCTGCTGTCTGTCTCCATGGTTACCGGAGCAGTGTTTCCGCAGTAACGACCATCAGCATTACCCAATGGGGGAGAATCAGGATAGTAACCGTTCCATAGCTGTAAGAAATCAAAGTAACACATCAAACCAAACTTCGTGCCAGCTCGATTCTTGAGCCGTTTGATTGGTTGCTGCAGTACAGTTTATAAACTTGAGCCGTGATTAGATACAAAACGAGGCTAGACCTCTGGGCTCAAGCTAAACCTCAGGGCTCAAGCTAAACCTCCAGGCTCAAGCTAAACCTCGGGGCTCAAGCTACACCTCGGGGCTCAAGCTACACCTCGGGGCTCAAGCTGAACCTCGGGGCTCAAGCTACACCTCGGGGCTCAAGCTACACCTCGGGGCTCAAGCTACACCTCGGGGCTCAAGCTACACCTCGGGGCTCAAGCTACACCTCGGGGCTCAAGCTACCACCTCGGGGCTCAAGCTAAACCTCGGGGCTCAAGCTAAACCTCCAGGCTCAAGCTAAACCTCGGGGCTCAAGCTAGACTCCGGGCTCAAGCTACACCTCGGGGCTCAAGCTACACCTCGGGGCTCAAGCTAAACCTCGGGGCTCAAGCTAAACCTCGGGGCTCAAGCTACACCTCGGGGCTCAAGCTAAACCTCGGGGCTCAAGCTAAACCTCGGGGCTCAAGCTACACCTCGGGGCTCAAGCTAAACCCAACTGTTTGAGAGAAATTTGGAGAAAGCGCGTGATTGAGTCATATAATGATATTATTTCATAAACTTCAACACAATATAACAGGTTTAAATACACAATATGACCACTAAATCAACATTTGAATAGAAATAGTGCTTTACAATGGCCAGTGTATCTTACTGGACAATATTTTGTCTGAAAATTGTTAGGGAGACGTGGTGCCCCTCTGGGGCGAAGTCAGGGTCTCAAGGGTGACTACTGCGCCATGTCGCTGTCTAGAATGGGCCCTGTGTATATAGCCTTGGAACAGCAGTCACACCCGGCCCAGGAACAGCAGTCACACCTGGCCCAGGAACAGCAGTCACACCCAGCCCAGGAACAGCAGTCACACCCGGCCCAGGAACAGCAGTCACACCCGGCCCAGGAACAGCAGTCACACCTGACCCAGGAACAGCAATCACACCTGGCCCAGGAACAGCAGTCACACCCGGCCCAGGAACAGCAGTCACACCCGGCCCAGGAACAGCAGTCACACCTGACCCAGGAACAGCAATCACACCTGGCCCAGGAACAGCAGTCACACCCGGCCCAGGAACAGCAGTCACACCTGGCCCAGGAACAGCAGTCACACCTGGCCCAGGAACAGCAGTCACACCCAGCCCAGGAACAGCAGTCACACCCGGCCCAGGAACAGCAGTCACACCTGGCCCAGGAACAGCAGTCACACCCGCCCAGGAACAGCAGTCACACCTGGCCCAGGAACAGCAGTCACACCCAGCCCAGGAACAGCAGTCACACCCGGCCCAGGAACAGCAGTCACACCTGGCCCAGGAACAGCAGTCACACCTGGCCCAGGAACAGCAGTCACACCTGGCCCAGGAACAGCAGTCACACCCGGCCCAGGAACAGCAGTCACACCCGGCCCATTAATAATAATACAAGATCGCCCGAGACCGGAGTTGTTTCAAAACGATCGTATTTTGCCAGAATAGTTGTTGTTGTTGTTCAGTAGACTACTTCAAATATACGGTTGTATTGTTGGTGGCACTACACTTTCCCCAGACTTTCCATCTGCCCGTACAGTACATTGCTAACATACATGTATATTATTATATATACCGTCTGCATCCGTTATGTTGAATTCCGTCTCGCCAATCAAAATACATTGACATAACCGAAGTTTGACTAAATGAAATCCAATATAAATGGAGCCAGTATATGTAAAATGATAGTGTCTGAAACGGAACATTGATCCGACTTCGAGATAATCGGAGAATTCGACATAACCGACTTTGACAACGGATGTAGACTTTATATATATTATACATGTTTATGCATACAATTTTGCAAAATTACAAAAGTTAATGCAAAATATGGTACACATGTAAAATTACCTGTATATAATCACCGCCACATGAACCCTGTGTCCCCTGGATATTAAAGCTGTTGTTAAATTGTATGCGAACAGTCCGTCCAGTCACTACACGTATCTTCCAAGTACAGTTAGCATTGGCAGCGTAGTTGGTAGGGTAACCTTGAGACTCTATCACATCTTCATTATTCACAAACATAATTCCTCCACATACATTTTTATACTGTATACTGAACCCAGTTCCGTTAACAGAATAATCTGTTTTAAATCTGATAGCAACGCTGTGCCAAGACGATATCAAGGGAGCCGCGTTACCAGTTCGTGCACAGAATGTTCCAAGCCTAGGTCCAGTAGTAAACACAGAGTTGAATATCGTGAGTACATCAAAATTGCACGAGTGATGTGCCTCTATGTTTATGTCTGTGATGTTCAGCCAGAGTAGGGAATCGGTGGGGGCATTCAGTACCCATTTGCAATCTAGGTTGTCCTGATATCCATTTGGATAACCAGGCGAGGTGACCGTCTGTAATGAGTCACTGGCATTGAGGATGCCGCCGCAGCCTGGCACTGTAAAAACAAGAGATTCAAAGGATCTGAGTCGCTCACCCGAATTTATATGTATGCCTTGTGAAAATCATGAACATGAAATATTCTCCACTAGGAGAGAATTTCCCCCAGCCAGAAAAGTGTCGGATTTGTTTTAACTCTTTGCATGCTGGGTAAAAAAGGCTATAAATAGTTCAAATAATTGTAGCAGACGACAATTCATCTAATGTGTTTTTCTTGTTTGTAAACTCTGAACAATTCATTAGAATTGTGTCTTTTCTAAATGAAATTATAACATATTATTAAAGCGACACTACATGACAAAAGGAATTTCTACAGAATGTAATGTCCTATTATATGGATAACTTTTTAAAAAATATTTGCGACAGAATCTGAGTATTTCAATTAATAAACAAACGTCGTATACGATGTTTGTTGACTTAACAAAATAATGTATATCGGGTCAACATCTATGCGTAATACAACACGTGTATCCTGAATAACACAATTTCTGGTACATATTTACCATTATATCTCACATTTATGCCTATGCAAATTTATTTGTAGACTAATCACAATTAAATTATCTCTAAGCGACAGTATCATGTGCTTAGCATATCACATTTAAATTATCTCTAAGCAACAGTATCATGTGCTTAACATACCACAATTAAATTATCTCTAAGCGACAGTATCATGTGCTTAGCATATCACATTTAAATTATCTCTAAGCAACAGTATCATGTGCTTAACATACCACATTTAAATAATCTCTAAGCAGCAGTATCATGTGCTTAACATACCACACTTAAATAATCTCTAAGCAGCAGTATCATGTGCTTAACATACCACATTTAAATTATCTCTAAGTGGCAGTATCATGTGCTTAACATACCACATTTAAATTATCTCTAAGCGACAGTATCATGTGCTTAACATACCACATTTAAATTATCTCTAAGCGACAGTATCATGTGCTTAACATACCACATTTAAATTATCTCTAAGCGACAGTATCATGTGCTTAACATACCACATTTAAATTATCTCTAAGCAACAGTATCATGTGCTTAACATACCACATTTAAATTATCTCTAAGCGACAGTATCATGTGCTTAACATACCACATTTAAATTATCTCTAAGCGACAGTATCATGTGCTTAGCATTGACTCTATAATAAGCAAACGTTATATACAGTCAAACCTGTCTATAAAGGCCACCCTCGGGAAAGTCAAAAAGTGGCCTTTGTTGGCAGGTGGCCTCTCAATAGAGGGTTAAAATGCATTGAAAATGGCTCGACTGGAGAGAAAAATGGTGGTCTTTAGAGACAGGTTTTTCAGATGCGGCCTTTATTCGAAGGTGGCCTTTAGTACAGGTTTGACTGTAATATTTTATGAAATCATACTTTCACTTTTGACAGTTTGTAGACCGCAACAACACTGTATATTGATGGTGTCCAAACAATTTGTAGTAGCAATGTCATTTATATTTGAAAACTTGCATTATTTGGCTTTTTGCAATGCATTGCCATTTTAAAGAAAGCTATTATTTTAAACGAAATATAAAAAATCCCCCCCCCCTAGAACTTGGATTATTCCTTATTGGTTTGATACATGTATAACTATTTTAAACTGTCCATGTTGGAATGAGGGGTGTCCTCATTGAGTCCTTTGAATAGGTCAACGGTATGAGAAGTCAATACATATATGGTGTCCTTTTGTTTCTAAGTTTCTAAGATGCTTCTGTAATTTTGCCTAGTGACCTAGATTTTCAATGGAAACAAAGCTATCATCCAACATTTCCATGTGACAAAGTTTACATGAAACTTTACATATGATCAAGTATTCATCAAACTTAACATGCAATCAAGTTTTCATCAAATTAAAACTTAAATAGGCTATTTTTCGGACAGGGTTGGAAGCTGTGAAGACTGAAGATCCGGACGGTTGCATGAAAGATTTGTAGGGATGGATGGATGGAGTATGGCCAAATGTAATGTTGTTAGAGCTTGTTACCCAATCCATTTGCTTGTGTTATGTTGTATTATTATTGTGTAACTATATGCATGGATATATAGGCAATAAAATATGGTTAAATTAAAAAATTAGATGGATGGAGTAAGGGATGCAGAGATATACAGCTTGATGAATGGACGAATAACTTGTAATAAGAATACATTATTACCAGCAGTAGTTGCAGCTGTTGGAGGTGGCGTTGTGATTAACTGCTCCGACGTAGCTTCCCAGTTGAGCAGGAATCCCTGTCCGGTGCTGGACCAGTCCGAATGGAACTCTATGTGAAGCTGGTTGGATGTGGAGATATAGATGTCCGGTAGAGTCGTGCCACAGTATGATCTTGCCTCGGGACTGTCCATGCTCCCTCCGTCTCGTATCTGTTACAGGAAGAGTGTCAAACCAAGCATATACGAAAAACTGGAGCGAGTACATGTATGCCAGAAGGAGTATGAAACGGATATTTATCTTAATTGTTTTGCCAATTAATTATGGATGGTAGTTAACCTTTAGCATGCTGTAGGCGAAATGAGCAGATAGCAAATATGTAATATTTGTTCTTCTTTTTCCTAGAACATAGGGCTTGACATTTATGTATTAATAAAACTTCTTAACCGTTTCCTTTATAGAGATTTAGGTTAATATACTATTATATCTCCATACAAACGACAGCCATTTAGCTATCATGCAGTGGATAAGTAGTCGCCATATCTATCCCACCTCCATAGATATTACTGGGACTACATGAGATTCTGGCCTTTATTATGAACATTGGTTTGGCTACTAGAATAGAGGTGCTTCTATGGGGGGAAGGGTTAAAATAATTCCAAACATATTACAACTTACTTTCACAAAGTCAAACCTACATACACCCCTCCAAGAGTTCTCTAAGTCCAGAGTGGTGAAGGTAATATAGACCTTCATGTTTGTAGCGACTGTTATCGTCCATGTGTAGTCACTATTGTGTGGGTACTGGAAGGGATACAATGGGGATGCAATCTGTCCGGAACTACCTCTGATATCACCACCAAACACTGAAGAGTGCAATGAACGTAATAAATTTAAGAGCAAATATTTATTTAACAATATGATTTGGGGTAAGGTAAACTTCAATTAAGAGTCTAAGACAAATTATGACAGTCTGAATAATTGGGTTACCTACTAGCAAAGACAAGTACATATCTTGGAGAGGAATTAATATAAGTTTTCTGAAAACTTGTTTTCCAATCCAAACCATTCACAATGTATGTAATTTGTAACATTGTTTGTGTTATACATGTAAATTTATTGGAATAAATACTGTTTAAACCAAGTACATAAAAGTACATTATTAAATTAAAAGTAAATCAAGTAAATTAAACTTTATTTATTTTACAACGATTGCGAAGCAAGTTTTAGCAACTTATATTGATCATTCTCGTTGGCGCGGATGAAACGTATATGTGGTCATTCGTTTGGGAGGAAACCGGAGTACCCGGAGAAAACCCACCTGTCCGATCTGGCAACCACCATACCATCTCACATACTTCCCGGTCCGAGGATCGAACCCGGGTTGCATTGGTGAGAAGCGTGCACGCTAACCACTGCGCTAATCGGACAGCCGAGTAAATTTAATCATATCCACTCAAAACAAAAAATAACAGTACAAAAACCAACTAATAGATTTTATTCCATACCTACCATCCCAAACCGAAAGTATATACAGTTAACCCAGAGCTTAAGATAAGCTCTGGATAAAGAGCACTACCCATCAAGTCATTGCCAATGCCTGCTAACATCCGATTAGACCAATTTGAATGGCTGGTCATTATAGAGAGTATTGACTGTACACATTTTAAAACTGGATACATTGAACACATGTGCACATCAGGCATAACAATTTAGCACCTAAAGTGTACAATTTCAGGTTTAATGTTCTATGACTGGGGTATTACTACCTTGTTTAGGGTTCTGTGATATGTCACTGAATGGAACAGAACTATATTAGTGGTACTACTTTCATGCTTAGGGTTCTGTGATCTGTCACTGAATGGAGCAGAACTATATTAGTGGTACTACTTTCATGCTTAGGGTTCTGTGATCTGTCACTGAATGGAGCAGAACTATATTAGTGGTACTACTTTCATGCTTAGGGTTCTGTGATCTGTCACTGAATGGAGCAGAACTACTTTAGTGGTACTACTTTCATGTATCAGGATCTATGATCTGTCACTGAGACAATGGAGCAGAACTACTTTAGAGGTACTACTTTCATGTTTAGGGTTCTATGATCTGTCACTGAATGGAGCAGAACTACTTTAGTGGTACTACTTTCATGCTTAGGGTTCATTGATCTGTCACTGAAACAATGGAGCAGAACTACTTTAGAGGTACTACTTTCATGTATCGGGATCTATGATCTGTCACTGAAACAATGGATCAGAACTACTTTAGTGGTACTACTTTCATGGTTAGAGTTCATTGATCTGTAACGGAGGTAAAGGAGCAGAACTACTTTAGCGGTACTACTTTCTGGTTTGCGGTGCTATGACCTGTTAGCAATTTATTTGAGCTGTCTTACTCTCTAGCTTATGGTTCTATGACCTGTCACCAATTTATTGGAGCAGAACTACTTACGTGCCGTATATGAAGCTATGAAGCCTTGACCAGTGGCCGAGTCATCGGAGCGGAACTTTATCCATATACCATTGTATGCAGTCAGGTTGGAAGGGATAGTGTTACCGCAGAAACGACCTAAGAGTGGTCCACCAAGCTCGCCATCGTGTAGTTCTATGTAGTCATTGTTACAGTTGGCATGCTCCTCCAGGTTGAAGAAACTGTTCACAATATAATTATTATATATAACAGTTTCTGATAATGCATTAAATTTCAATTGACCAGTAGCTGCCTGCTAATCAAACTAATTTTGCTAATCAAAACAGTGGATGCGCGTTTGCTTCAGGTGCGAAAGCTCCGGAGTTCGAGCCCCACTGGAGCCGTTACGATTGTGCCCTTAGGCAACGCATTTAAATTCCACGTTGCCTCTTCTCTCTCCCTCGTGGCGATGGATTCCATCAGGAATGAGGTCTCGAGAATGATTTATATAAGTTGAAATAACTTGTTTCGTAATCGAGCTAAAATAAATTTGTATAAAATAAAATCAAACTAATCAATAATCCAATCAGATATCGTTATTTCACACACCCCCAGACAACACGTCCATCAAAATAATATCCTCCGACAAGCTGACATGAAAACTACATTGTAATGAAGGGAAAACTGCTGTTTTAAACTAAGAAAATAATGGTTAACCCTTTATTAGACATAGCTATGGAAATTAATTATATGTATCCATTTAACAAATATTATTTATAGACTACAGATAAAAATACTAGCTAGGTACATTTAAAGATAAATCGGCAGATTAACGATATGCATGCTTGTTGAGCAAACATAGAAATATTTATTTCACTTTTATTGGCAACGTTTGTATAAAGACCATCATTCTTTTGTTGAATTTTAATTGGTGATGATATTTTACTAATCCGAATGCTCCAGGCTATGTGATGCACCAGGCTATGTGATGCTCCAGGCTATGTGATGCTCCAGGCTATGTGATGCTCCAGGCTATGTGATGCTCCAGGCTATGTGATGCACCAGGCTATGTGATGCTCCAGGCTATGTGATGCTCCAGGCGCTATGTGATGCTCCAGGCTATGTGATGCTCCAGGCTATGTGATGCTCCAGGCTATGTGATGCTCCAGGCTATGTGATGCACCAGGCTATGTGATGCACCAGGCTATGTGATGCTCCAGGCTATGTGATGCTCCAGGCTATGTGATGCTCCAGGCTATGTGATGCTCCAGGCTATGTGATGCAACATACTTGAAGTGTTTAATCACCATGTGTATTATACAATATACCATTATACTGATTGGGGACACTCAGACTGATTGTATGTTTAAACAGTTGTTGTCGACCACACTTACAAGCCTGATAGTTATATATCGATATATACCGGTAGTTTAAATTTTACATTTGTTTTAATTATTGGGAAATCATAAACAAAATTATGACATCATTATAATGTTATATGGATCATTCTCAGTAAATGTTACAGAATTATTACATGATTACAATGTTATATGGATCATTCTCAGTAAATGTCTTGGTAGTTATATAAGTTGTAAATGAATCATGCCCGTGACATATATGTGTGTGGAACCTATATGGACATTACACTAGAGTCGTAGATAGTTTGAACTGTAACATGATAATAGTTCATGGTCTATTCACAAGTAGCGTGTTCTTATACTGGAATTATCTACTGCAGCAATAACATTGTAATATAACATTTGTTCAAATAAACAATTTATATTATAGTCAGACATTGTTTAAATTTCATATGTAAATTTATGTTTATTTACTTGTAATCTGTGTATGTCGAGGGAAGTAAAGTGTGTATATTTATATATATATATATATACAACAGAAAATTGATAGGTACATTGATGTTTTATACAAATAAATTACAGGTATTTCATCGTTCCCACTCTTTGTGCCACACAATATCTACGTACTATAACCATGACCATCCATCAGCAATAGTTACTGCTTTATCTGCCACTGACACCCATCTTATTATTTTAGTGTAGTACTAGTATAACATAAATAGTTAGTGTATTTCCGGCAAATTCTATATTTTATATGTTCAATCAGGGTCAATTTTATCTTTAGTCCTGGTTCAATCCATATAGTTCTATATATCATATAGCCATATTGTATTTGTTTGTCAGAGGTTACTGTTTTATCTATCTATAGTCCTGGTTCAATCCATATAGTTCTATATATCATATAGCCATATTGTATTTGTTTGTCGGAGGTTACTGTTTTATCTATCTATAGTCCTGGTTCAATCCATATAGTTCTATATATCATATAGCCATATTGTATTTGTTTGTCGGAGGTTACTGTTTTATCTAGCTATAGTCCTGGTTCAATCCATATAGTTCTATATATCATATAGCCATATTGTATTTGTTTGTCGGAGGTTACGCGTTACTGTTTTATCTATCTATAGTCCTGGTTCAATCCATATAGTTCTATATATCATATAGCCATATTGTATTTGTTTGTCGGAGGTTACGCGTTACTGTTTTATCTATCTATAGTCCTGGTTCAATCCATATAGTTCTATATATCATATAGCCATATTGTATTTGTTTGTCGGAGGTTACTGTTTTATCTAGCTATAGTCCTGGTTCAATCCATATAGTTCTATATATCATATAGCCATATTGTATTTGTTTGTCGGAGGTTACGCGTTACTGTTTTATCTATCTATAGTCCTGGTTCAATCCATATAGTTCTATATATCATATAGCCATATTGTATTTGTTTGTCGGAGGTTACGCGTTACTGTTTTATCTAGCTATAGTCCTGGTTCAATCCATATAGTTCTATATATCATATAGCCATATTGTATTTGTTTGTCAGAGGTTACTGTTTTATCTATCTATAGTCCTGGTTCAATCCATATAGTTCTATATATCATATAGCCATATTGTATTTGTTTGTCGGAGGTTACGCATTACTGTTTTATCTAGCTATAGTCCTGGTTCAATCCATATAGTTCTATATATCATATAGCCATATTGTATTTGTTTGTCGGAGGTTTTGCGTTACTGGGTCACGTGATCTTAGGGGCAGAGCGATAGGGCATTTCACAACTGGTTAATTGTAATGGTCGGAAACATTTAACCTATTCAACACCAAGTAACTGACATGATATTTTTAGACGAATAAATAATTAAGAAAATTACATTTGGATCTGTTCATTTTTCAAAATGGGTAATTTTGTCTCAAAATAGTAATATTACTGACAAAAAGTGCAGATCCTGACGAGACGACTCATTGCGAAGTAGCCTATTTAGAAGTCTGTGGTGTTGAAAGATATAAGTGTAAAGCAGTGAGAATGAAATGTGTTATGCCACTTCTTACAACCAGGACCCCGGATAGACAGGGACAACCCGGACCCCGGATAGACAGGGACAACCCGGACCCCGGATAGACAGGGACAACCCGGACCCCGGATAGACAGGGACAACCCGGACCCTGGAAGGACAGGGACAACCCGGACCCCGGATAGACAGGGACAACCCGGACCCCGGATAGACAGGGACAACCCGGACCCTGGATAGACAGGGACAACCTGGACCCCGGATAGACAGGGACAACCCGGACCCTGGATAGACAGGGACAACCCGGACCCTGGAAAGACAGGGACAACCCGGACCCCGGATAGACAGGGACAACCCGGACCCCGGATAGACAGGGACAACCCGGACCCTGGATAGACAGGGACAACCCGGACCCTGGAAAGACAGGGACAACCCGGACCCTGGATAGACAGGGACAACCCGGACCCCGGATAGACAGGGACAACCCGGACCCTGGATAGACAGGGACAACCCGGACCCCGGATAGACAGGGACAACCCGGACCCTGGAT
>CM026386.1:28661290-28756252 GCA_014843695.1 Archivesica marissinica | reverse complement strand
TAGACAGGGACAACCCGGACCCTGGATAGACAGGGACAACCCGGACCCTGGATAGACAGGGACAACCCAGACCCTGGATAGACAGGGACAACCCGGACCCTGGATAGACAGGGACAACCAGGTCCCTGGATAGACAGGAATTTGACCCGGACCCTGGATAGACAGGGACAACCAGGACCCTGGATAGACATGGACAACCAGGACCCTGGATAGACAGGGACAACCAGGACCCTGGATAGACATGGACAACCCGGACCCTGGATAGACAGGGAAAACCCAGACCCTGGATAGACAGGGACAACCCGGACCCTGGATAGACAGGGACAACCCGGACCTTGGATAGACAGGGACAACCCGGACCCTGAATAGACAGGGACAACCCGGACCCTGGATAGACAGGGACAACCCGGACCCTGGATAGACAGGGACAACCCAGACCCTGGATAGACAGGGACAACCCGGACCCTGGATAGACAGGGACAACCAGGTCCCTGGATAGACAGGAATTTGACCCGGACCCTGGATAGACAGGGACAACCAGGACCCTGGATAGACATGGACAACCAGGACCCTGGATAGACAGGGACAACCAGGACCCTGGATAGACATGGACAACCCGGACCCTGTATAGACAGGGACAACCAGGACCCTGAATAGACATGGACAACCAGGACCCTGGATAAACATGGACAACCAGGACCCTGGATAGACAGGGACAACCAGGACCCTGGATAGACATGGACAACCCGGACCCTGGATAGACAGGGACAACCCGGACCCTGAATAGACATGGACAACCAGGACCCTGGATAGACAGGGACAACCAGGACCCTGGATAGACAGGGACAACCAGGACACTGGATAGACAGGGACAACCCAGACCCGGATAGACAGGGACAACCCGGACCCTGGATAGACAGGGACAACCAGAACCCTGGATAGACAGGGATTTGACCCGGACCCTGGATAGACAGGGACAACCGGACCCTGGATAGACAGGGACAACCCGGACCCTGGATAGACAGGGATTTGACGCAGACCCTGGATAGACAGGGACAACCCGGACCCTGGATAGACATGGACAACCCGGACCCTGGATAGACATGGACAACCCGGACCCTAGATAGACATGGACAACCCGGACCCTGGATAGACAGGGACAACCCGGACCCTGGATAGACAGGGACAACCCGGACCCTGGATAGACAGGGACAACCCGGACCCTGGATAGACAGGGATTTTACCCGGATCCTGGATAGACAGGGATTTGACACACACTATATAGACCACAGAAAAATCAATTTTCCTCTGCCTTAGATAAAAGGACCTCTCACATACCGGTAGGTAAATTATCGGCTTTTATTTTCCGTTGGTGTAGATAAGAGAATTGTCATTCAATAATAACATGTCACAGTTAAATACAGGTTGTTGCATGAGGTGTAATAGGAAGAAACAGTAAACTAAGATACCTAAATGCAAGCTGTACCCGGTTACCAGGGGCAACCGTGACTGTCCACACACATTCCGTACTGATCGGGTAGTTGTTAGGGTAACCAGGGCTTGTGAAGGATCCACCCATAGAAGTGTAGTCACCACCACACGCTGCATAGGAAAACAAACACAACTGATATTATGTTGTAATAAGATGAAATGTCACTCCGACTCCAAGATATCACATAAATGCCACTCCAACCCCAAGATATCACATAAATGCCACTCCGACCCCAAGATATCACATAAATGCCACTCCGACCACAAGATATCACATAAATGCCACTCCCACCCCAATATATCACATAAATGCCACTCCCACCCCAATAAATCACATAAATGCCACTCCAACCCCAAGATATCACATAAATGCCACTCCGACCCCAAGATATCACATAAATGCCACTCCTTTGTCACCCCAATATATCACATAAATGCCACTCCCACCCCAATAAATCACATAAATGCCACTCCCACCCCAATATATCACATAAATGCCACTCCGACCCCAAGATATCACATAAATGCCACTCCAACCCAATATATCACATAATGCCACTCCCACCCCAATAATCACATAAATGCCACTCCCACCCATATATCACATAAATGCCACTCCGACTCCAAGATATCACATAAAGTGTTGGATATACATGCCACTCCCACCCCAATATATCACATAAATGCCACTCCCACCCAATATATCACATAAATGCCACTCCCACCCCAATAAATCACATAAATGCCACTCCCACCCCAAGATATCACATAAATGCCACTCCCACCCAATATATCACATAAATGCCAATGCCACCTCAAGATATCACATAATGCCACTCCCACCCCAAGATATCACATAAATGCCACTCCCACCCCAATATACCACATAAATGCCACTCCCACTCCAAGATATCACATAAATGCCACTCCCACCCCAAGATATCACATAAATGCCACTCCCACTCCAAGATACCACATAAATGCCACTCCCACCCCAAGATATCACATAAATGCCACTCCCACCCCAAGATATCACATAAATGCCACTCCGACCCAAGATACCACATAAATGCCACTCCCACCCCAGATATCACATAAATGCTACTCCCCACTCCAAGATATCACATAAATGCCACTCCCACTCCAAGATATCACATGAATGCCACTCCCCACTCCAATATATCACATAAATGCCACTCCCACCCCAAAATATCACATAAATGTCACTCCCCACTCCAATATATCACATGAATGTCACTCCCCACTCCAAGATATCACATAAATGCCACTCCCACCCCAATATATCACATAAATGCCACTCCGACTCCAAGATATCACATAAATGCCACTCCGACCCCAAGATATCACATAAATGCCACTCCGACCACAAGATATCACATAAATGCCACTCCCACCCCAATATATCACATAAATGCCACTCCCACCCCAATAAATCACATAAATGCCACTCCCACCCCAATATATCACATAAATGCCACTCCCACCCCAATATATCACATAAATGCCACTGCCACCCCAGATATCACATAAACGCCACTCCCACCCCAATATATCACATAAATGCCACTGCCACCCCAAGATATCACATAAATGCCACTCCCCCCCAATATACCACATAAATGCCACTCCCACTCCAAGATATCACATAAATGCCACTCCCACCCCAAGATATCACATAAATGCCACTCCCACTCCAAGATACCACATAAATGCCACTCCCACCCCAAGATATCACATAAATGCCACTCCCACCCCAAGATATCACATAAATGCCACTCCCACTCCAAGATACCACATAAATGCCACTCCCACCCCAGATATCACATAAATGCCACTCCCCACTCCAATATATCACATGAATGTCACTCCCCACTCCAAGATATCACATAAATGCCACTGCCACCCCAAGATATCACATAAATGCCACTCCCACCCCAATATATCACATAAATGCCACTGCCACCCCAAGATATCACATAAATGCCACTCCCACCCCAATATACCACATAAATGCCACTCCCACTCCAAGATACCACATAAATGCCACTCCCACCCCAAGATATCACATAAATGCCACTCCCACCCCAAGATATCACATAAATGCCACTCCCACTCCAAGATACCACATAAATGCCACCCCACCCCAGATATCACATGAATGTCACTCCCCACTCCAAGATATCACATAAATGCCACTCCCACTCCAAGATATCACATGAATGCCACTCCCCACTCCAATATATCACATAAATGCCACTCCCACCCCAAAATATCACATAAATGTCACTCCCCACTCCAATATATCACATGAATGTCACTCCCCACTCCAAGATATCACATAAATGCCACTCCCACCCAATATATCACATAAATGCCACTCCCACTCCAAGATATCACATGAATGTCACTCCCCACTCCAATATATCACATAAATGCCACTCCCACTCCAAGATATCACATGAATGTCACTCCCCACTCCAAGATATCACATAAATGCCACTCCCACCCCAAGATATCACATAAATGCCACTCCCACTCCAAGATATCACATGAATGTCACTCCCCACTCCAAGATATCACATAAATGCCACTCCGACCCCAATATATCACATAAATGCCACTCCCACCCCAATATATCACATAAATGCCACTCCCACTCCAAGATATCACATAAATGACACTCCCACCCCAAAATATCACATGAATGTCACTCCCCACTCCAAGATATCACATAAATGCCACTCCCACTCCAAAATATCACATAAATGCCACTCCGACTCCAAGATATCACATAAATGCCACTCCCACTCCAAAAGATCACATAAATGTCACTCCCCACTCCAATATATCACATGAATGTCACTCCCACTCCAAGATATCACATGAATGTCACTCCCCACTCCAATATATCACATAAATGTCACTCCCACTCCAAGATATCACATGAATGTCACTCCCCACTCCAATATATCACATGAATGTCACTCCCCACTCCAATATATCACATGAATGTCACTCCCCACTCCAATATATCACATGAATGTCACTCCCCACTCCAATATATCACATGAATGTCACTCCCCACTCCAATATATCACATGAATGTCACTCCCCACTCCAATATCACATGAATGTCACTCCCCACTCCAATATATCACATGAATGTCACTCCCCACCCCAATATATCACTGAATGCCACTCCCACCCCAATATATCACATGAATGCCACTCCCACCCCAAGATATCACATGAATGTCACTCCCCACTCCAAGATATCACATAAATGCCACTCCCACTCCAAGATATCACATAAATGCCACTCCCACTCCAAGATATCACATAAATGCCACTCCCACTCCAAGATATCACATAAATGCCACTCCGACTCCAAGATATCACATAAATGCCACTCCCACTCCAAGATATTACATAAATGCCACTCCGACTCCAAGATATCACATAAATGCCACTCCCACTCCAAGATATTACATAAATGCCACTCCCACCCCAAGATATCACATGAATGTCACTCCCACCCCAATATATCACATAAATGCCAATGCCACCTCAAGATATCACATAAATGCCACTCCCACCCCAATATATCACATAAATGCCACTCCCACCCCAATATATCACATAAATGCCACTGCCACCCCAAGATATCACATAAATGCCACTCCGACTCCAAGATATCACATAAATGCCACTCCCACTCCAAGATATTACATAAATGCCACTCCCACCCCAAGATATCACATGAATGTCACTCCCCACTCCAATATATCACATGAATGCCACTCCGACCCCAAGATATCACATAAATGCCACTCCGACCCCAATATATCACATGAATGCCACTCCCTACCACAAGGTATATTATGAATGGCACACCCACCTCAATGTTAAATTGTCAGTGAAATAATTCATGATGTAATAACAAAGAGTGAAGGAACAGTGTGGTACAATATATACTGGAAGTAACAATGTGGTACAATATATACTGGAAGTAACAATGTGGTACAATATATACTGGAAGTAACAATGTGGTACAATATATACTGGAAGTAACAATGTGGTACAATATATACTGGAAGTAACAATGTGGTACAATATATACTGGAAGTAACAATGTGGTACAATATATACTGGAAGTAACAATGTGGTACAATATATACTGGAAGTAACAATGTGGTACAATATATACTGGAAGTAACAATGTGGTACAATATATACTGGAAGTAACAATGTGGTACAATATATACTGGAAGTAACAATGTGGTACAATATATACTGGAAGTAACATGTGGTACATTTTGGGTATGTGGTACAATATATACTGGAAGTAACAATATGGTACAATATATACTGGAAGTAACAATAAGGTACAATATATACTGGAAGTAACAATAAGGTACAATATATACTGGAAGTAACAATAAGGTACAATATATACTGGAAGTAACAATAAGGTACAATATATACTGGAAGTAACAACATGGTACAATATATACTGGAAGTAACAATGTGGTACAATATATACTGGAGGGAACAATGTGGTACAATATATACTGGAAGTAACAATATGGTACAATATATACTGGAAGTAACAATATGGTACAATATATACTGGAAGTAACAATGTGGTACAATATATACTGGAAGGAACAATGTGGTACAATATATACTGGAAGTAACAATGTGGTACAATATATACTGGAAGTAACAATGTGGTACAATATATACTGGAAGTAACAATAAGGTACAATATATACTGGAGGGAACAATGTGGTACAATATATACTGGAAGTAACAATAAGATACAATATATACTGGAGGGAACAATGTGGTACAATATATACTGGAGGGAACAATAAGGTACAATATATACTGGAAGTAACAATAAGGTACAATATATACTGGAAGTAACAGTGTGGTACAATATATACTGGAAGTAACAATGTGGTACAATATATACTGGAAGTAACAATGTGGTACAATATATACTGGAGGGAACAATGTGGTACAATATATACTGGAAGTAACAATAAGGTACAATATATACTGGAAGGAACAATGTGGTACAATATATACTGGAAGTAACAATGTGGTACAATATATACTGGAAGTAACAATGTGGTACAATATATGCTGGAAGTAACAATGTGGTACAATATATACTGGAGGGAACAATGTGGTACAATATATGCTGGAAGTAACAATGTGGTACAATATATACTGGAAGTAACAATAAGGTACAATATATACTGGAAGTAACAATGTGGTACAATATATACTGGAAGTAACAATGTGGTACAATATATACTGGAGGGAACAATGTGGTACAATATATACTGGAAGTAAGTGTGGTACAATATATACTGGAGGGAACAATGTGGTACAATATATACTGGAAGTAACAATGTGGTACAATATATACTGGAAGTAACAATAAGGTACAATATATACTGGAAGTAACAATGTGGTACAATATATACTGGAAGTAACAATAAGGTACAATATATACTGGAAGCAACAATAAGGTACAATATATACTGGAGGGAACAATGTGGTACAATATATACTGGAAGTAAGTGTGGTACAATATATACTGGAGGGAACAATGTGGTACAATATATACTGGAGGGAACAATGTGGTACAATATATACTGGAAGTAACAATAAGGTACAATATATACTGGAAGTAACAATAAGGTACAATATATACTGGAAGTAACAATGTGGTACAATATATACTGGAGGGAACAATGTGGTACAATATATACTGGAAGTAACAATATGGTACAATATATACTGGAAGTAACAATATGGTACAATATATACTGGAAGTAACAATGTGGTACAATATATACTGGAAGGAACAATGTGGTACAATATATACTGGAAGTAACAATGTGGTACAATATATACTGGAAGTAACAATGTGGTACAATATATACTGGAAGTAACAATAAGGTACAATATATACTGGAGGGAACAATGTGGTACAATATATACTGGAAGTAACAATAAGATACAATATATACTGGAGGGAACAATGTGGTACAATATATACTGGAGGGAACAATAAGGTACAATATATACTGGAAGTAACAATAAGGTACAATATATACTGGAAGTAACAGTGTGGTACAATATATACTGGAAGTAACAATGTGGTACAATATATACTGGAAGTAACAATGTGGTACAATATATACTGGAGGGAACAATGTGGTACAATATATACTGGAAGTAACAATAAGGTACAATATATACTGGAAGTAACAATGTGGTACAATATATACTGGAAGTAACAATGTGGTACAATATATACTGGAAGTAACAATGTGGTACAATATATGCTGGAAGTAACAATGTGGTACAATATATACTGGAGGGAACAATGTGGTACAATATATGCTGGAAGTAACAATGTGGTACAATATATACTGGAAGTAACAATAAGGTACAATATATACTGGAAGTAACAATGTGGTACAATATATACTGGAAGTAACAATGTGGTACAATATATACTGGAGGGAACAATGTGGTACAATATATACTGGAAGTAAGTGTGGTACAATATATACTGGAGGGAACAATGTGGTACAATATATACTGGAAGTAACAATGTGGTACAATATATACTGGAAGTAACAATAAGGTACAATATATACTGGAAGTAACAATGTGGTACAATATATACTGGAAGTAACAATAAGGTACAATATATACTGGAAGCAACAATAAGGTACAATATATACTGGAGGGAACAATGTGGTACAATATATACTGGAAGTAAGTGTGGTACAATATATACTGGAGGGAACAATGTGGTACAATATATACTGGAGGGAACAATGTGGTACAATATATACTGGAAGTAACAATAAGGTACAATATATACTGGAAGTAACAATAAGGTACAATATATACTGGAAGTAACAATGTGGTACAATATATACTGGAAGAAGCCATTTATTTGTAAGTACAGCAGAAAATGTTTCTGTCGTAATTGACTGGTAATGGTTGTTTGACTGGTAATGGTTGTTTGACTGGTAATGGTCATTTGACTGGTAATGGTTGTTTGACTGGTAATGGTTGTTTGACTGGTAATGGTTGTTTGACTGGTAATGGTTGTTTGACTGGTAATGGTTGTTTGACTGGTAATGGTTGTTTGACTGGTAATGGTTGTTTGACTGGTAATAGTCGCTTGACTGGTAATGGCCATTTGACTGGTAATGGTCATGTGACTGGTAATGGTCATGTGACTGGTAATGGTCATGTGACTGGTAATGGTCATGTGACTGGAGGTACCAGAAGTTTGATAAGTATTAAGGCCATGCAATATTGTTGAAACATACGCAGTAAAATGTTCCTCTGCAGCTGAATTTAGTCTTAATTTGTGATATGTTAGAATGAATGCCGAAAGAAACAATTTACATGAGCATCTAAATAGAATACATACCAGAAGAAGCTTGAGTGTAAGCAGCTCTAAACCCTGATGCTTGTCTTGACATATCGGACACAAACTGTACAAACAGTGCTGACCCATCAGAAGTAATCGGTGACGGAGAGACTTGCCCACAGAATGTGCCAATCAATGGTGCCTGCTCGTCGTTACCATCCAGAACCCGTACATAATCCTTGCCACAATCGTCCGACAATTCAAGGTCCATGAGGGTAAATGTAAGCGTTATTCTATCAGCTAAAATGTTAAACAAGAACGTACAACCTACAAGCTATACAGTTTGTACATGGCTGTAGGTGATGGTTAAAGTGAACTAACAGTCAATACATTAACCCTTTCAACACCACAGACCTCTAAATTGGCTTACAAAAAGTGTAGATCCAGATGAGCCGGCTCGTGACGAGCCGTCTCATCAAGATCTGCACTTTTTTCAAGCAATATAACTATTTTTAGACAAAAATTTACCCATTTTGAAAAATGAACTGGTCCAAATGTAATTTTCTTATTAATTTATTGGTCTAAAAATATCATGGACCAGTCCATGTCAGTTACATGGTGTTGAATGGGTTAATAGATACTAAAAAAAAAGGTTTAAACTTTAGCGTGGTTAGGCATGGTTAGCACTCTCGCTTCTCACCAATGCAACTCAGGTTCGATCCTCAGACCGGGAGTATGTGAGATGGTACGGTGGTCGCCAGATCGGACAGGTGGGTTTTCTCCGGGTACTCCGTTTTCGTCACACACAAATGACCATATATACGCTTATATTCGCGCCAACAAGAGTGATTATTATAAGTTGATAAAGCTTGTTTCGCAATCGTTGTAAAATAAGTTCAGTATCATAGATAATTTATGAGAAACTATCATTTTATATAAAACTTTGATATGGTACTCAGTACAAGAAGTATGGTCGTTTGATTCATTGACGTAAACATTATAGTTCCCAATAAAACCATTTTATTTCATTTTAACCGTTAACCTGTCGTATAAATTTACAACATAGATCTAGATCAGCCGCGGCATAACGGCACGTCTGATCATGATCTATGTTGTTTGCTATTCAGACAAGTATTTTTTAGCTTCATCCCGAATAGCAAACAGCATAGAGCCTGATCAGCAGGCACACTCTCTGTATTCTTACAAGCATGATCTGCCATAATGAGCCAAGAACAGATAGTGCCTCGTTGGTAGTTCATGGGGTAACCAGGGGAGACAATGTCTCCGTCACCATCCTCTGTACTGATGACACCACCGCAACCTAAAATATATACATCTACCACATAAACCAAAGAATACAGAACATATCTATACAACCAACCTAAAATATATACATCTACCACATAAACCAAAGAATACAGAACATATCTATACAACCAACCTAAAATATATACATCTACCACATAAACCAAAGAATACAGAACATATCTATACAACCAAGATATTTTAATTTATACATCTACTATACAGATATATACAAAATAACACATAGCCACGATATTTTAATTTATACATCTACTATACAGGTATATACAAAAGAATACAGACCATATCTATAATCTAGATAGCCAATATGATTTATTCTAACACGACCCAGCTAATAATATACATACTTGTAGAGTAAAATCTACCGCGGGTTATTCTGCGATATACCTACCTTGAATTATGATGCGCGCACACCGCGTTTTGGCTATTCCATTTATACAATGCGTGTAAAGTTTTATGAATGAAAGTCACGTGATGTTTGTAAATACTACCGTGGGAATTCGCGGAAGTGAGCTATTTTTAGAATCAGATAATCTCTTGTCCGTCTTGTTTTTCTGTTAAGTAACGTTTCAGTTACTATTCTGTACAGTTTTATTTGACAAAATAAATAAAATTATTGATCAGTTACAACTTTTGTTCATTTATGCACTAGATTGATATTTTCCATAAAAAATAACGTCATCATCCCTTACGCGGGAGGAAATTTCAAAAGCCAAATGCAGCGGAGTACAATGGCGTTTGAAGAAAATACTCCTTTGATTCTCGTCTAAAATTATTAGAAGTATGTCGTGTTAGAATCGAAATAATAAGTATCAACCGTGGTATATCGCAGAATAACCCGAGTTTGAAGTTCTTATGCGTAGAAATATATCACGAAGGCCGAAGGTGTATATCTAGTAATCCAAATGGCCAGTATTATTTTAAAGACTTGATCGAGATTGGTGGGGGGGGGGATAATGGAATATTTGTTCACATGAAGTGAGAACATGCAAACATTTCATTGTCTGTTACAGTTAGTTAAATACGCTACAGTTAATGCCATATAAAGAAGTAACAGTATATGAATGAATCCACAGACGGATCTGTAGTCCAGCGGTAACATGCTGGACTGGTAATCCAGGGATCGCAGGTTCGATCCCCCCATCTGACCCTAATAAAATTAACAGTCTTTCAGATGGGACTTTAAACCAAGGTCTCATGTCGGTGCTTTACAACGTACATGAAAAAGAACCAGAGGAGACTCTGGAATGGGTCTCTGTCTGTATCTTTGCACTATCCTCCAAAAATCTAAAATGACTAATCTCTTCAGGAGATGTCGCTCACATCGGCAACTGGTAGCGACAATAAATAAACGTAAAACAAGCACATGAATGAATCCTAGTGTAACCTTAGTAATCTTCACAGATCATTTGTAGGCAGGTCTTTACGAGTTATTTAATAGTAGCAGATCAGTGGTCCTGTGGTTAACACACTGGACAGGTTCAATACCCCTGCAATACCATACTAATACGACTTATATCATAGTCTGTGACTTTAAACCGAGGTCTAGTATCAGTGCTTTACCCCGTGCACGTAGACGAACCAGAGGAGATTAGGCCTCTGTCTGTATCATTGTACTATCCTCCAAAATCTAAAATGACTAATATCTTTAGGAGGCGTCACTCATATGGCCACCCGGTAGTGACGATAAATTGTGTATGACGTAAAACAAAAAAACAAACACAATTAATTAATATTATAATCTAAAAAATATTATATAACAATGGAAATATACGACACTAACACTGATGTTTAGTAATAAGCTGCTTAGAATATCTCTGTCTGCAGTACATTCTAAGTAATGCACACTGGGGCTTCATTGCATGCAAGTGTTATAGAGAGGTAAATTGTGATTTTTGGAAAGAGGTTGATGTGACAGTTGTACAACCTCTCTGTAATAGAGAGGTAAAATGTGGATGTTGGAAAGAGGTTGTTGTGAGTGAGTGCTACCTCTCTGTTATAGAGAGGTAAATATTGGAAAGAGGTTGCTGTGAGTGTAGTACAACCTATCTGTTATAGAGAGGTATATGTTGGAAAGAGGTTGCTGTGAGTGCTACCACTCTGTTATAGAGAGGTATATGTTGGAAAGAGGTTGCTGTGAGTGCTACCACTCTGTTATAGAGAGGTATATGTTGGAAAGAGGTTGCTGTGAGTGCTACCTCTCTGTTATAGAGAGGTATATGTTGGAAAGAGGTTGCTGTGAGTGCTACCTCTCTGTTATAGAGAGGTATATGTTGGAAAGAGGTTGCTGTGAGTGCTACCTCTCTGTAATAGAGAGGTATATGTTGGAAAGAGGTTGCTGTGAGTGCTACCACCCTGTAATAGAGAGGTATGTGTTAGAAAGAGGTTGCTGTGAGTGAGTGCTACCACTCTGTAATAGAGAGGTATATGTTGGAAAGAGGTTGCTGTGAGTGAGTGATACCACTCTGTAATAGAGAGGTAAATATTGGAAAGAGGTTGCTGTGAGTGTAGTACAACCTATCTGTTATAGATAGGTATATGTTGGAAAGAGCTTGTGGTGAGTGTAGTACAACCTATCTGTTATAGATAGGTATATGTTGGAAAGAGGTTGCTGTGAGTGCTACCTCTCTGTTATAGAGAGGTATATGTTGGAAAGAGGTTGCTGTGAGTGCTACCTCTCTGTTATAGAGAGGTATATGTTGGAAAGAGGTTGCTGTGAGTGCTACCTCTCTGTAATAGAGAGGTATATGTTGGAAAGAGGTTGCTGTGAGTGCTACCACCCTGTAATAGAGAGGTATATGTTGGAAAGAGGTTGCTGTGAGTGCTACCACTCTGTTATAGAGAGGTATATGTTGGAAAGAGGTTGCTGTGAGTGCTACCACTCTGTTATAGAGAGGTATATGTTGGAAAGAGGTTGCTGTGAGTGCTACCTCTCTGTTATAGAGAGGTATATGTTGGAAAGAGGTTGCTGTGAGTGCTACCTCTCTGTTATAGAGAGGTATATGTTGGAAAGAGGTTGCTGTGAGTGCTACCTCTCTGTTATAGAGAGGTATATGTTGGAAAGAGGTTGCTGTGAGTGCTACCTCTCTGTAATAGAGAGGTATATGTTGGAAAGAGGTTGCTGTGAGTGCTACCACCCTGTAATAGAGAGGTATATGTTAGAAAGAGGTTGCTGTGAGTGAGTGCTACCACTCTGTAATAGAGAGGTAAATATTGGAAAGAGGTTGCTGTGAGTGCTACCTCTCTGTAATAGAGAGGTATATGTTGGAAAGAGGTTGCTGTGAGTGCTACCACTCTGTAATAGAGAGGTAAATGTTGGAAAGAGGTTGCTGTGAGTGAGTGATACCACTCTGTAATAGAGAGGTAAATATTGGAAAGAGGTTGCTGTGAGTGTAGTACAACCTATCTGTTATAGATAGGTATATGTTGGAAAGAGCTTGTGGTGAGTGTAGTACAACCTATCTGTTATAGATAGGTATATGTTGGAAAGAGGTTGCTGTGAGTGCTACCTCTCTGTTATAGAGAGGTATATGTTGGAAAGAGGTTGCTGTGAGTGCTACCTCTCTGTTATAGAGAGGTATATGTTGGAAAGAGGTTGCTGTGAGTGCTACCTCTCTGTAATAGAGAGGTATATGTTGGAAAGAGGTTGCTGTGAGTGCTACCACTCTGTAATAGAGAGGTAAATGTTGGAAAGAGGTTGCTGTAGAAGAATATCATTATCTTTTTAACTCTGAAAATCAATAGGAGTTATTTACTTGTAACATAGTTAGCCTGGAATCCACGTGCACTGGTGGACTGGTCCGTCCTCATACGTACATACATCTGGTTGCTACTGGACTGGTAATTCACTGGTGATGGAAGCGTGTTTCCGCAGAAATTCATCAATTCTGTAGCATTTCTCGTGGCACCATCATACACCTGATATATAAGAGAAATTGACTGATATAGTACAAGTACAGTGAAACCTGTGTTAGTGGTCACCTCCATTAAGCAGCCAACCTGTATTAAGTAGCCAGTTTCCAGATTCCCAATATGCTATTTTATTATTAATTTAACCTCTATTAAGCAGCCACCTGTGCTAAATAGCCACTTTCTGTGATTCCCTTAGCTGGCTGCTTAAGACAGGTTTGACTGTATACACATTATACATGCTTACATGTACCGTGAGACTACAGGTGCATATCCAGGCAGGCAGTACCTGCGAGTACCCGGACAGTAACAGTGAGCACCCAGACAGTACCTGCGAGTACCCGGACAGTAACTGTGAGCACCCAGGCAGTACCTGCGAGTACCCGGACAGTAACTGAGCATCCAGGCAGGACCTGTGAGCATCCGGGCAGGACCTGTGAGCACCCAGGCAGCATCTGTGAGCACCCAGGCAGTATCTGTGTGCACCCAGGCAGTATCTGTCAGCACCCGGGCAGTATCTGTGAGCACCCAGGCAGTATCTGTGAGCACCCAGGCAGTATCTGTGAGCACCCAGACAGTATCTGTGAGCACCCGGGCAGTATCTGTGTGCACCCAGGCAGTATCTGTCAGCACCCGGGCAGTATCTGTGAGCACCCAGGCAGTATCTGTGAGCACCCAGGCAGTATCTGTGAGCACCCAGACAGTATCTGTGAGCACCCGGGCAGGATCTGTGAGCACCCAGGCAGTACCTGTGAGCACCCAGGCAGTATCTGTGAGAACCCAGGCAGTACATGTGGGCACCCAGACAGTATCTGTGAGCACCCAGGCAGTATCTGTGAGCACCCAGGCAATACCTGTGAGCACCCAGGCAGTACAGGTGAGCACCCAGGCAGTACAGGTGAGCACCCAGGCAGTACATGTGAGCACCCGGGCAGTATCTGTGAGCACCCAGGCAGTACATGTGAGCACCCGGGCAGTATCTGTGAGCACCCAGGCAGTACCTGTGAGCACCCAGGCAGCATCTGTGAGCACCCAGGCAGTACATGTGAGCACCCAGGCAGTATATGTGAGCACCCATACAGTATCTGTGAGCACCCAGGCAGTATCTGTGAGCACCCAGGCAGTATCTGTGAGCACCCAGACAGTATCTGTGAGCACCCGGGCAGTACATGTGAGCACCCAGGCAGTACATGTGAGCACCCGGGCAGTATCTGTGAGCACCCAGGCAGTACATGTGAGCACCCGGGCAGTATCTGTGAGCACCCAGGCAGTACCTGTGAGCACCCAGGCAGCATCTGTGAGCACCCAGGCAGTACATGTGAGCACCCAGGCAGTATATGTGAGCACCCAGGCAGTACATGTGGGCACCCAGACAGTATCTGCGAGCACCCAGGCAGTACCTGTGAGCACCCAGGCAGTACATGTGAGCACCCAGACAGTATCTGTCAGCACCCAGGCAGTATCTGTCAGCACCCAGGCAGTACATGTGAGCACCCAGGCAGTACCTGTGAGCACCCTGGCAGTATCTGTCAGCACCCAGGCAGTACCTGTGAGCACCCAGACAGTATCTGTCAGCACCCAGGCAGTACCTGTGAGCACCCAGGCAGTACAGGTGAGCACCCAGGCAGTATATGTGAGCACCCAGGCAGTACATTTGAGCACCCAGGCAATACCTGTGAGCACCCAGGCAGTATCTGTGAGCACCCGGACAGTACATGTGAGCACCCAGGCAGTACAGGTGAGCACCCAGGCAGTATCTGTGAGCACCCAGGCAGTACCTGTGAGCACCCAGGCAGTACATGTGAGCACCCAGGTAGTATCTATAAGCACCCAGGCAGTACCTGTGAGCACCCAGGCAGTATCTGTGAGCACCCAGGCAGTACCTGTGAGCACCCAGGCAGTATCTGTGAGCACCCAGGCAGTACATGTGAGCACCCAGACAGTACCTGTGAGCACCCAGGCAGTATCTGTGAGCACCCAGGCAGTACATGTGAGCACCCAGACAGGCAGGTGAGCACCCAGGCAGCATCTGTGAGCACCCAGGCAGTACCTGCGATTTAAAGTGAAAGTAGGATTTCATAAAACTGTCATCCATGCTCCTGAATTGATGTTTGTTTGTCATTGGAGCCAATACGTTAACGCGTGATACTGTCGGCTAGAGATAAATCAACTAAGATTAGTCTACAAATAAATATGCATAGGCACACATGTGAGACATAACGGTAAATCTGTACCATAAATATCAAAAGTGTCAAGCTGTATTTTTCAAAAGTCAATATGCATGTTGATATTTTCCGTACAGGTAACTTTTACCTGACCATATAATTATCTCTAGGCCAAGGTGTGTCATTGGTGCAACCAGATCTACTTTGCCGAGTTGGGTTTAGAACCATATAACTAAGTTTCATGTTACTTTGTTTAATTCCAAGTTGCAAAGGTCACCAAATGATCATGAGTAGTTGAGTTCAACATCCAAGCCTTCTGGGTCCTGCACGCAGATTAATCTTGACAAACCAATAGGAATGTTAATTATACAAAAAAACGTTTTTAAATAGTTTTGGGGCATTCCAATTTCCAGCAAATTGATATTTTATTAGTCAATTGTCACCATATTTTCAACAATGACTAAATTTGAGCACTTACCTGTACCTGTATTTCAACACTAATTGTTATAAATTGGTATCTTGTGTCATACAACATCGATAATTTGGATAATATCATCTGGTTATTTATGTTAATTAGGCTGGGAATTATGTAAATATGTTTGCTTCGGCGTCGCTGATTCGCTATGCATATTAATGGTGTTAAGTTGATTGGATTACGGCAAGTATCCGGATGTTGGTGGCGGAAACTAAACCGACCACTTCGCCTGAAATGCCCTCTATCATGAACGCTGCATACTGTTCCATTGTTGACATGGTTACCTAGTTATTGTTCAAGTGAAGGAATCAATACCTCATTTTGTTATCAAAACAATGTCTACAGGGTATTGCCAAAGGTATGCACGGACGACAGACAAAACCGTACACCAATACCACACCTTTAGTCTTTGACTCAGGTGATAGGCCGTAACAAATAAGACTCACAGCCACAAAGTCATATCTACAATCGGAAGAACCTTCTACATCAAAGGTTATAAATGTGAGCTCCACGGTGTGTCTGTGCTCCACCGTAATCAGCCATTCACAGTCGGTATTGTGCGGGTAGTTACTAGGGAAGTTCTTGGATACGATAGAGCCGCTTGGAGTGCTAACATTTCCTCCACAACCTGCAAGTGAAATCAACTCTTTACACACTAGTGGTGAAACTAAGTCAAATATGTTTTCAAAATTCATTAGAATTATGTATCAACACAATTCTAATAAACTTCCATCACATATTTTCATAGTTTACAAATAAGAAAAACACATTAATAAATTGTCGTCTGCTACAATTATTTGACTTATTTCTAGCCTTTATTTTACCCAGCATGCAATGAGGCTTATGAAAGAATGATAAGGTGGACAAATGCAGTCTCCCTGTAAGATCAGTACAGCCTTACAGAATGTTTGACAAATAAATCAAGGTTGTCAAGTTGCGTTGATGGCCCGAACAATCTGGTTTCGTTATACTTAATCCAAATTTAGAGGGCCCTAAGGAAGATCAGAACTAATTAGGTCACCCTCTATAAATAAAGAAATCTATTTATCTAATTTGATTCATATACTGATTACAAGGTTGGTATACTGATAAAGACCGATGTGCTTACAGAGTTAAAAGACATAGTGGTCTCATGCTATCAATGTAGAAATGAAGTGTGACAGAAACATGGACGGACATACAGACACAATACAGCTACTTCAGATATGACATTGAGATATGCTTCAAATATTGATCTCTATGTTCCAAGACCTAGATGTGAAATGTACAAGAAATCTTTAGAATACTCTGGTCCAAAGATATGGAATTGTCTACCAATGGAAATTAAGATGTCCAGATCTTTAAATATGTTCAAGACAAAATGTAAATTATGGATACAAGACACTAGAAAGTTATATACAATGTATATAATGATTGTCATTCAATATGCTTATGTAGTTTTGTATTTCGATAACATTACCTGATTTGTTTAAGTTACATTGTATAACATTATACATGTATATTGCATGACGTAACTGTGTACTTTGGTTATAATTATTGTGTATGTGCATTAATGCTATGGTGTTAAGAAATTTAAGAGGGCCCAAAGAAAGATTAGTTCAGACCTAATTAGGTCACCCTCTATAAATAAACAAATCTATCTATCAGAGCCAAAACAATATGTGTCACAAAAAGCAGCATACTGGGCATATTAATTGAAATATTTGAATTTTCAAATTTTGTTTATATTTTCACTTCAACCTGAAACAATCTGAAAATGTACAATTAGGCTGACCTAGATTACGGACAAGTCTGACAGGTGAACTTACAGCAATGCATGGGTTTTACTGTTATATTACCTGTTAATACTAATGTCAAACCTCTCCAGAGCAAACACCATCCGGATACACCCAAGATTGGTTGTTGTAGAGAGGTTGTTGTTCTAGGGAGGGTCAACTTTTTTGGAAGTTTGGAAATGCGGGAAGTCAGTTTTGTCAGTTATGATTGCTTTTGTATATAGAGTATACAGAATGGGGGTACTACTTTCATTATACGATAGATTGAACTAAGATTGAATATCTGAGGACGCAATGTGTTAAATTTGCCAAATTATGCAAACTGAAATATTTGAATTTTCAAATTTTGTTTATATTTTCACTTCAACCTGAAACAATCTGAAAATGTACAGTTACAGACATTGGGCTGACCTAGATTACGGACAAGTCTGACAGGTGAACTTACAGCAATAGCAATGCATGGGTTTTACTGTTATATTACCTGTTAATACTAAAGTCAAACCTCTCCAGAGCAAACACCATCCGGATACACCCAAGATTGGTTGTTGAGAGGTTGTTGTTCTAGGGAGGGTCAACTTTTTTGGAAGTTTGGAAATGCGGGAAGTCAGTTTTGTCAGTTATGATTGCTTTTGTATATAGAGTATACAGAATGGGGGTACTACTTTCATTATACGATAGATTGAACTAAGATTGAATATCTGAGGACGCAATGCGTTAAAATCGCCAAATTATGCAAATTTATGACAATTGTGTACATTAATGTTTTCAATACATCAAAGTCAAAAAGTCTGATAAATTACGCATTTCAATTATATAAAATTAAGGATGGCAACTAGTAGCAATTTTGATACTCGAGCACTCGGACACAGTTCCAATTGAGTACAAGAGTGCTCGGAAACGATCAATTGATTTTTGATATAGTATGTTTGATTTAATTTCAGCTATTTGGTAAGTATTTCGGATGATGCTAAATTATCTTATTACGGTATGTGATAAAAACATTGCATTGTAATAAAGCAAATCAGGGAAATTGAAAAATACTTTACTCATTTTAATGAGATAATTATTAAACAAACATAAAGTTTATAAACAGTCTCCTCTATCGACAGACGAGGCGTGGCCGTACACGGCATGCACCTGCAAAATTACATTTTTCTTCATCTTAAACGATCAAAAGATATACAACTTAAAAACAACCCGCCAATCATGTTAATAAGTTTATTGAAGGAATACTCGTAAAGAATGATTATTATCACACATACGGTCCAGCCTGTAGATTATTGGCCCCCGGATATGGCCACAGATAATTACTGTTTATTGAAAATTGAAAGGAACAATTAGCGATTATTTGCGTCCGATGACACATACATGTAGCAGACTGTTTCTTTTTTCAGCCACATTTTTGTCTGTTCTTAGGAGGTTTTCTGCATCGTTGGGTGGGAGTTCTTAGGAGGTTTTCTGCATCGTTGGGTGGGAGTTCTTAGGAGGTTTTCTGCATCGTTGGGTGGGAAATTGACTGTCGTTGTGTGTTGTTGGGAGGTGTCGTTCATGAGAGGTGAAATTGTATTAAAACGCAACGAGTGGGAATAATGGTGACGTTATAAAGAGGGTGTTGCTCATGGGAGGTGACGTTTGTGGAGGTGGGACTGTAGTAACAAATTGAGGCCCAGGAAAAGTTATCGAATATCAATTAATTGTTAAGATCAATGTGGTATATATCAACCCCCATACAATTTTGATATAAAATTAATCTGCCGGGGCCTCAAAATATACACTGCAAATATTATAGCGAGATTAGAACAGTTACAAGTGAGTTTATCATGCATGTAGCATGAGGAAAGCAATCATAAGTAGTATATATACTGTTCCTTTCATCCGCGTACATCATAGACCACCTCCGTGGTAAAGTGGTTACGGTCGTCGACTTGTATACCACAGTAACCTATCATTACTGATGGTCACGGGTGTACTGGTTAACCGCCGGAGCCTACCTAGGAAAGGTGTTATTAGGTAAACTGCCCATCGCTCAAATGGGCAACCGATAGCGACGTCAAATAAACTTTAAAAAAATAAATGTACATCACATTAATTTCTGAAACACGTGTTGCTGGTAGTTAATTTGGTTAAATTGAAATGATCATGTCTGACCTATAACCCTACCTCCGGTTGCAGTTTTATATGAAATACTAAATCCATTGCCACTGACAGATTGATCGGTTCTAAACCTCACAAACATTGTATTGCCTGTTGTAGACAGTACTTGGGGGTTCTGCTGGGTGTGGCACAGTTGGGCTAGTCTAGGGGCACTGTCATCTGGACCACCATAAATCTATAAATAGTAACATCATAGATCTATAAATACTAACACCATATACAAGTATATCTATAAATAGTAACACTATACAGATCTATAAATAGCAACATTGGTAGTGCATGATTTATGTAATATTGCGGTATCTATCTCTCCTCCGAGACATAAGTAGACTTAGGCAACATAAGCTGTTAGTTTATCCAAATTATTTTAGTTAGATTGCGAAACAAGCTCTTACAACATTACTTAAATATAAGTAGCAATCTTGAGACCATATTCCTGTTGGAATCGATCGCCAACATATAAGTTGTAAGAACTTGTTTCGCAATTGAGCTAAAATAAATTTGCTAAACTAAAGCAATATGTTAAATCTTTCTCACATGCTACTACTGTATCTGCACACAGAAGACAGCCATATTAACTATCATTATCAATTATATCATCTGATCTATTTATGGGTGTTTGTGTAATGATTGTTAGTTAATACAAATTTATTTTAGCTCGATTGCGAAACAAGTTCTTATAACTTATATTAATCACCCTCGAGACCTCATTCCTGATGGAATCCATCACCACGAGGGAGAGAGAAGAGGCAACGTGGAATTTAAATGTCTTGCCTAAGGGCACAATCATAACGGCTCCAGCGGGGATCGGACTCTCCCCTGAAGCGAACGCGCATCCACTGCGCTATCACGACTTCCACTAAAATGATTGTTGCTTGTGTGTTAACACGCTGGACTGGTAATCCAGGGATCGCAGGTTCGATCCCCAGTCTGACCCTAATAAAATGAACAATCTTTCGGATGGAACATTAAATCAAGGTCTCGTGTCGATGCTTTACACCATGCACGTAAAAGAACCAGAGATGTAAAAGAACCAGAGGAGATTCTGGAATGGGTAAAAAACCTAAAATGCCTAATCTTTTCAGGAGGCGATGCTCATGTGGGCAACAGGTAGCGACGATAAATAAATGTAAAACACAGACTTGCTTGTGCGGGAGATGTAGTAGAATACACAGAGAAGCTACACAACACCATGGTAACTGTTACTCAGTACATCCAAATAACAACATAGAATAAACAAAATACTAAATTCCACAGTATTTACCACTTTTTCAAAATTTAACAACGCATACTACATGGCTCTGACTATGTAACCTGCAAGTGAGATGTTGGTAATTTACAGTGCAATATAGGCTCATCGGGTCTGCATTTCACTGCAAAGTACATTTTTGATTTCATTTAAATATGCTACAAAACAGGCTTTATGTTGATATATCTTACACGAGTGGTGATTTCATACCATAGTTTATGACACGAGTTTTGGAATTTTTCTATATATCTTCGATCTCTAATAAAATTAACAGTCTTTCAGATGGGACATTAAACCGAGGTCTCGTGTCGGTGTGTACACCGTGCACGTAAAAGAACCAGAGGAGACTCTGGAATGAGTCTCTGTCTGTATCATTGCACTATCCTCCAAAAATCTAAAATGACTAATCTCTTCAGGAGGCGTCGCTCATATGGGCAACCAGTAGCGACGATAAATAAACGTAAAACACACACGATTTTGCTGTTAATTTTAAGCAAGCCATTTGGCGAGATTAATAGCTAAATTCCAAAACGAGTTTCGTAAAATATGGTATGAAATCACCACGAGTGTAAGATCCTTTTATCACATTACCATGGTAACAACGAGGTCGTTTTAATAAATAACGTTGCTACTTTCATTTTGGCGCCAAGTGACAACACAAATGGTCATGACGTATATGTTTGTTTACTTCTTTTAAGTCATAGTTTGTCTTACCATTAACGCTCTGTACCAATTCAAATTTAAATATGCATATTATCATATGCAGTTTAATTTACAAATCATAAGAATTATTCTCTCAACCAATCAGAATCCTTCCAGGTTGTATTACACATGTGTACATATAAGAAAATATATGATGGCTGTAAGAAATTGAATACAAGCTTATGTGATAAATTCTGACACTGTACAAGTATATGGCATGTTAAAATTCAATGTTGCTGCTGTTTTCTTATATACTGTCAAACCTGTCTTAAGCAGCCAGCCAAGGCAATAACAGAAAGTGGCCGCTTAGCACAGGTGGCTACATAATAGAGATAAATGCACAATAAAACATATTGGGAATCTGGAAACTGGCTGTTTAATACAGGTTGGCTGCTATATGGAGATGACCACTAACACAGGTTTGACTGTATGCATACATGTGAAAAATACGTAAATAAACGAAACTTTGTGGTTTCACCAAACATAAACGATTGCTGTACCTCAAGGCCATCAAATCTACATGTTGAGTGGTATTCAAGGTCAAATGTTTCAATAGTGAGCTGTATATAGGAACCAGTATCCACGGTGATTGCCCATTCACATGTACGACTATGTGGATATGGGTTTGGGTAGTTAGGACTTGTAAATGATCCTGTAGGAGTTCTCAGGTATCCACCGCAGCCTACAAATAAATGAACAATTTATTATATATATACTTCATTCCTCACAGCTAACATATTATACCAACCCAATGAGATTAGGTAAATACAGACATAAAGTATAACTTTATTTATTTTACGATTATGAAACAAGCTGTAACAACTTATATTAATCATTCCCGTTGGCGTGGATGATAGCGTATTTGTGGTTATTCGTGTGGGAGGAAACCGGAGTACACAGAGAACACCCACCTGTCTGATCTGGCGACATCTGTACCATCTCACATACTTCCCAGTCCAAGAATCGAACCCGGGTTGTATTAGTGAGAAATGAGTGTGCTAACCACTGCGCTAATCGGCAGTCGATGTAGACTTCATTCCATACATGTGAAGTAATACCCTATAGGAGGGAATATCTCCATTGAGAGGACCCAATGTTCTTTAAACCCTTTGCTCCACATAAACGCCATACAACATATTTATCCGACATATAGCCGATGTTCTATGCAACATATTTATCCAACATATAGCCGATGTTCCATACAACATATTTATCCGACATATAGCTGACGTTCCATACAATATATTTATCCGACATATAGCCGATGTTCCATACAACATATTTATCTGACATATAGCCAATGTTCTATGCAACATATTTATCCAACATATAGCCAATGTTCCATACAACATATTTATCCGACATTTAGCCGACGTTCCATACAACATATTTATCCGACATATAGCCGACGTTCCATGCAACATATTTATCCGACATTTAGCCGACGTTCCATACAACATATTTATCCGACATATAGCCGACGTTCCATACAACATATTTATCCGACATATAGCCGACGTTCCATACAACATATTTATGTGTTCACTTCTTGGCTCACATGTATTGGAGGTGTTCCCCCTAGTGTAGTGCTCTAGATATGGCTCACATGTATTGGAGGTGTTCCCCCCTAGTGTAGTGCTCTAGATATGGCTCACATGTATTGGAGGTGTTCCCCCTAGTGTAGTGCTCTAGATATGGCTCACATGTATTGGAGGTGTTCCCCCTAGTGTAGTGCTCTAGATATGGCTCACATGTATTGAAGGTGTTCCCCCCTAGTGTAGTGCTCTAGATATGGCTCACATGTATTGGAGGTGCTCCCCCCTAGTGCTCTAGATATGGCTCACATGTATTGGAGGTGTTCCCCCCTAGTGTAGTGCTCTAGATATGGCTCACATGTATTGGAGGTGTTCCCCCTAGTGTAGTGCTCTAGATATGGCTCACATGTATTGGAGGTGTTCCCCCTAGTGTAGTGCTCTAGATATGGCTCACATGTATTGAAGGTGTTCCCCCCTAGTGTAGTGCTCTAGATATGGCTCACATGTATTGGAGGTGTTCCCCCTAGTGTAGTGCTCTAGATATGGCTCACATGTATTGGAGGTGTTTCCCCTAGTGTAGTGCTCTAGATATGGCTCACATGTATTGGAGGTGCTCCCCCCTAGTGTAGTGCTCTAGATATGGCTCACATGTATTGGAGGTGTTCCCCCTAGTGCTCTAGATATGGCTCACATGTATTGGAGGTGTCCCCCCTAGTGTAGTGCTCTAGATATGGCTCACATGTATTGGAGGTGTTCCCCCTAGTGCTCTAGATATGGCTCACATGTATGGAGGTGTTCCCCCCTAGTGTAGTGCTCTAGATATGGCTCACATGTATTGGAGGTGTTCCCCCTAGTATAGTGCTCTAGATATGGCTCACATGTATTGGAGGTGTTCCCCCCTAGTGTAGTGCTCTAGATATGGCTCACATGTATTGGAGGTGCTCCCCCCTAGTGCTCTAGATATGGCTCACATGTATTGGAGGTGTTCCCCCCTAGTGTAGTGCTCTAGATATGGCTTGCATGTATTGGATGTGTTCCCCCTAGTGCTCTAGATATGGCTCACATGTATTGGAGGTGTTCCCCCCTAGTGCTCTAGATATGGCTCACATGTATTGGAGGTGTTCCCCCCTAGTGCTCTAGATATGGCTCACATGTATTGGAGGTGTTCCCCCTAGTGTAGTGCTCTAGATATGGCTTGCATGTATTGGAGGTGTTCCCCCCTAGTGTAGTGCTCTAGATATGGCTTGCATGTATTGGAGGTGGTCCTCTAGTGTAGTGCTCTAGATATGGCTCATATGTATTGTAGGTGACCCCTCTTGTGCTCTAGAAATGAATCACATGCATGTGGAAACAATTTCACATTTAAGTCTATTGTATGGGTATTTGAAACTACAGGCTATATTTCCTTAGACCGTTAAAGTTATAAAGTTAATCCACAAAAGAACTCACCAATTGTTATATATTCCAGTCTAAACCCATTGTTAGCTATAGAGGAGTCTGATACAAACTTGATCCACACATCATCTTGAGTTGATACTAGTGCAGGGGGAAGATCCGTGCCACAAAATGTGCCGAGAGAAGATGAGGTTTCTAGTTCACCATCTTTAATCTGTATATCAAATAACAATATAAAATACCTATATAGCGCCATTGAACGGATCTGTAATCCAGTGGTTAACACGTTGGACTGGTAATCCATGGATCGCAGGTTCGATTCATCGTCTGACACTAATAAAATTAATAGTCTTTCAGATGGGAAAAACTGAGGTCTCATGTCGGTGCTTTACACCGTGCACGTAAACAAACCAGAGGAGACTCTGGAATGGGTCTCTGTCTGTATCATTGCACTATCCTCCAAAATCTAAAATGGGCAATCGGTAGCGACGATAAATAAATGTAAAACACAAATATTCAGCTGAAGTGAACACTACATCGGTGTAAAAAGCAAATTTCTACAAAATGTAATGTTATAATGGTATAATTTTTTCCAAATAATTGCCAACGAATCTGATTATTTCAACTGATAATAACTGTCGTATACGACGTTTGTTGACGTAACAAAATAATGTAAACAGGATCAAATCAATTATACAACGCTTGTGTATCCTGAATAACAACATTTATTATACAGATTTACCGCTATTTCTCACATTTGTGCATGTGGGTGTTTATTTTTAGACTGATCAGTTTTAAATTATCTCTAAACTACAGTACCACGTGTTTAGAATAGACTCCAAGTCAATTCAGGATCATGACTGACCATTATATTAAATCCTACTTTCACTTTTGAGAGTTTGTAGATCGCAATAATACTGTTAATTGAGTGTTAATTGATTGCCAGTTAGTGATTGAATTATTTCTGAAGAATTTGTAGTAGCAATGCTATTTATACGTAAAATATGGGGTTTTTTTGGGTTTTTTACTACGATTTAAAATATCTCTAAGCGACTTGGTATAGACTCCAACATCAATTCAGGAGCGTAGCTGACTGCTATATGAAATCCTACTTTCTCTTGTGAGAGTTTGTATACCACAAAAACACTGTTTATGTGTAGAAAGTTAGTGTTCGAATTATTTCTGAAGAATTTGTAGTAGCAATGCTATTTATACGTAAAAAAGCATTTTTGGGGCTTTTTGTGATGTAATGTCGCTTTAAACTCAAATATCATAATCCAAAATATTGAATGTACAATGACTGCTAAATTGATCACCATTGCTTGACAGTTGTTCATATTGGAAGCATGGTTTGATCCATTTGAACATCAATCATTCCTACAAAGATTTGTCAAAATCCGGCTGGCGGTTCGTGAGAAGACAATTTTTTAAGAATTTGTGCTATTTTTAGATTGTGGCCATCTTGGATTTCAGGAGAACTTTATTTTAACAACTTTGGAAAGGCTTCACATACAAGTAGAGTTTCTTGAACATTTGCTGATCAATTTGTGAGAAGAAGACATTTGTAATCTCTCATATAAATGTTGACTTTTGACCTTTCAACGAACATCTTGGATGATACTAAAACTACTGAAGAAGCAGTTGAATAATGAATCATCAAACGTAGCCTATATGACTCAGCATCACAATTGATACAATCAAACACATACTACAGTGGATAATGCCGATCGAGGTAAAGCCGAGGTCGACATTATATTTCTGAGGGTTGACAATATACTGTCACACTCACCGAGATGAAATATTTATTTTGTTATTCCAAGCAATCGGCTGTTCTGGCTTTATGTTTTTCGGCAATCATGACATTTTCTTGTGACAAAGTTACAGTTTACATCACAAAGTTACAGTTTACATCACAAAGTAACAAGTTTACATCACAAAGTTACAGTGCATAAATTATAGCACAGTGTATACCGGTAATTCTTAGCATGTATTCATAGTAAGCATAATTTACATTACAGAACTACTTACCTTTGTCTGCTTTACCGAACAATTTATCAACAAAACATTCTTCGAGACTACATGAAAACAAGATGGCAGCATAACAAATAAAATCACAATAAAATTAAACGGTAAAGTCCGAGTAGAGTGATTTTGTTCCGAATGAGGCTGTTCAGAGGTGAGACATTGCCATTGTTGGGTAGGGCAAATTTTGCATGGCATAGTCACGTGAAGCAAAACAATTATAAATATGTTCCTGATAAATTCAAACAAATGTCTCTACCTGTACGTAGTCATACCGACAGGCTGCATGGGCCTCAATATTGAAATGTGAGAACAAGATATTGACGGTGTTCCCCTGGGCAGCATCTATGATCCACGTACAGTTCCGGTTGTACGGGTATGGGTCTGGGAAGTTTGGGCTCTCAATAACACCACTGAAACCAGTCAGTCTGTTCGAACACACTGAAAAACAATATATACATGACTATGGCATACTATGGATGAACACATATATCTGTTCAAACATTCTGAACAATATATACATGACTATGGCATACTATGGATGAACACATATATCTGTTCAAACATTCTGAACAATATATACATGACTATGGCATACTATGGATGAACACGTATATCTGTTCAAACATTCTGAACAATATATACATGACTATGGCATACTATGGATGAACACATATATCTGTTCAAACATTCTGAACAATATATACATGACTATGGCATACTATGGATGAACACATATATCTGTTCAAACATTCTGAACAATATATACATGACTATGGCATACTATGGATGAACACATATATCTGTTCAAACATTCTGAACAATATATACATGACTATGGCATACTATGGGTAGGTGGTTCTGTGGGTAGGTGGTTCTGTGGGTTGGTGGTTCTGTGGGTTGGTGGTTCTGTGGGTAGGTGGTTCTGTGGGTATGTGGTTCTGTGGGTAGTGGTTCTGTGGGTAGGTTCTGTGGGTATGTGGGGTGGTTCTGTGGGTAGGTGGTTCTGTGGGTAGGTGGTTCTGTGGGTATGTGGTTCTGTGGGTGGTGGTTCTGTGGGTATGTGGTTCTGTGGGTTGGTGGTTCTGTGGGTTGGTGGTTCTGTGGGTATGTGGTTGTGGTGGTGGGTGGGTGGTTGTGGGTTGGTGGTTGTGGGTAGGTGGTTCTGTTGGTTGGTGGTTCTGTGGGTTGGTGGTTCTGTGGGTTGGTGGTTCTGTTGGTTGGTGGTTCTGTGGGTTGGTGGTTCTGTGGGTTGGTGGTTCTGTGGGTTGGTGGTTCTGTGGGTTGGTGGTTCTGTGGGTTGGTGGTTCTGTGGGTTGGGTGTTCTGTGAGTTGGTGGTTCTGTGGGTTGGTGGCTCTGTGGGTAGGTGGTTCCACAAGTGATTCTATGGGTAGGTGGTTTCATGAATATGTTATTCCATGGGTAGTGGTTTCATGGATATGTGAGTCCATGGGTAGGTGGTTTCATGAATATGTGATTCCATGGGTAGGTGGTTTCATGGATATGTGATTCCATGGGTAGGTGGTTTCATGAATATGTGATTCCATGGGTAGGTGGTTTCATGGATAGGTGGTTTCATGGATATGTGAGTCCATGGGTAGGTGGTTTCATGAATATGTGATTCCATGGGTAGGTGGTTTCATGGATATGTGATTCCATGGGTAGGTGGTTTCATGAATATGTGATTCCATGGGTAGGTGGTTTCATGGATATGTGATTCCATGGGTAGGTGGTTTCATGGATATGTGATTCCATGGGTAGGTGGTTTCATGGATATGTTATTCCATGGGTAGGTGGTTTCACAGATATGTCATTCAATGGGTAGGTGGTTTCATTGATATGTTATTCCATGGGTAGATGAGACAGACTTAGCGAAATGATGATAAAGGATTACAGCTGATATAGAAAGCATGAAATCCTCTTCCTGCCACAGAGTAGTCTGTCCTGTATTTTACCCACAATACATTGCCAGATGACGTCACAGGCTCTGGGGTTGTAGATCCACAAAACTTTCCCATTAAAGCTCCATTTACATCTTCATTCCTTATCTGAAATATATGAACATATCCATGTGACATGATTGAATGACGTGCTTGGCTGCATGAAGATCGAGACAGATTAGTAGTAGTGTTCCGTTTCCTCGCCTATGGCTAACCATGTCCCTAGCATCGCCGATTATTTGCGAAGATGTGTAGATTTGCTGGATGTTGTCTTGTAGGTGTTATTCTTGTAGTGTCTGATGATGGTGTGATAAAACATCACTACTAGAGGAGGTATCTTCTACGTTTTCAGGGCGGTAAGGCCTGAATTGATGGAAGCTTCTTTCCCAAAACGATCCCATTTATGGCAATACTCCTCACGGTTAACCATCAAGCAGCTGCATATAAAACTACCAGGTAGTTAGACATCAACATGTTGTATGTCGCTTCCTGGCTTGGCCTCGTCATACCGGCACCCATAATAACGGATGGTTCGGTTTGTACACTGGTAGAGAGTACGGCATGTTGAAGATTCCTGTGTCCTAGGCTGCTGCTGTGAGATGTGCCCTGGACACGAAGTGCACGCAATGAAGTCAGCCGGAAAGAGAGATGAGTCTTCATATACCTGAACATAGTCATAGCACAGGGTGGATGAGATGATATGATTGGATGAAGTATTTAGCTGCAGCCAATGAGAAAGCTCAAGACAAATGAATCTTCACTTACCTCAATATGTCACAGCACAGGGTGGAAGAGATGATATGATTGGCTGAAGTATTTAGCTGCAACCAATGAGAAAGCTCAAGACAATTCTTCACTTACCTCAACATGTCATAGCACAGGTTGATGAGATGATATGATTGGATGTCTTTATTGCTGTAGCCAATGAGAATGCTGAAGACAAAAATAATTCTTCACTTACCTCGACATAGTCATAGCACAGGGTGGATGAGATGATATGATTAGCTGAAGTGCTTAGCAGCAGCCAATGAGAAAGCACAAGACAAATGATTCTTAACTTACCTCAACATAGTCATAGGCACAGTTTGAATGATGCTCAAGGTCAATGTCAATAAAATACAGTTGTAGTGTACTGCCTCTTGACACAGTTATAGTGTAGAAACATTCCGCATTGTGTCCATAAGGCATAGGGTAGTTCGGTGAGACAAAACTACCCGTGGGTGTGGTCAGATCAGCACCGCACCCTGTCGCGGTCGAGTCATACGAGAGCCTGAAGCCTTGTGCAGACCGGGATCTGTCTGTGACTAGTTTTATGTACATTCTATTGCTATGGGACACAATGATCCTATCAATGGTGTTGCCACAGTACTGTCCAACCAACGGGGAACTATGGTAACCTCCATTCCTGCAAATACACATACAAATTTATAAACATAACTCTGTGGATATGACTATATACAGATATGTTCTTTTCTCGTATGCATAGTGTGATTCTAAGGTGATACAATATGCAGGCCAGGAGTTCGAGCCCTGCTTGAGCCGTTACGATTGTGCCCTTAGGCAAGACATTTAATTTCCACGTTGCCTCTTCTCTCTCTCTCGTAGCGATGAAATCCATCACGAATGAGGCTTCGAGAGTGATTAATAAGTTAATTGTTTCTCAATCAAGCTAAATTATATTTGTAGAAACTAAGTATGATGTGCGGCATATCTGCTTATGCTATGGGGAAACTTGAGCACAATAATTTCCCTGAGCTACCTCATTTCTCCCTACTCAGTGAGATGTTTTGATGTAGAACACATACATGTTTCAACTCAGTGGGAAGTTGTCATGTAGAACACATACATGTTTCAACTCAGTGGGAAGTTGTCATGTAGAACACATACATGTTTCAACTCAGTGGGAAGTTGTCATGTAGAACACATACATGTTTCAACTCAGTGGGAAGTTGTCATGTAGAACACATACATGTTTCAACTCAGTGGGAAGTTGTCATGTAGAACACATACATGTTTCAACTCAGTGGGAAGTTGTCATGTAGAACACATACATGTTTCAACTCAGTGGGAAGTTGTCATGTAGAACACATACATGTTTCAACTCAGTGGGAAGTTGTCATGTAGAACACATACATGTTTCAACTCAGTGGGAAGTTGTCATGTAGAACACATACATGTTTCAACTCAGTGGGAAGTTGTCATGTAGAACACATACATGTTTCAACTCAGTGGGAAGTTGTCATGTAGAACACATACATGTTTCAACTCAGTGGGAAGTTGTCATGTAGAACACATACATGTTTCAACTCAGTGGGAAGTTGTCATGTAGAACACATACATGTTTCAACTCAGTGGAAGTTGTCATGTAGAACACATACATGTTTCTCCCTAATACACAATACATTTCTCCCTAATACACAATACATTTCTCCCTAATACACAATACATTTCTCCCTAATACACAATACATTTCTCCCTAATACACAATACATTTCTCCCTAATACACAATACATTTCTCCCTAATACACAATACATTGCTCCCTAATACACAATACATTTCTCCCTAATACACAATACATTTCTCCCTAATACACAATACATTTCTCCCTAATACACAATACATTTCTCCCTAATACACAATACATTTCTCCCTAATACACAATACATTTCTCCCTAATACACAATACATTTCTCCCTAATACACAATACATTTCTCCCTAATACACAATACATTTCTCCCTAATACACAATACATTTCTCCCTAATACACAATACATTGCTCCCTAATACACAATACATTTCTCCCTAATACACAACACATTTCTCCCTAATACACAACACATTTCTCCCTAATACACACTACATTTCTCCCTAATACACACTACATTTCTCCCTAATACACAATACATTTCTCCCTAATACACAATACATTTCTCCCTAATACACAATACATTTCTCCCTAATACACAATACATTTCTCCCTAATACACAATACATTGCTCCCTAATACACAATACATTTCTCCCTAATACACAATACATTTCTCCCTAATACACAATACATTTCTCCCTAATACACAATACATTTCTCCCTATATTTAAGGTTAGTATTTAGTTTATACAAATTTATTTTAACTCAATTGCAAAACAAATTGTTACAACTTATACTAATCACTCTCGAGACCTCATTCCAGATGGAATCCATCGCCACAAGGGAGAGAGAAGAGGCAACATGGATCCATGATCACAGTTAAAGGAATTATATGTGTACCTTATTTCAAGATAATCATAGTTGCATCTATGGTGATATTCTAACATGAAGTCTGTGACATTAATAAGGATTTGGTTGCCCTCGGGTGCAGTAATTGTCCAGGTACATTCCCGTTCATGCGGGTAGGCATTCGGGTAGTTGGGGCTGGTTATAACTCCAGTGGCATCTGTATAATCACTGCCACATACTGAAATTATAATAAAATAAGATATTTCCAAACATAAATCAATAATTCAAATTATTGTCTATACTCAGATTATAACTTCAAATTTTCCTCCCATCATGTGAATAAATAAATGTAAAACACACACTTTTTTCAAATCGTGTTAAATATAACTACGTTTTAGTAAGAAAGCACTCTGACACTGAAAATGTCTTCAACTTGCACTGGCCAAACATGCAAATTATACATAGTCTGGTGTGCATATTTTTGAACCCGTCTTAAATGCGAGTGCATGACAAAACCCACAGATTACATAGGCAAGTATGGATGGTATTACAAGTTAGACACGAGTTTCATGAGAAAACAATATAGATATCATCCCCATGGCCTAGAAGTTAAGTCGTCCGCCTATGGAGCGGGAGGTCGAAGGTTCGAATCTTGTCAGGGATTCGTTCTGATATGGCCGGTTGGTGAGCCGCCAGCTAGTTAAATAATGGTTACCGATTGCCTGGTGCCTGGCATACAAGCATAGGATTCGGGAAGTACTGATGTTCATAAAATGAGGTGCCTCATAAGTCAGAAATGGCTGGCCCTTTAAATAGGGGTGACATTATAATAAACAAACACTATAGATGAGCATTGAAGGCATCATTGGTATATTATAGTCAACAAGGATTTTTATTGTAATTGTACTCTATTGTAATTCTAATTTTTAAACAAATATGACAATACCCATACAAACAGAAGTGCTGAGACAAATGTCAATGTGGACACCAATATCAGTGCAAACAGCAATGCCATTGTCAAAACTGACACAGATGCCAATGTCAATGTCATCGCAAAATAATTCCAACACAAACACCAATACAAATGTCATTGCCAATACAAATGTCAGTGTCGATACAAATGTCAATGCCAATACAAATGTCAATGCCAATGCAAATGTCAATCCCAATACAAATGTCAATCCCAATGTCAATGCCAATACAAATGGCAATGCAAATGTCAATGCCAATACAAATGGCAATGCAAATGTCAATGCCAATACAAAAACATCCGATTAAGTATAATAATGAGAACAATAATTATTCTTTGAAACCAAATTCCACTAATGTACAGTCAAACCTGTGTTAGTGGTCACCTCTATTATACAGTCAAACCTGCATTAAGCGGCCAGCTTTCAGATTCCCAATATGTTACTTTCTTATACGTATGACCTGTATTAAGCAGACACCTGTGCTAAGCAGCCACTTTCTGTGATTCCCATGGCTGGCTGCTTAAGACAGGTTTGACTGTATATGTCTATTATGCCAGTATAAATTTAACAAACTGATACCCGACTGTATTATTACCACTTACAGGTTGAAGCATTGAGTGCTAACCCCCACTGAGCATGCATTAACAAACTGATACCCGACTGTATTATTACCACTTACAGGTTGAAGCATTGAGTGCTAACCCCCACTGAGCATGCATTAACAAACTGATACCCGACTCTATTATTACCACTTACAGGTTGAAGCATTGAGTACTAAACCCCACTGAGCATGCATTAACAAACTGATACCCGACTGTATTATTACCACTTACAGATTGAAGCATTGAGTGCTAAACCCCACTAAACATGCATTAACAAACTGATACCCGACTGTATTATTACCACTTACAGATTGAAGCATTGAGTGCTAACCCCCACTGAGCATGCATTAACAAACTGATACCCGACTGTATTATTACCACTTACAGGTTGAAGCATTGAGTGCTAAACCCCACTGAGCATGCATTAACAAACTGATACCCGACTCTATTATTACCACTTACAGGTTGAAGCATTGAGTGCTACATAGGCTGCGGAGAAACCTTCATGAGATACACTGTCGTCTGATGTAAACTGTACCACCATAACATTATTGGTCGTCGTGACAACTGGAGGCATGTTGGACCCGCAGTATCTGTAAAATGCATATAACTTTAAAAAAACTTCATATATAAAATGGGGTCAATGAGCTAAAGGATTATTGTTGAGCAATCAATGTCCGTACACTGTTTAAAGCGACATTACATCGCAAAAAGCAAATAAAATGCATTTTTTCATGTATAGATGCATTGCTACTACAAATTCTTCTGAATACATTCAAACACTAACATTGAATCAATAAACAGTTTGCTTGTGATCTACATGTAGGATTTCATATAACGGTCATTCACGCTCCTGAATTGATGTTTGTTTGTCATTGGAGTCATTACTAAACGCGTGATATTCCGCTTAGAGATAATTTAACTAAGATTAGTCTACAAATAAATATGCATAGGCACAAATGTGAAATATAACTGTAAATCTGTATCATAAATAGTGTTACTAAGGATACGCGCATTGCATTACGCTTGGATGTCGACCATATTTACATTATTTTGCTATGTATACAAACCATGTATACGACGTTTGTTTATTAGTTGACATACTCAGTTTTTGAGGCAAGTATTTGGAAAGAAAATATACCATATAATAGGAAATTACATTCTGCAGAAATTTGTGTTTTCACCGATGTAGTGTCGCTTTAAGTCTTTATAGATACATATGAGCCAACCCTGAACCATTACTCTAGTGTTCCTATTGTGCAACCATTGTACCCTCCGTGGAGTGGCTATGGTGGAATGGATATGGTGTCTGACTCATTATCGAGGGGTTGCGAGCCCCGAGCACCACCAGAAACATAGTGGTAGTGTCGAACCTAGCACCTCCAATGGTTGCAGATAAGGAAATCCCAACCTTGGGATGAAGATGCGTACAAAGAATGAGGCCCTAACTCTATGGAGGTTGTAGATTTATTTTCTCACCTTTCTTAAGCTTTAGGTGCATGTTACAAATTATGCCAGCCTATGTATACACACATCAATGGCGCATGAATTTACAATAAAGTGATATTATAAAGTGATGAGGTCATTGGAATGTTACAATTTACTTGTGTCATCGATGACATATCGCTGTTCTCATAATGACGTAACTTCACAGCAGTATTCGGATTTACCGTTATCCAATGAAATGATAGCAATCTAAACACGGAACTAAACGCAAACTTTCGGAGTTGTTTGTGATATCTAATTAGCATAAATTAGTCCCCTTGTCTACCCAGTTAGACAGGTTTATCTTACATCCCCACAAAGGCGCCAAAAAAGCATATCTATAGGTGAGAAAATTAACTCCACATTGCCTCTTCTCTCTACCTGATGGCGATTTATTCCATCAGGAATGTGGTCTATGAAATGATGAAACTAATGTTTTAAAAGCTTAAAAGAAATTTTATAAAATACTGTAAACATTTATTTGTATGGACAACCATTGTACCCTCCATGTAGGGTCTGGGGTGCAATGGAGGAAATGGTGTCCATGAGCCATAAGCGAGGGGTTGCGAACAAATTAACCAACTCCAATGTAATCGTTAAACGAATTACAAACAAATCTTACAAATAAATCAGATTAAGTTCTATATATAGATATACAAAATAATCCTTACCGACCAATCAGATTTGGTGGTAAAACATCTAAATATAGACATGGAAATATACCTTACTTACATATAAATAAAGAAATACAATACAACATACCGACCAATCAGATTAGATTCTGAAACACTTGCAGCATCATACAGAGCCACCGAGTCAAAGATACAGTGAGAGTGTGACTCAATACTGAAGACATGAAACGTAAGCCGGATCACGAGTCCCGGCTGTACTCGGATCATCCACGTACAGTTCACACCATCTTGATACACGCTCGGATGCCCTGGAGACTGTATTATGTCTGTGTATAAGAGACACATTGATTACATTTGTTTCTTAGTTTGTTTGGTCTTAACAGCTATTATTGGTGGAGGAAGAACCCGGATGCCCCTCTACATTGATATCACCTACCAGTACCTCACTGAATTTGTCATTTTCAAATTATCATTATGAACTAAATTGAACAAATTTCATTCAAAAGTTTATAAATGTTTGACACATGAGTCGAACCCTGCCTAAAGCATGGTTGTGTTGTCTCGAGGCAAGACACAAGTAACTCCACATTATCTCTACTCTCTCCCTCAATCCACATTGTCTCTACTCTCTCCCTCAATCCACATTGTCTCTACTCTCTCCCTCAATCCACATTGTCTCTACTCTCTCCCTCAATCCACATTGTCTCTACTCTCTCCCTCAATCCACATTGTCTCTACTCTCTCCCTCATGGCGATGGATTCAATCAAAAATAAGGTCTCGATAGCGATTAAACTAGTGTTGCAAGAACTTGTTTCGCAATTGACATCAAATAAATCTGTGTCAACTAAACAGTTATAAGCATTAAGTATAAACACACCTGTATCATCAGTGAGTGGTCCACCGCAGCTCCCTTCCCCAACTTCATATGTTCCTTCAAATCCCAAGTTCTGGACTGAACCATCGGTCACAAACTTGAGGTACATGAGACTTCCGGTAGTGGTTATGGGATCAGGAACCTGTGGTCCGCAGTATGTACCAATCACAGGAGAGCTACTGGACCCGCCATCTCTAACCTGACATTAAATAATTGTTTGTTTGTTCGGGGTTTACGCTTGCATCAGCACGATTTTGGCTTAATCGCCGGCGGTCAGTTTACCTAACAACACCTTTTCTGGGCCGGTTTCAGCAGTTTACCAGTACTTGGTGCACCAACCTCAGTAAGAAACTGCCAACTTTTTCATATAAATGACAAAAAGGCCTGAGCGGGGCTCGAACCCATGATGATAAGTGATGATAGGTTACAGTGGTATACAAGTCAGAGTCCTTAATAACTCGACCACAGAGGCGGACATGAAATAAACACAATTAACAAACCTTTAGTGACACTGAGTTGCCATCATTTTCGTTGCAAAATATACACATAAATACCCTTGATAAAATCTTTCCACATAATACGGATTTATTAACTCATTTCCCCACATGTTTATGTGCCAAAAAGCAAATGTGCATTAACCCTTTCCCTCATAGAAGCACCTCTTGACGCCATAACCAATACAACATACATTAACCCTTTCCCTCATAGAAGCACCTCTTGATGCCATTACCAATACAACATACATTAACCCTTTCCCTCATAGAAGCACCTCTTGACGCCATTACCAATACAACATACATTAACCCTTTCCCTCATAGAAGCACCTCTTGATGCCATTACCAATACAACATACATTAACCCTTTGCCTCATAGAAGCACCTCTTGACGCCATTACCAATACAACATACATTAACCCTTTCCCTCATAGAAGCACCTCTTGATGCCATTACCAATACAACATACATTAACCCTTTCCCTCATAGAAGCACCTCTTGACGCCATTACCAATACAACATACATTAACCCTTTGCCTCATAGAAGCACCTCTTGACGCCATTACCAATACAACATACATTAACCCTTTGCCTCATAGAAGCACCTCTTGATGCCATTACCAATACAACATACATTAACCCTTTGCCTCATAGAAGCACCTCTTGATGCCATTACCAATACAACATACATTAACCCTTTCCCTCATAGAAGCACCTCTTGATGACATTACCAATACAACATACATTAACCCTTTGCCTCATAGAAGCACCTCTTGACGCCATTACCAATACAACATACATTAACCCTTTCCCCCATAGAAGCACCTCTTGACGCCATTACCAATACGACATACTATATACGTGGATAACTTCGCAGGTTGAAATGCTCGCGAATGAGATATTTCCGAAATAGTCATTTCCACGTCGCGAACTTAACCACGTATACAGTACATTGACGATGTAGTAGCCAAACCAATGTTCATAATAAAGGCCAGAATCTCTATGTAGTCCCAGTAATATCTATGGAGGTGGCGACTACTTATCCACTATAGCTACATGGATGTCGTTTGTATGGAGATATAATAGTATATTGACCTAAATCTCTATGAAGGAAAGGGTTAAACAGGATTGATTAGAATGAATGAATTGCAAGTTGGATACATCCGACATTCGTCATTATCTTCCCAAGTATGTTCATAATCATTACATCACATGAATGACCACATTTACGCTTTCATCCGCGCTAACGAGAGTGATTAATCATTTGTCCCTCCTCATCATGATTGCATGTATTGTACTATATATATTGTTATGTTATATTTCGGGTTTTACGCCTGCATCAGCACCATTTCGGGCTATATCGCAGGCAGGCAGTTTACCTAACAACACCTTTCCTGGGCAGGCTCCAGCGGTTAACCAGCAATTGGGTGACCAACCTCCGTAAGAAACTGCCCACTTTTTCATATAAAATGAAACACGGTCTGAGCGGGGCTCGAACCCGTGACCATCAGTGATGATAGGTTAGTGGTATACAAGTCAGCGACCTTAACCACTCGACCATGGAGGCGGAAGATTGTTTTGATTCAATTCAGAAAAGTGGACATGATTAAATCAGAGTGTAAAAGAGACATGTTTAAATTCAAAAGAATACAGCAGATTATTTAATCGAATATCAGTTTATTAATGCACCGTTATTACATCAGCATTTTGGAATATAATATATATTATTTACATTATGTGCTGCATTTTCGCTCGCCCACATGGTTTGCCGGCGGCGAGGGTAAATAAGCTCAATCATCATCATGCTGCATTTTAGTAAATATTAAATACGATATTAAAGTGTTATTTTATCAAGTGTGCCCATGTCAAGGTTGTAACAATGATAACATGGAAAATGATCTATGGGACAAATGTACGATGGGCAAGGCTGTGATCTACTAGTACGAAAAACATCATCTTTGGAAATATGGTCAATATCCGTTATGCCAGATTTCGGTTATGTCAAAGTAATTTGTTCGGTCCGACGGAATTCAGCATAACGGATATAGACTGTACATTTACAATTACTATTAAATAGCAAATTTTCAGAAACCAATTTATACATATGCAAATTATTGAAATAGAAATAATAACTCACAAACCTACCTCAAGATAATCATACAAACAAAGACTACTCTGAAAAGAATTAGACTCTTCAATGTCAAATGAATTGAAGGTCAAGGTCACTCTGTTACCAGGTTCTTGATTAATGAAGTATTCACACTGTCGGTTGCTAGGATAATGATCAGGAAAATATGGTGAACGGATGACTCCTGTTGGTGAGGTAAACACTCCTCCGCAGGCTGAATTCAAAATTAAATAATCACGGTCTACAATTAAGATTCTCATTACATTATACAGTTTATTAATTTCTTTATTTTATTTGGTTTATTATTAATAAAAACTTTCATTTCCAACTATCTGGTGTCAGTAAGACAATGCATGAAGCATTAGTATATCAGCATTTAATGCAAGAAAGCTTTTAAACTACAGACAGACTTGCCACATTACCCGGAATCCTGCCCTTGTAATAGATGAAGTATATCGACATTTAATGCAAGAAAGCTTTTATACTACAGAATTGTCACATTACCCGGAATCCTACCCTTGTAATAAATGAAGTATATCTGCATTTAATGCAAGAAAGCTTTTAACTTACAGAATTGCCACATTACCCGGAATCCTGCCCTTGTAATAGATGAAGTATATCGGCATTTAATGCAAGAAAGCTTTTAACTTACAGAATTGCCACATTACCCGGAATACTGCCCTTGTAATAAATGAAGTATATCTGCATTTAATGCAAGAAAGCTTTTAACTTACAGAATTGCCACGTTGCCCGGAATTCAGCCCTTGTAATGCATGAAATATATCAGAATATAATAGATGAAAACATTTAACTTACAGACTTTCCACGTTGCCCGGAATCCAGCCCTAGCTACGGATGTATCTGATACAAATTTAACATACAGAACGTTCTGTGTCGTTGTTATAGTAACAGGGATGGTGTTGCCACAGTAACGTCCCATGAGTGGTGCAATCTCATTTCCACCATCTCGAACCTGCCAATATCAGTAAACAGGTTTCACAATGTCAATCAAAGTACACAGGTTTATCTAGGTCAATCACAGTACACAGGTTTATCTAGGTCAATCACAGTACACAGGTTTATCTAGGTCAATCAAAGTACACAGGTTTATCTAGGTCAATCACAGTACACAGGTTTATCTAGGTCAATCACAGTACACAGGTTTATCTAGGTCAATCACAGTACACAGGTTTCATGATGTGAATCACATTACACAAGTTTCCCAATGTCATTTACAGATGCATAGAACATTATGTTTCCCAATGTCATTTACAGATGCATAGAACATTATGTTTCCCAATGTCATTTACAGATGCATAGAACATTATGTTTCCCAATGTCATTTACAGATGCATAGAACATTATATTTCACAACGTCATTTACAGATGCATAGAACATTATGTTTCACAATGACATTTACAGATGCATAGAACATTATGTTTCCCAATGTCATTTACAGATGCATAGAACATTATATTTCACAATGTCATTTACAGATGCATAGAACATTACGTTTCACAATGTCATTTACAGATGCATAGAACATTATGTTTCCCAATGTCATTTACAGATGCATAGAACATTATGTTTCCCAATGTCATTTTCAGATGCATAGAACATTACATTTCCCAATGTCATTTACAGATGCATAGAACATTATGTTTCCCAATGTCATTTACAGATGCATAGAACATTACGTTTCACAGTGGCATTTACAGATGCATAGAACATTACGTTTCACAATGTCATTTACAGATGCATAGAACATTACGTTTCACAATGTCATTTACAGATGCATAGAACATTACGTTTCCCAATGTCATTTACAGATGCATAGAACATTACGTTTCACAATGTCATTTACGGATGCATAGAACATTACGTTTCACAATGTCATTTACAGATGCATAGAACATTACGTTTCACAATGTCATTTACAGATGCATAGAACATTACGTTTCACAATGTCATTTACAGATGCATAGAACATAATGTTTCACAGTGGCATTCCTAGTAGATGGTTTCACAGTTTCAATCACAGATACAATGTCAAGTACAGATGCAGAGTACATGTATTTCACAGTGCCATTCATTGTGCATGGTAAAACATAGACATCTACAGGGCAACTGTAAGCAATAAAAGTACAAGATTAATTATAACCGATAAACACATACCTCGATGAAGTCATACTGACAGTCGATATGTCCCTCCAAGTCCAGGTTTGTGAAAGTGAGCGCAATCCTGTCACGCTCATTGATGGTCACGATATAGACACATTGGGCATTGTGGTTGTAAGGGTTCGGGTAGTTAGGTGATATCAAAATGCCATTGTCAGCAGTAAACGTTCCACCACAACCTACATCAGCTGACAAGGAAAATATTGATAACTATATTATTGAAGTGTACTATATACAGTCAAACCTGTCTATAAAGGCCACCCTCGGGAAAGTCAAAAAGTGGCCTTTATTGGCAGGTGGCCTCTCAATAGAGGGTTAAAATGCATTGAAAATGGCTCGACGGGAGAGAAAAATAGTGGTCTTTAGAGACAGATTTTTCATATGCGGCCTTTATTCGGAGGTGGCCTTTATTCGGAGGTGGCCTTTATTTGGAGGTGGCCTTTATTCGGAGGTGGCCTTTATTCGGAGGTGGCCTTTAGCACAGGTTTGACTGTACTCACAATGTAATTTTCCTCCCTTCTAATCTTACCATATTTTCTCACCTATAAGACGATCTATCTCGGTTATAAGACGATCCTCCAACTTTGTGGTCTTAAATCAGATGTATTTTGCATAGACCCGCGCATAAGACAGATTGAGAAAATGGAAATCACACAGAAGCAAATATCGTACAAATTGTACTGTATAAGCACTATAAATTGTGTTAAATCATAAACATATGCTTTTGTTACACCCTTTCAGTTATTTCAACGGTCATCAATTATTGAGTTGGAACAAACTGATTTTAAAAATGTTTTATTAATTTTTATCACTCGCTTATAAGATGGGAAGCCACTTTGAGACAATAATCTGTCATATTGGTGAGTATGTACAATTCCAAAACGAATTTCATAAAATATGGTATGAAGTCACCAAAAGTGTAATAATCTTTTTATTACATTACAATAGCACCTCGTTTTAATAAATAATGTTGCTACTTTCATTTTGGCGCCAAGTGTCAGCGTACACTCTCATGATGTCACTAAATTGTCATGACATCACAATGCAAAGCATAGATAATTGCGTCAAGACTTCTTTTAAATGGTAGCGAGTCTTACCATTAACGTTATGTACCAATTAAAATAGAAATATGCATACTTTAAAGTTTAATTTACAAATTATAAGGAGTATTCTCTCAACCAATCAGATTCCTTCCAGGTGTTATTACACATGTGGACATATAAAAAAATATGTGATGGCTGTATGAAACTGAACACAGCACAGTTATGTGATAAAAGAAAATATGGCGACTTTCCACAAGCTATTGGTGATGGAAGAGCGACTTTCCACAAGCTATTGGTGATGGAAGAGCGACTTTCCACAAGCTATTGGTGATGGAAGAGCGACTTTCCACAAGCTATTGGTGATGGAAGAGCGACTTTCCACAAGCTATTGGTGATGGAAGAGCGACTTTCCACAAGCTATTGGTGATGGAAGAGCGACTTTCCACAAGCTATTGGTGATGGAAGAGCGACTTTCCACTCAGCCACTCAACCACTCAGCCACTCAGCCACTCAACCACTCAGCCACTCAGCCACTCAGCCACTCAGCCACTCAACCCAAATCAACATATGTAATATATACATGTAATATGCTGTCCAACAATATGCTCGCTTCTCACCAATGCAACCCGGGTTCGATCCTCGGACCGGGAAGTATGTGAGATAGTACGGTGGTCGCCAGATCGGACAGGTTGGTTTTCTCCGGGTACTCCGGTTTCCCCCACACGGATGACAACATTTACGCTTTCATCCGCGCCAACGGAAGTGATTAATATTTATAAAAGTTGTTAAAACCTTTTTTGCAATCGTTTAAAAGTTTAAACATTTTTTTAACCATACCTGATATAGCAACATATGTAATATGGAATCCATTGCCAGTATTAACATTTGAGTCTGTGTGGAACTTGACCCATGCCGTGGGTCCGGTGGTTGATACAGGGGGTGGAGTGGATGAGTTGCAGTATCTACTCAACAATGGGCTTGTGTCCAAGCCTCCATCACGGACCTAGAATAAACAAGAACACTGGAAACTTAATCACTTTGCGGACATAATGCTTTTGTAGAGAATGAAGACATTTAAATTTTGTTTTCTAACTGTCCAGTGTACATCGAGAATGCAACAGTGTCCCTGTACATCCTGGACGCTAGTATACTATCATGGTACACCCAGAATGCAACAGTGTCCCTGTACATCCTGGACGCTTGTATACTATCATGGTACACCCAGAATGCAACAGTGTCCCTGTACATCTTGGACGCTTGTATACTATCATGGTACACCCAGAATGCAACAGTGTCCCTGTACATCCTGGACGCTAGTATACTATCATGGTACACCCAGAATGCAACAGTGTCCCTGTACATCCTGGACGCTTGTATACTATCATGGTACACCCAGAATGCAACAGTGTCCCTGTACATCTTGGACGCTTGTATACTATCATGGTACACCCAGAATGCAACAGTGTCCCTGTACATCCTGGACGCTTGTATACTATCATGGTACACCCAGAATGCAACAGTGTCCCTGTACATCCTGGACGCTTGTATACAATCATGGTACACCCAGAATGCAACAGTGTCCCTGTACATCCTGGACGCTTGTATACTATCATGGTACACCCAGAATGCAACAGTGTCCGTGTACATCCTGGACGCTAGTATACTATCATGGTACACCCAGAATGCAACAGTGTCCCTGTACATCCTGGACGCTTGTATACAATCATGGTACACCCAGAATGCAACAGTGTCCCTGTACATCCTGGACGCTTGTATACTATCATGGTACACCCAGAATACAACAGTGTCCCTGTACATCCTGGACGATTGTATACTATCATGGTATACCTAGAATGCAACAGTGTCCCTGTACATCCTGGACGCTTGTATACTATCATGGTACACCCAGAATGCAACAGTGTCCCTGTACATCCTGGACGCTTGTATATCAACATGGTACACCCAGAATGCAACAGTGTCCCTGTACATCCTGGACGCTTGTATACTATCATGGTACACCCAGAATGCAACAGTGTTCCTGTACATCCTGGACGCTTGTATACTATCATGGTACACCCAGAATGCAATCTTACCTCTAGGTAGTCGTAGTTACAGTCTGCATGTACTTCCATATTCAGACTAGCAAATGAAAACATGATATTGTTGCCTGGGGATACGCTGATGATCCAAATACAGTCTCTGTCATGAGGGTAGTTGCCAGGGTAACCAGGACTAGAAAACTCACCATGGTCTGACCCATCTAGGTTACCGCCACAAACTGAAACATTGAGGCAAATAGCAAACAATTCATAATGCTTAGCTGGAGGAGTGCCACTAACTCATCAATTCTTTGGAATGTAGTTGTCGGGTGCATCATTTCAAGGGAGAGAATGCATAGTTGCTTTTTCAAGCAATTCTAGGGGGCATGTGCCTAGTTGTGCCCCCTCCCCCCAAGCATGGACAGCCGGTGGTATGAAAGTTGATAGTTCAAACACTGTCTCAGCTAGGTGGTTATGTACTAAACAAACATTTGATGACTACATCCTCAAGATTACCTCAACAAACAAAGCCAAAATTATCAAAATTTCTGTTTTTAATATACAATGGTGAACCTGCATGAAACCACATCAGTTTGCAATTTCAATTGACATCTAAACAAACCATACAACAATACAGACAGTGCACGTTCTAGGTGGTAATGGGAATATAATCATACAACAATACAGACAGTGCACGTTCTAGGTGGTAATGGGAATATAATCATACAACAATACAGACAGTGCACGTTCTAGGTGGTAATGGGAATATAATCATACAACAATACAGACAGTGCACGTTCTAGGTGGTAATGGGAATATAATCATACAACAATACAGACAGTGCACGTTCTAGGTGGTAATGGGAATATAATCATACAACAATACAGACAGTGCACGTTCTAGGTGGTAATGGGAATATAATCATACAACAATACAGACAGTGCACGTTCTAGGTGGTAATGGGAATATAATCATACAACAATACAGACAGTGCACGTTCTAGGTGGTAATGGGAATATAATCATACAACAATACAGACAGTGCACGTTCTAGGTGGTAATGGGAATATAATCATACAACAATACAGACAGTGCACGTTCTAGGTGGTAATGGGAATATAATCATACAACAATACAGACAGTGCACGTTCTAGGTGGTAATGGGAATATAATCATACAACAATACAGACAGTGCACGTTCTAGGTGGTAATGGGAATATAATCATACAACAATACAGACAGTGCACGTTCTAGGTGGTAATGGGAATATAATCATACAACAATACAGACAGTGCACGTTCTAGGTGGTAATGGGAATATAATCATACAACAATACAGACAGTGCACGTTCTAGGTGGTAATGGGAATATAATCATACAACAATACAGACAGTGCACGTTCTAGGTGGTAATGGGAATATAATCATCCAATAAGCAGATAATATTGAGAGCGAATCATGTACATACACAACATAATAATAAAAACAAACTATTTTATTATCGTGTCAAGAAAGACGAAGTTGCGTTGTATGCGAATGTGTCCAATTTTTGACATGCCTGCAATTTTATAAAATTCATCCCGTAAATGATTTACGCACATTAATTACTTTCTATTATAAAGTACAATTACATGACAATAATCCATTACAAATTGTGAAGTCACTTAACCATTAACCTGCCAATCACGACTAAAGTCGCTTTTGCAAACAGTATAGAGCCAGATCAGTCGACACAGAACATGCCGTCTGATCAGGCTCTATGCTGTTTGCTATTCAGATAGTGGAACTAGATCCTGATCAGGCTCTATGCTGTTTGCTATTCAGATAGTGGAACTAGATCCTGATCAGGCTCTATGCTGTTTGCTATTCAGATAGTGGAACTAGATCCTGATCAGGCTCTATGCTGTTTGCTATTCAGATAGTGGAACTAGATCCTGATCAGGCTCTATGCTGTTTGCTATTCAGATAGTGGAGCTAGATCCTGATCAGGCTCTATGCTGTTTGCTATTCAGATAGTGGAGCTAGATCCTGATCAGGCTCTATGCTGTTTGCTATTCAGATAGTGGAGCTAGATCCTGATCAGGCTCTATGCTGTTTGCTATTCAGATAGTGGAGCTAGATCCTGATCAGGCTTTATGCTGTTTGCTATTCAGATAATGGAGCTAGATCCTGATCAGGCTCTATGCTGTTTGCTATTCAGATAGTTGAGCTAGATCCTGATCAGGCTCTATGCTGTTTGCTATTCAGATAGTGGAGCTAGATCCTGATCAGGCTCTATGCTGTTTGCTATTCAGATAGTGGAGCTAGATCCTGATCAGACGTGGTGCTACGCCGCTGCTAATCTGGATCTATATTGTTTGCATATTTCGTCCAATTTATTCGGAAGGTTAAGTGTTAAAACAGCAGCATGCATTTTAAAGGCCTGCTCTGACTTTGTAACTAGTTGTAGGTGGGTGGGGTAAGGTAATCAAATCTAATTTCTTTATTTGTTAAACAAACCTGGCATGGCAGATGTCCACTGTACAGAAAAGCCATCATGTGCCACCGACACATCAGATTTAAGCCAGAAATATAACTGATTGTGTGTACTGTTGATTGGCTGGCCGTTGTTAGGCAAGGTATTGCCGCAGTACCTGCCGATCGTTTGAGATGAGGCTGTCGGTCCGTCATTTATCTGTACGTGATCGTAGATGCACTCTGAGTGTGCTTCAATATCAAACTCCAGGAAGGTTGCCATAATGATCTGAAATACAATTTATCACATTCCTAAAATGTAAACTTTATTTATTTTACAACGATTGCGAAACAAGCATTAAGATATTATGATAATATTTCTCTATTCTATGTATAGGATAAAAGCCGAAAACGGATCCAATATGTAAAATATTTATGTGTTTATTTATTTTACAACGATTGCGAAGCAAGTTCTAACAACTTATATTAATCACTCTCGTTGGCGCGGAATGTGGTAATTCGTGTGGGAGGAAACCGGAGTACCCGGAGAAAACCCACCTGTCCGATCTGGCGACCACCGTACCATCTCACATACTTCCCGGTCCGAGGATCGAACCCGGGTTGTATTGGTGAGAAACGAGAGCGCTAACCACTGCGCTAATCGGACAGCCCAAATTGGACTGTGTGAGGTGCGTAGTGCCGAACATAGTACCAATATTTTACATATTGGATCCGTTTGAGGCTTTTATCTTACTTAAATCACACACATATGCAACAAGATCTTACTAATTCAAATTGTACATGTTCTACATTTACACATAGTATTTAATATATTACTCCTGCCTTTTGGCACCAGTCCAATATTAATAATACTGGACTGCAAGTACAACGGTATGACGTCATGACAGTGTTTTAAGCATACAGTCAAACCTGTCTTAAGCAGCCAGCCAAGGGAGTCAGAGAAATTGGCTGCTTAGCACAGGTGGCTGCTTAATAGAGGTCAAATATATAATATTATGACCGATTGGGAATCTGGAAACTGGCTGCCTAATACAGGTTGGCTGCTTAATGGAGGTGACCACTAACACAGGTTTGACTGTAGACACATTAAGGGGGGATAAACTGGAAATAATGTAGCGTGCATGTGTTTTACATTTTGTTCTAGTGCCAAAATATAGACGATTCAATGCATATAGTTATCTTTCCGTAAATGGTTGTAATGTCACCATAGTTACCTTTCTGTAAGTTGTTGTAATGTCACCATAGTTACCTTTCCGTAAGTGGTTGTAATGTCACCATAGTTACCCCTCTGTAATTTGTTGTAATGTCACCAAAGTTACCTTTCTGTAAGTGGTTGTAATATCACCATAGTTACCTTTCTGTAAGTTGTTGTAATATCACCATAGTTACCTTTCCATAAGTGGTTGTAATGTCACCATAGTTACCTTTCCATAAGTGGTTGTAATATCACCATAATTACCTTTCCATAAGTTGTTGTAATATCACCATAGTTACCTTTCTGTAAGTTGTTGTAATATCACCATAGTTACCTTTCCGTAAATTGCTGTAATATCACCATAGTTACCTTTCCATAAGTGGTTGTAATATCACCATAGTTACCTTTCCATAAGTTGTTGTAATATCACCATAGTTACCTTTCCATAAGTTGTTGTAATCCTCCATGCACAGCTGAGGTCATGCGAGTACTGGGTACCGGGCACCATGGGGTACCTGAATGTACCAGACTCACCATTCAACGTTCCTCCACATACTGAAAGTTATTTGTATAATGATACAAAATTATAAATAGCAACGAAATATCTGGTGGTTGTTCGGTACTGGGCAACTATGAAACACTAGATCATGCCACTCTCTCCAGGAAGCTATACACATCAATCATGCAGTAGTGGAAGTCGTGATAGCGCAGTGGTAGCACGTTCGCTTCAGGTGTGAAAGTCCCGGAGTTTGCGCCCCACTGGATCCATTACGATTTTACCCTTAGGCAAGGCATTTAAATTCCACATGCCTCTTCTCTCTCCCTCGTGGCGATAGATTCCATCAGTAAATTGAGGTCTCGAGAGTGATTAATATAAGTTGTAAGAACTTGTTTCGTAATCGAGCTAACATAAATTTGTATAAACTAATCATGCTGTACAGTTTGTAGGTTGTTGTTTTTGTTGGCATTAAAGTCGCACTGACAACATCTCTCCCCATCTCTCATCTACACTTCCGTTGCACCTCCGAGTGCTATTTCATGCACGGCCAGGCACCCGGGTAAAACCACTGTCCTTTAGCAAGCCAATGGGATAGCTTACTCATATGAATTTGACACCCCAGTAGGATATGAACTTACAGCAGTGAGAGACAATTTATGAATGTAGTGGCAAAGGAGACCTGATTGGACAGGTAGACATTTAGATAGCAGTAGGAACCGTTACGATTGTGCCCTTAGGCACTGCATTTAAATTCCACATTGCCTCTTCTCTCTCCCTCGTGGCGATGGATTCCATCAGGAAATTGACAGTCTCGAGAGTGATTAATAAAGTTGTAAGAACTTATTTCGCAATCGAGCTAAAATAATTGTTGACTCAGTGTAGTAGTGAAAGAAATCTTAATAGACTGGTAGACATTTTAATGGAACTGTGAAGGAGATACTCTGGTTTCTCATCATACTTCAGTGTGAAAGGGATGCATTATTTGTTCCCAGTAGATACAGGTGTGAATAGCTCTCTCAAACTACTGACCTACCTTGCTGTTCTATCTCACAGTTACCGCCCGTGTAGGACGTAGATACAGGGGAGACTACTGACCTACCTTGTTGTTCTATCTCACAGTTACCGCCCGTGTAGGACGTAGATACAGGGGAGACTACTGACCTACCTTGTTGTTCTATCTCACAGTTACCGCCCGTGTAGGACGTAGATACAGGGGAGACTACTGACCTACCTTGTTGTTCTATCTCACAGTTACCGCCCGTGTAGGACGTAGATACAGGGGAGACTACTGACCTACTTGTTGTTCTATCTCACAGTTACCGCCCGTGTAGGACGTAGATAAGGGGAGACTACTGACCTACCTTGTTGTTCTATCTCACAGTTACCGCCCGTGTAGGACATAGATACAGGGGAGACTACTGACTTACCTTGTTCTATCTCACAGTTACCGCCCGTGTAGGACATAGATACAGGGGAGACTACTGACTTACCTTGTTCTATCTCACAGTTACCGCCCGTGTAGGACGTAGATACAGGGGAGACTACTGACCTACCTTGTTGTTCTATCTCACAGTTACCGCCCGTGTAGGACTCGGTACACTGACATACATAGCCGTTGACTCTGTCGGTACACGACCCCCCGTTCTCACATGGGTTTGAAGAACACTCATTGATATTTGTCTGACAATTCTGGTCTGTGTATCCCGACTGACAAACACACCGATAACTGTAGGTATTCACATTCTGTAAATCAGTAAAAATGGTTATCGTCTTTGTATGTGATTTTTCATGTCACAATTAACACAGTAATAGACATTAATATAGGGGATTTATTTGCATACAGTAGTCAGTGGTAGGGTGGGGATTTAGTTTTGGTGTAGAGAATTAGTCCTCAGATGTGTAGTGTGGAAGTTTCAAAGCAATAACTTTGATGTTTGGAAATGATAATGTTTGAGTTTGTTTCACAACTAAATAATTTCTGAAGTTTATTTGTGGCCAAATTTCGTTCAAGGTCACTCTTGGGAGGGGAGGGGGTGCAGACTTACTGTGTGTGTAGAGAATTAGTCCTCGGAAGTGTATGCAAAGTTTCAAAGCATTAAATTTGACGGTTATTAAAAATTGAAAATTGATGTTTGAGATTTCAGGTTCTAGGTCACTCTAATCTGGATTAGTATATACAAATTTATTTAGCTCAATTGCGAAACAAGTTCCTACAACTTATATTAATCACTCTCAAGACCTCATTCCTGAGAAGAGGCAATGTGGAATTTAAAAGGCCGTTTTAGCGGGTCAGTCCGGAAATTGGAAACTAACACATTTGTTATTAGGGCCTAGTTGACTTTTATTTTGTGAAAACAAGAACTGGTGTGCACCAATTTTCGAGATGAGGCAGTACCAGAAAGCCAAAGTATTACAAGCATAAATACCATTACCTAACAGAAATATAATATACCAAGTTCAAAGAGGTCTACATCAGTCGCCCAAATGCATCTAAACGGTGGCGACTTTAAATAAATCTAATAGTCAGGTCTACATCATTCATGGAACAATAACTATGTCAGATTTGAAAGCAATTACAGTCAAACGACCACCTGTTAATAGCGACCACCTGTCAACAATGGCCAGTTTAATTCCCCCAATCCATATTTGTTCTTTAAAAGGCCGTGAATAGCGACCACCTGCCGACCATGACCAGCGGCCAGTCAAAATCATTCTCAGCAAGCCAAAATCAACCCCGAACAACGACCATGTGTCATCATCGTTCACCAATCAATGGTGTGAAAAATAAGTGGTCACTAATGCATCGACTTGTATGTAAACTCGTATGTCCCCCGGCCTGTTTGATTAGATCACTGGATTATGTTTGTTTGTTACATGTTCTAATCTTAGAATAAGTATGCATAATTATCGACCATCGGCTCCAAGGTCAGCTTTAATTGAGTAATCACACTTTTCTTAACTTACAATTAAAAATCTGATCAAATAAAAAAAGGTTTTGTTTCAATTCCCATCAAAACGTGATTATTTATTGAAGTGTTCATACAATTCGCTTTCAGAATATCTGCGGCATATTATACTGACTCCTTTTATTAACGCCGCATTTCATTGGCTTAACTTCGGAGGTTTTCTTTACTATTTTCAAAATAAACCAATGAAAAACGAGTTTATAAATGAATAATTTAACATCCGGGCAAATTTCAAATCAGAAAAGTCGCATTGAAAACGAAGATAAGATTAAATTTTTGTTATGATGGCTGGTGATTGTGATGAACATATGAACATTGACGATATGTTTCGATCAGATAGTGACGACAGTGACTTTTCTTTGCTTAAGTTTGACGATCTTCCGAGCGATCTGGAGTTTTTGTCCAAAAATGAAAGCTCAGAGATCGAAAACGTTGACTTACCACAACAGACGTAGCGGACTTTGAATACCCTGAGAAATCGCGTATACATTTGTAAACGTGACTCCCAATATATTCCTTCTAGTGCTGCATTGTAACTTGTATGAAACATGATTGAGCCCGATCCAAACTGGTATGATGTATCTATCAAGGAAATACAGGCCTACCTTCATGTCTATACTACATCTCCCTGCATACATGATGTACTCGTCGAGTGATTGGTTGTTTGGGACATTATTTGATACAGTACCAGATACAATGTATATAATGGTGCTAAATTATTATTAAAACCGATAAAATGTTACTTTGTATTTCTTTCTAGATAGTACATGTATCAAATTCAATAATAAGAAAATGGGCATGGTGGTTGTATATGGAGGTCATGATTAATGACCCTCCGAATAAAGACCACCTGTGAACAAAGACCACTTTGCCTACTTCCCAAGTCCGGTCTTTGTTCACAGGTTTGACTGTATGTAAGTGTATTAAATATAATTGAACAAGATAAGTTTGGTCTACCTGGCATGCTGCTCCGTTCATACATGGAGTGCTCCCACAAGGTCCTGTTACTGGCCCCTGTGCCACACAGCCTGTAGATCCCACACCGTTACCAACATATCCAGGGGCACATGTGCAAGTATGACCCTCAAATCCTGCAACATACACAGACAGAAGAAGTGTAGGAAGGTCTGTGCTACATAAACCATTGATAAGTGATACAGACTCTGGGGCCAGAGTTAGAGGGTGTGTGTCTGTGATACATGATCATAAACCATTGATAAGTGATACAGACATTGGGGCCAGAGTTAGAGGGTGTGTGTCTGTGCTACATGATCATAAACCATTGGTGAGTGATACAGACTCTGGGGCCAGAGTTAGAGGGTGTGTGTCTGTGCTACATGATCATAAACCATTGGTGAGTGATACAGACTATGGGGCTTGCGTTAAAGGGTGTGTGTTTGTGCTACATGATCATAAACCATTGGTGAGTGATACAGACTCTGGGGCCAGAGTTAAAGGGTGTGTGTTTGTGCTACATGATCATAAACCATTGGTGAGTGATACAGACACTGGGGCCAGAGTTAAAGGGTGTGTCTATGTGCTACATGATCATAAACCATTGGTAAGTGATACAGACACTGGGGCCAGAGTTAGAGGGTGTGTGTCTGTGCTACATGATCATAAACCATTGGTGAGTGATACAGACACTGGGGCCAGAGTTAGAGGGTGTGTCAGTGCTACATGATCATAAACCATTGATAAGTGATACAGATTCTGGGGCCTGAGTTAATGGGTAGGCTTCTGTGCTACATGATCATAAACCATTGGTAAGTGATACAGACTCTGGGGCCTGAGTTAAAGGGTGTGTGTCTGTGCTACATGATCATAAACCATTGATAAGTGATACAGATTCTGGGGCCTGAGTTAAAGGGTGTGTGTCAGTGCTACATGATCATAAACCATTGATAAGTGATACAGATTCTGGGGCCTGAGTTAAAGGGTGTGTGTCTGTGCTACATGATCATAAACCATTGATAAGTGATACAGACTCTGGGGCCTTAGTTAAAGGGTGTGTGTCTGTGCTACATGATCATAAACCATTGATAAGTGATACAGATTCTGGGGCCTGAGTTAAAGGGTGTGTGTCTGTGCTACATGATCATAAACCATTGATGGAGAGTGATACAGACTCTGGGGCCTGAGTTAAAGGGTGTGTGTCTGTGCTACATGATCATAAACCATTGGTGGAGAATGATACAAACTGTGGGGCTGAAATCTGCTGGAGTTCCAGTACATATTATAGTCAAACAGTTAATCCTGACCTGGGCTTTCTGTACAAGAAGCCTGCATGTGACATCCTCCATTGTTGTCCTGGCACATTCCAACCCATGTACATGTGACACCATCTCCCTGGTAACCTGACCATAACAAGAAGTTCAGAATATAAAACCGTGATTCAACATCTAGCTAATTCTTTATACATCTAGCTAATCCTTTATACATATAGCTAATCCTTTATGCATCTAGCTAATCCTTTATACATCTAGCTGATTCTTTATACCTTTATACACCTAGCTAATCCTTTATACATCTAGCTAATCCTTTATACATCTAGCTAATCCTTTATGCATCTAGCTAATCCTTTATACATCTAGCTAATCCTTTATACATCTAGCTAATCCTTTATACATCTAGCTAATCCTTTATACATCTAGCTAATCCTTTATACATCTAGCTAATCCTTTATACATCTAGCTAATCCTTTATGGATCTAGCTAATCCTTTATACATCTAGCTAATTCTTTATACCTTTATACACCTAGCTAATCCTTTATACATCTAGCTAATCCTTTATACATCTAGATAATCATTTATACATCTAGCTAATCCTTTATACATCTAGCTAATCCTTTATACATCTAGCTAATCATTTATACATCTAGCTAATACTTTATACACCTAGCTAATCCTTTATACATCTAGCTAATCCTTTATACATCTAGCTAATCCGTTATACATCTAGCTGATCCTTTATACATCTAGCTAATCCTTTATACATCTAGCTAATCCTTTATACATCTAGCTAATCCTTTACACCTTTATACATCTAGCTGATCCGTTATACCTCTAGCTAATCCTTTATACATCTAGCTAATCCTTTATATATCTAGCTAATCCTTTATACATCTAACTAATCCTTTATACATCTAGCTAATCCTTTATACATCTAGCTAATCCTTTATACATCTAGCTAATCCTTTATACATCTAGCTAATCCTTTATACATCTCGCTAATCATTAATACATCTAGCTAATCCTTTATACCTTTATACATCTAGCTAATCCTTTATACATCTAGCTAATCCTTTATACATCTAGCTAATCCTTTATACATCTAACTAATCCTTTATACATCTAGCTAATCCTTTATACATCTAGCTAATCCTTTATACATCTAGTTAATCCTTTATACCTTTATACATCTAGCTAATCCTTTATACATCTAGCTAATCCTTTATACATCTAGCTAATCCTTTATACATCTAGCTAATCATTAATACATCTAGCTAATCCTTTATACCTTTATACATCTAGCTAATCATTTATACATCTAGCTAATCCTTTATACATCTAGCTAATCCTTTATACATCTAGCTAATCCTTTATACATCTAGCTAATCCTTTATACATCTAGCTAATCATTAATACATCTAGCTTATCATTTATACCTTTATACATCTAGCTAATCCTTTATACATCTAGCTAATCCTTTATACATCGAGCAAATCATTAATACATCTAACTAATCCTTTATACATCTAGCTAATCATTAATACATCTAGCTAATCCTTTATACCTTTATACATCTAGCTAATCATTTATACATCTAGCTAATCCTTTATACATCTAGCAAATCATTAATACATCTAAGTAATCCTTTATACATCTATCTAATCCTTTATACATCTAGCTAATCCTTTATACATCTAGCTAATCCTTTATACATCTAGCTAATCCTTTATACATCTAGCTAATCCTTTATACATCTAGCTAATCCTGTATACATCTAGCTAATCCTTTATACATCTAGCTAATCCTTTATACATCTATCTAATCCTTTATACATCTAGCTAATCCTTTATACATCTAGCTAATCCTTTATACATCTAGCTAATCCTTTATACATCTAACTAATCCTGTATACATCTAGCTAATCCTTTATACATCTAGCTAATCCTTTATACATCTAGCTAATCCTTTATACATCTAGCTAATCCTGTATACATCTAGCTAATCCTTTATACATCTAGCTAATCCTTTATACATCTAGCTAATCCTTTATACATCTAGTTAATCCTTTATACATCTAACTAATCCTATAAACATCTAGCTAATCCTTTATACATCTAGCTAATCCTTTATACATCTAGCTAATCCTTTATACATCTAGCTAATCCTTTATACATCTAGCTAATCCTTTATACATCTAGCTAATCCTTTATACATCTAGCCAATCCTTTATACACCTAGCTAATCCTTTATACATCTAGCTAATCCTTTATACACCTAGCTAATCCTTTATACATCTAACTAATCCTTTATACATCTAACTAATCCTTTATACATCTAACTAATCCTTTATACATCTAGCTAATCCTTTATACCTTTATACATCTAGCTAATCCTTTATACATCTAGCTAATCCTTTATACATCTAGCTAATCCTTTATACATCTAGCTAATCCTTTATACATCTAGCTAATCCTTTATACATCTAACTAATCCTTTATACATCTAGCTAATCCTTTATACATCTAGCTAATCCTTTATACATCTAACTAATCCTATCCTTTATACATCTAGCTAATCCGTTATACATCTAGCTAATCCTTTATACATCTAGCTAATCCTTTATACATCTAGCTGATCCTTTATACATCTAGCTAATCCTTTATACATCTAGCTAATCCTTTATACACCTAGCTAATCCTTTATACATCTAGCTAATCCTTTATACATCTAGCTAATCCTTTATACCTTTATACATCTAGCTAATCCTTTATACCTTTATACACCTAGCTAATCCTTTATACATCTAGCTAATCCTTTATACATCTAGCTAATCCTTTATACCTTTATACATCTAGCTAATCCTTTATACATCTAGCCAATCCTTTATACACCTAGCTAATCCTTTATACATCTAGCTAATCCTTTATACATCTAGCTAATCCTTTATACATCTAACTAATCCTTTATACATCTAGCTAATCCTTTATACATCTAACTAATCCTTTATACATCTAGCTAATCCTTTATACCTTTATACATCTAGCTAATCCTTTATACATCTAGCTAATCCTTTATACATCTAGCTAATCCTTTATACATCTAGCTAATCCTTTATACATCTAGCTAATCCTTTATACATCTAACTAATCCTTTATACATCTAGCTAATCCTTTATACATCTAGCTAATCCTTTATACATCTAACTAATCCTATCCTTTATACATCTAGCTAATCCTTTATACATCTAGCTAATCCTTTATACATCTAGCTAATCCTTTATACATCTAGCTAATCCTTTATACATCTAGCTAATCCTTTATACATCTAGCTAATCCTTTATACATCTAGCTAATCCTTTATACATCTAGCTAATCCTTTATACATCTAGCTAATCCTTTATACCTTATACATCTAGCTAATCCTTTATACCTTTATACCCTAGCTAATCCTTTATACATCTAGCTAATCCTTTATACATCTAGCTAATCCTTTATACCTTTATACATCTAGCTAATCCTTTATACATCTAGCTAATCCTTTATACCTTTATACATCTAGCTAATCCTTTATACATCTAGCTAATCCTTTATACATCTAGCTAATCCTTTATACATCTAGCTAATCCTTTATACATCTAACTAATCCTTTATACATCTAGCTAATCCTTTATACATCTAGCTAATCCTTTATACATCTAACTAATCCTATCCTTTATACATCTAGCTAATCCGTTATACATCTAGCTAATCCTTTATACATCTAGCTAATCCTTTATACATCTAGCTGATCCTTTATACATCTAGCTAATCCTTTATACATCTAGCTAATCCTTTATACACCTAGCTAATCCTTTATACATCTAGCTAATCCTTTATACATCTAGCTAATCCTTTATACCTTTATACATCTAGCTAATCCTTTATACCTTTATACACCTAGCTAATCCTTTATACATCTAGCTAATCCTTTATACATCTAGCTAATCCTTTATACCTTTATACATCTAGCTAATCCTTTATACATCTAGCTAATCCTTTATACCTTTATACATCTAGCTAATCCTTTATACATCTAGCTAATCCTTTATACATCTAGCTAATCCTTTATACATCTAGCTAAGCTAATCCTTTATACATCTAGCTAATCCTTTATACATCTAGCTAATCCTTTATACATCTAGCTAATCCTTTATACATCTAGCTAATCCTTTATGCATCTAGCTAATCCTTTATACATCTAGCTAATCCTTTATACATCTAACTAATCCTTTATACATCTAGCTAATCCTTTATACATCTAGCTAATCCTTTATACATCTAGCTAATCCTTTATACATCTAGCTAATCCTTTATACATCTAGCTAATCCTTTATACATCTAGCTAATCCTTTATACATCTAGCTAATCCTTTATACATCTAGCTAATCCTTTATACATCTAACTAATCCTTTATACATCTAGCTAATCCTTTATACCTTTATACATCTAGCTAATCCTTTATACATCTAGCTAATCCTTTATACATCTAGCTAATCCTTTATACATCTAGCTAATCCTTTATACATCTAGCTAATCCTTTATACATCTAGCTAATCCTTTATACATCTAGCTAATCCTTTATACATCTAACTAATCCTTTATCCATCTAGCTAATCCTTTATACATCTAGCTAATCCTTTATACATCTAGCTAATCCTTTATACATCTAGCTGATCCTTTATACATCTAGCTAATCCTTTATACATCTAGCTAATCCTTTATACCTTTATACATCTAGCTAATCCTTTATACATCTAGCTAATCCTGTATACCTTTATACATCTAACTAATCATTTATACATCTAGCTAATCCTTTATACATCTAGCTAATCCTTTATACATCTAGCTAATCCTTTATACATCTAGCTAATCCTTTATACATCTAGCTAATCCTTTATACCTCTAGCTAATCCTTTATACATCTAGCTAATCCTTTATACCTTTATACATCTAGCTAATCCTTTATACATCTAGCTAATCCTTTATACCTTTATACATCTAGCTAATCCTTTATACATCTAGCTAATCTAGCTAATCCTTTATACATCTAGCTAATCCTTTATACATCTAACTAATCCTTTATACATCTAGCTAATCATTTATACATCTAGCTAATCCTTTATACATCTAACTAATCCTTTATACATCTAGCTAATCCTGTATACATCTAGCTAATCCTTTATACATCTAGCTAATCCTTTATACATCTAGCTAATCCTTTATACATCTAACTAATCCTTTATACATCTAGCTAATCCTTTATACATCTAGCTAATCCTTTATACATCTAGCTAATCCTTTATACATCTAGCTAATCATTTATACATCTAGCTAATCCTTTATACATAAATTGCATGATTCTCAACTAAATTTTGCCCAAAATACATGCATAGTCGTTGGTGACATTTTATATGATTAGGAGTTATTGGGTTTGCTACTGACCCTCCACACAGAGTTATGATGCATTTTATTGCAAAGGCCACATTTAATTAAAAAAATATTGCAATTTTAAAAGTGTTTAATTGTGTTTAATTGTGATTAATTGTGTTTAATTGTGATTAATTGTGTTTAATTGTGTTTAATTGTGTTTAATTATGTTCTGAACGCATTTAAGTATAATAATTCGGAGTCATAATGTAAAGTTAGAAGATGACTACTGGCAAGAGAACCTGTCAGTATCTTTTTGGTATTTAAACTTTCTTTGCTCCCATTTGTGTCGACCTTGACATTTATGTTAGTGCTGTTAGTGTAAACAATGGAATGCGGAAAATAGATTTGGCTCCATTACTGACGGGGAACTAGAAGTAGAAGCTACGAGGCTATCTCTTCGGTCCAATTTCACATTTTGACGCCGAAGTTCAGAAAACAATTAAACGTGCCAAAGAACTTCGACTTCGATGTGATACTTGACAAAATCGGCTATGCAGACATCTATGTCAAGGGTGATGTCAGACGCTCCGCAAATGGTGACAACATAAGTTTTCATTTGTTGTGAAAGCATAAAATCCAAACTTGTATTTACACTATACAGTAACTTATAAGTCCCAAACACAATAGAAAGTTGATCGTTTGTAGCTACGAGCATGAGAAGTCATTATCAGCAATGAAAATCTTTAGTTTATACAAATTTCGTTTAGCTCAATTGCGAAACAAGTTCTTACAACTTATATTAATCACTCTCAAGACCTCATTCATGATGGAATCCATCGCCACGAGGGAGAGAGAAGAAGCAATGTGGAATTTAAATGCCTTGCCTAAGGGCACAATTGTAACGGCTCCAGCGCTGCTCGAACTACGGACCTTTCGCACATGAAGCAAACGCGCTACCACTGTGCTATCACGACTTCCTTGAAAATGTTTCGAAGACCTTGAGACATACTTGGTGTAGAACATGTCAGGATAATCAGATAATTATCGTAAGAAGTTATGAGTACTTTTTTGGAAAAATGGCGGGAAATTCAACCAAGGATTTGAACATTTCATGAAATTATCTTTAATTATACATAACTCCAATCATAAATATAATAAGTCTGTTGGTTTGTTTGGTTATGGGATAAGTCACACAAACAGCCTAGGTCATACGATGACTCTGCACCCGGGTAAAATCACCGACCTACCGCAAACCAGCTGGATAGCTTCCTCACATGGAATAATTCGACACTCGCAGTGGGATTCGAACCTACAGCGGTGAATGGGCAAGTGATTTGAAGTTAACGGCCTTAACCACTCAGCCATGGAGGCCCATTAAAACTATATCATGAAAGCATTCAATAAAGATGTGAACCTGCAGGACAAGGTCCACATGAGCGTGCTCCATCGTTATTGATACACTGCACCAGGGGGGACACGGAACAGCCTCCATTGTTCACTGCACACTCATTGACGTCGGTACATGTAAAACCATTACCATTGTATCCTATAGCAAGAAAAACAAAATATGCATTGAAATGACAATTATGAAAATTATGTGAGTGGTGATTCAGTTTCTAGAAACAATCAATGTTAACAGGGAACCAGGCCAGGTGTCATTTGCTAGGTGTACTGGGATACGATCCCCATAAAAAAGGGAACCAGGCCAGGTGTCATTTGCTAGGTGTACTGGGATACAATCACCATAAAACAGGGAACCAGGCCAGGTGTCATTTGCTAGGTGTACTGGGATACAATCACCATAAAACAGGGAACCAGGCCAGGTGTCATTTGCTAGGTGTACTGGGATACGATCCCCATAAAACAGGGAACCACGCCAGGTGTCATTTGCTAGGTGTACTGGGATACAATCACCATAAAACAGGGAACCAGGCCAGGTGTCATTTTCTAGGTGTACTGGGATACAATCACCATAAAACAGGGAACCAGGCCAGGTGTCATTTGCTAGGTGTACTAGGATACAATCACCATAAAACAGGAACCAGGCCAGGTGTCATTTGCTAGGTGTACTGGGATACAATCACCATAAAACAGGGAACCAGGCCAGGTGTCATTTGCTAGGTGTACTGGGATATGATCCCCATAAAACAGGGAACCAGGCCAGGTGTCCTTTGCTAGGTGTACTGGGATACGATCCCCATAAAACAGGGAACCAGGCCAGGTGTCCTTTGCTAGGTGTACTGGGATACGATCCCCATAAAACAGGGAACCAGGCCAGGTGTCATTTGCTAGGTGTACTGGGATAAGATCCCCATAAAACAGGGAACCAGGCCAGGTGTCATTTGCTAGGTGTACTGGGATACGATCCCCATAAAACAGGGAACCAGGCCAGGTGTCATTTGCTAGGTGTACTGGGATATGATCCCCATAAAACAGGGAACCAGGCCAGGTGTCCTTTGCTAGGTGTACTGGGATACGATCCCCATAAAACAGGGAACCAGGCCAGGTGTCCTTTGCTAGGTGTACTGGGATACGATCCCCATAAAACAGGGAACCAGGCCAGGTGTCCTTTGCTAGGTGTACTGGGATACGATCCCCATAAAACAGGGAACCAGGCCAGGTGTCATTTGCTAGGTGTACTGGGATAAGATCCCCATAAAACAGGGAACCAGGCCAGGTGTCATTTGCTAGGTGTACTGGGATACGATCCCCATAAAACAGGGAACCAGGCCAGGTGTCATTTGCTAGGTGTACTGGGATATGATCCCCATAAAACAGGGAACCAGGCCAGGTGTCCTTTGCTAGGTGTACTGGGATACGATCCCCATAAAACAGGGAACCAGGGCCAGGTGTCCTTTGCTAGGTGTACTGGGATACGATCCCCATAAAACGCTGAAATGTAAAATGTTTCTTGTGACAATTGTAGCAAATCCTGGAAATATCTAGATACAAAGCTAAAAAAACACATACCGGTATTAATTTTGAAATCCATCCATTGCCAAAGAAGTTACAGCCCAAACAGGAAATATTGCCTCGGACGGACACACGGACAGAGAGTGCGAAAACTATATGCACCCGAAGAAATTTCTTCTTCGGGGGGGGGGGGGCATAAAAACGTGACACTCACATACAGTGTAATTTCGTCTTTCTAAACAGTAATATGACTTTAAGCATCATTGTCAAACTAGAGATGTATCCATCACACATCAGATGTCCTTGAAAGGTTTTTGTGTCAAGTTATTTCAACATTACGCATGTTATGTTATGTTATATTTCGGGTTTTATGCCTGCATCAGCACCATTTTGGGCTATATCGCCGTCGGGCAGTTTACCTAACAACACCTTTCCTGGGCAGGCGCCAACGGTTAACCAGTACTTGGATGCACCAACCTCCGTAAGAAACTGCCAACTTTTTCATATAAATGAGACACGGTCTGAGCTGGGCTCGAACCCGTGACCATCAGTGATGATAGGTTACAGTGGTATACAAGTCAGCGACCTTAACCACTCGACCACGGAGGCGGACACATTACGCATGTGAAATATGGGTATTTGGCAGAAATTAAATATACAATGTGTAGCAACAGTGACCTTGAATGTGGGTGCTACATGTAAGATGTCATGCTAATGGTGATCAGCAGTGCATACGAAATCACTCCATGCACAATGGAGTGGAAACCCTTTTCTGTCTATTTTTAGAAACCCTGGGGTTGCATGTGATATCACAGGAACTTGAAATTGTATCCATAAGCCACCAAAGGTCTCGTACCTCTATCCTAGGTTAGACGTACGAGACTTTTGGTGGCTTATGGATAAAATTTCAAGTTCCTGTGGTGATATGTTGTTGAGGTATTTAGCATAAATTATTCTATTTTTAGTAACAGTGACCTTGACTGGTTGTTGGACATGATATTTCATGGTAATAACTTGTGCCCAAATATTTCAAAATCCCTCCATGCATGACAGTTTTTAAGTGGAAACCATTTTTTCTATGTTAAAAACAGTGACCTCTATCCTAGAGGTTACATGTGAAATGTTGTTATGCAATGTTGATCATTTCCTTCATGTATTATATGGCAGTTAGATGAAGCTATTTCTAATCTTAAAAAGAGTGGCCTTGCCCTTGAACTTGGATGGCTGTAGCAGCCATCCATGTATGGCAGTTTTTTATATTTTAGACAATCACTTTGACCTTGAATCTAATCACTTTGACCTTGAATCTAATCACTTTGACCTTGAATCTAATCACTTTGACCTTGAATCTAGATATTGAATGACACTGAAATTGATATTACAGAGTTTGCAGGTAGCATGCTGTTTGTTTCGTGGTGGTCACTTATTTAAGTTACTTCAAGTTTGGATAATAGTTAAGGAAATTAGAATACCATTTAAATGGATGTGTTGACAACATAAGGGCCATAACTGTGCTGTAGCTCGGGAATTACTGCTAGTCAAGATAAGATAACTTTTATTTTGAGCCGGCAAGAATTTTTACAATTAACAAAAGCTCTGATGAGCTTTAATAACCGAATATATAGCAACATATGTGTATGAATAACAAGAGTAAATGGAAAATCAAAAACATGAATTAAATTAAACATAATATACTAACATATGCTTATTTAGTCTAAAAGTAAAATAGACATAAGGTGAACATAGGAAGCTAAATAATAGCAGAATAATACAACAACCATGCAGGCAACTAAGATGATTTATAAAATGTAAAATAAATCATGCAATTTAACTGAACTCCATCCATGCTGATCCCACACTGTGGGACTCATTAACTGGTACAGCATACTAAACCCTTGCCATTTACATACGGACAGGGGTAGCTAGCAATGTCACTTGCCATATACATACGGACAGGGGTAACTCTCAATGCCCCTTGCCATATACATACGGACAGGGGTAGCTCACAATGTCCCTTGCCATATACATACGGACAGGGGTAGCTCACAATGTCCCTTGCCATATACATACGGACAGGGGTAGCTCACAATGTCCCTTGCCATATACATACGGACAGGGGTAGCTCACAATGTCCCTTGCCATATACATACGGACAGGGGTAGCTAGCAATGTCCCTTGCCATATACATACGGACAGGGGTAGCTCACAATGTCCCTTGCCATTTACATACGGACAGGGGTAGCTAGCAATGTCCCTTGCCATTTTCATACGGACAGGGGTAGCTAGCAATGCCACTTGCCATATACATACGGACAGGGGTAGCTAGCAATGTCACTTGCCATATACATACAGACAGGGGTAGCTCACAATGTCCCTTGCCATTTACATACAGACAGGGGTAGCTCACAATGTCCCTTGCCATATACATACAGACAGGGGTAGCTAGAAATGCCCCTTGCCATATACATACAGACAGGGGTAGCTAGAAATGCCCCTTGCCATATACATACGGACAGGGGTAGCTCTCAATGACCCTTGCCATATATATACTGACAGGGGTAGCTCACAATGTCCCTTGCCATATACATACGGACAGGGGTAGCTCTCAATGACCCTTGCCATATACATACTGACAGTGGTAGCTCTCAATGCCCCTTGCCATATACATACAGACAGTGGTAGCTCTCAATGACCCTTGCCATATACATACAGACAGGGGTAGCTCACAATGTCCCTTGCCATATACATACGGACAGGGGTAGCTCACAATGTCCCTTGCCATATACATACAGACAGGGGTAGCTCACAATGTCCCTTGCCATATACATACGGACAGGGGTAGCTAGCAATGTCCCTTGCCATATACATACGGACAGGGGTAGCTCACAATGTCCCTTGCCATTTACATACGGACAGGGGTAGCTAGCAATGTCCCTTGCCATTTTCATACGGACAGGGGTAGCTAGCAATGCCACTTGCCATATACATACGGACAGGGGTAGCTAGCAATGTCACTTGCCATATACATACAGACAGGGGTAGCTCACAATGTCCCTTGCCATTTACATACAGACAGGGGTAGCTCACAATGTCCCTTGCCATATACATACGGACAGGGGTAGCTAGCAATGTCCCTTGCCATATACATACAGACAGGGGTAGCTAGAAATGCCCCTTGCCATATACATACGGACAGGGGTAGCTCTCAATGACCCTTGCCATATATATACTGACAGGGGTAGCTCACAATGTCCCTTGCCATATACATACGGACAGGGGTAGCTCTCAATGACCCTTGCCATATACATACTGACAGTGGTAGCTCTCAATGCCCCTTGCCATATACATACAGACAGTGGTAGCTCTCAATGACCCTTGCCATATACATACAGACATGGGTAGCTCACAATGTCCCTTGCCATATACATACAGACAGGGGTAGTTTTCAATGCCCCTTGCCATATACATACAGACAGGGGTAGTTCTCAATGCCCCTTGCCATATACATACAGACAGGGGTAGTTCTCAATGCCCCTTGCCATATATATACAGACAGGGGTAGCTCACAATGTCCCTTGCCATATACATACTGACAGGGGTAGTTCTCAATGTCCCTTGCCATATACATACAGACAGGGGTAGCTCACAATGCCCCTTGCCATATACATACAGACAGGGGTAGCTCACAATGCCCCTTGCCATATACATACCGACAGGGGTAACTCACAATGCCACTTGCCATATACATACAGACAGGGGTAGCTCTTAATGCCCCTTGCCATATACATACTGACAGGGGTAACTCACAATGCCCCTTGCCATATACATGGACATTTAGAGTCGTTTCTATCACTCTGTGCAGGATAGATACATAATCGAACCACTATAGCAAGTAATCTCACATTGTCTTTGTGGTCGAGTGGTTACGGTCGCTGACTTGTTTACAAACTGTAACCTATCATCACTGATGATCACGGATTCGAGCCCCACTCAGCCTGTGTCTCTTTATATGATAAAGTTGACAGTTTCTTACGAAGGTTGGTGTATCAAGTACTGGTTAACAGCTGGAGCAAGGAAAAGTGTTGTTAGGTAAACTACCCGTCGCTAAAATGGGCAACATGTAGCAACGTTAAATAAACTTAAGAACAAAACAGAAGGAAAAGAAGTGATCTCACTTTGCAATGCAACCTCCCAGACATTACCTGTGGGACATGAGCCGCAGATGAAATATCCGGGCAGGTTGATACACGGCACAAGAGGGTTTACTGAGCAAGGTGGTCTACTTCCGGCACACTCATTCACATCATCCACACAGGCTGGGTCCGAGCCAGATTGTGTCCAGCCATCATCACAGATACACGTGTATTTGGGCTATAATATAATGTACCACGTCATTGGTCATTTATACAGAAAGATTTGACAACATTCTGTACATTATTCAGTACATGACTGTATATTAACATTAGAATAATATACAATAGAAAGACATTTCTGACCCCGTGTAACATCTATTGGCATTAATACCTTGCATCGGCCTTCCGGTATTATTAACCTTGTGTGCTATATCAGCCCTCAACTTGTATACAAACCCTTGCCATCATATCAGCCCTCAACTTGTATACAAACCCTTGCCATCATATCAGCCCTCAACTTGTATACAAACCCTTGCCATCATATCAGCCCTCAACTTGTATACAAACCCTTGCCATCATATCAGCCCTCAACTTGTATACAAACCCTTGCCATCATATCAGCCCTCAACTTGTATACAAACCCTTGCCATCATATCAGCCCTCAACTTGTATACAAACCCTTGCCATCATATCAGCCCTCAACTTGTATACAAACCCTTGCCATCATATCAGCCCTCAACTTGTATACAAACCCTTGCCATCATATCAGCCCTCAACTTGTATACAAACCCTTGCCATCATATCAGCCCTCAACTTGTATACAAACCCTTGCCATCATATCAGCCCTCAACTTGTATACAAACCCTTGCCATCATATCAGCCCCCAACTTGCATACAAACCCTTGCCATCATATCAGCCCCCAACTTGCATACAAACCCTTGCAACATATCAGCCCCCAACTTGCATACAAACCCTTGCAACATATCAGCCCCCAACTTGCATATAAACCCTTGCAACATATCAGCCCCCAACTTGCATACAAACGCTTGCCATCATATCAGCCCCCAACTTGCATACAAACCCTTGCCATCATATCAGCCCCAACTTGCATACAAACCATTGCCATCATATCAGCCCCCAACTTGCATACAAACCCTTGCCATCATATCAGCCTCCAACCTGCATACAAACCCTTGCCATCATATCAGCCCCAACTTGCATACAAACCATTGCCATCATATCAGCCCCCAACTTGCATACAAACCCTTGCCATCATATCAGCCCCAACTTGCATACAAACCCTTGCCATCATATCAGCCTCCAACCTGCATACAAACCCTTGCCATCATATCAGCCTACAACTTGCATACAAACCCTTGCCATCATATTAGCCCTATACTTTATTATCGACCCTCTATTTTCATTTCAGCCCTATACTTTCTTATTGACCCTCTATTTTCATATCAGCACTATACTTTCTTATCAACCCTCTATTTTCATATCAGCCCTATACTTTCTTATCGACCCTTTATTTTCATTTCAGCCCTATACTTTCTTATCGACCCTTTATTTTCATTTCAGCCCTATACTTACTTATCGACCCTCTATTTTCATTTCAGCCCTCTACTTTTATATCGTCCCTCTACTTTCATATTGACCCTCTATTTTCATAACAACCCTATATTTTATATATGTGCTATAGTCTCTCAATTTCAGCAGATAAAACAAGCTGAAAGAAAATGAATTAGCTGAACTCTTAGTTATAACTTTCCTTGAAGAAGGCTTTTTAAGCCAAACATTTAGAAATTAAAAGACATATCATTACTAGTTCCCTTTTTTGAACAATAAATATATAGACCTACACTTTTATATCAACCGTCTACATTCATATGAACCCTTTTTTTCATAATTGCCCTCTATTTTCATAATTGCCCTCTATTTTCATAATTGCCCTCTATTTTTATAAATGCCCTCAATTTTCATATCAGCATTCAACATTCAGATCGGCCCTTTTACTTTCATAATTGACCTCTACTTTCATGTCGGCCCTTTTACTTTCATAATTGACCTCTACTTTCATGTCGGCCCTTTTACTTTCATAATTGACCTATACTTTCATGTCGGCCATTAAACTTTCATAATTGACCTCTACTTTCATGTCGGCCATTTTACTTTCATAATTGACCTCTACTTTCATATCGGCCATTTTACTTTCATAAATGACCTCTACTTTCATGTCGGCCATTTTACTTTCATAATTGACCTCTACTTTCATGTCGGCCATTTTACTTTCATAATTGACCTCTACATTCATATCAACATTCTATTTTCCCTCTACTTTCATATCAATCACATACTTCTCTATATGATTACAGTTTATGGTATGGTATCACATCAGCCATCATAATATATCATGGCCAATATCTACATGCTGGCTGAAGCCCTTGGGCAGAAGTGCTTATGGACTTGAACTAAATTGTGGTCCAAACCTTACATTATATACATGTATATTGATGAGACAATAAAGTATACACAGTAATCAGTGAACTACCTGTCCAGGCTGTACTCGCTGGATGTTAACGCAAGTCCCGTGTCCACAGAGCTCAGATGAGGATGCTCCGGTACAATCATCATGACTTTCCGTACACCGTACACCATGCCAGTTAGTAGCACATGTACACCTTAACAGAGAGAGAAATATGTACAACCCTTCCGTACACCATGCCAGTTAGTAGCACATGTACACCTTAACAGAGACATAAATATGTACAACCCTTCCGTACACCATGCCAGTTAGTAGCACATGTACACCTTAACAGAGAGAGACATATATACAAACCTTCCGTACACCATGCCAGTAGGTAGCACATGTACACCTTAACAGAGACATAAATATATACAAACCTTCCGTACACCATGCCAGTTAGTAGCACATGTACACCTTAACAGAGAGAGAAATATATACAACCCTTCCGTACACCATGCCAGTAGGTAGCACATGTACACCTTAACAGAGACATAAATATATACAAACCTTCCGTACACCATGCCAGTAGGTAGCACATGTACACCTTAACAGAGAGAGAAATATATACAAACCTTCCGTACACCATGCCAGTAGGTAGCACATGTACACCTTAACAGAGAGAGAAATATATACAAACCTTCCGTACACCATGCCAGTAGGTAGCACATGTACACCTTAACAGAGAGAGAAATATATACAATCCTTCCGTACACCATGCCAGTAGGTAGCACATGTACACCTTAACAGAGAGAGAAATATATACAACCCGTCCGTACACCATGCCAGTAGGTAGCACATGTACACCTTAACAGAGACATAAATATATACAACCCGTCCGTACACCATGCCAGTAGGTAGCACATGTACACCTTAACAGAGAGAGAAATATATACAACCCGTCCGTACACCATGCCAGTTAGTAGCACATGTACACCTTAACAGAGAGAGAAATATGTACAACCCTTCCATACACCATGCATGTTACAACTACATGTACACCTTCATGAGAAACATATATATTCAATATACAATGTATACACACACGATAGGTTGTAAGTTATCTATGTGTATGTTTACCTACCAGTAACATTCATAGTTGTCGTAACGAGAATCTATTGGAACTAATGAAGGGATGTCAGAGTGGTGGACATCTATTGGAACTAATGAAGGGATGTCAGAGTGGTGGACATCTATTGGAACTAATGAAGGGATGTCAGAGTGGTGGACATCTATTGGAACTAATGAAGGGATGTCAGAGTGGGGGACATCTTTCCCGGTCACTTACCCAACAATTCTTCCATCAAAATTTACACATTTTTTTTAAATTTAAGTTTATTTAACGTCACTACACGTTGCCCATTTCAGAGACGGGCAGTTTACCTAAACACCTTTCCTGGGCAGGCTCCAGCGGTTAATAAGTACTTGGTGCACCATCCACCGGAAGACACTACCAACTATTTCACATAAAGAGACATTATCTGAGCGGGGCTCGAACACATGACCATCAGTGATGATAGGTTACAGTGGTATACAAGTCCGCAACATTAACAACTTGACCATTGAGGCGGACAAAATTTACTTGTTTTCGAGGTCAGATGTCATCATTTGCATAGCAAGCATCATGATATAATGGAGTCCAAGTGTGAATAGCAGTTAAATATGTCAACCAATGACCTTCAAGTGTGTTTTATAAGATTTTGGTCAAAGTCATGGTCAAAATTGATATTTCACTGGATCGCTAGTGACTACTACAACTGTATGTCAATACCAGCTAACACTGTGAAGAGATGAAGCTATGCCTAAATGTGTTTTACAAGTATTGAGCTTGATAAAGGTCAAGGGCAATATCATGGTTGAATGTATATGGCAAAGTTGATCACTAGTGACTAGGAGCTTAGTGTGTGAACATCAGCTAAATATGAGTTATGACCCTGTGATTGATATTTTTAACAAGTTTTCTACCTTGCACAAGGTCATGGTCAAAATGCCTAGGTCAATCTGGAATATACATACTGCAACAGATGAAGAAGATATGGGCAACATTAAAACCAGACAGATGGGTGGATGGATACACTGTACATAATAGTTAAATGTTAAATATTGGTAACTACCCTGGGTGCTATTAACCCATTCAACACCACAGACCTCTAAACTCTAAATAGGCTTACAAAAAGTGTAGATCCAGATGAGCCGGCTCGTGACGAGCCATCTCATCAGGATCTGCACTTTTTGCCAGTGATATGACTATTTTTAGACATAATTACCCATTTTGATAAATGAACTTGTCCAAATGTGATTTTCTGATTCATTTATTGGTTTATGAATATCATGGACCAGTCCATGTGAGTTACTTGGTGTTGAATGGGTTAATGTACTTACGTAAAACTTCCGATTGTATTGACACAGGTTGCTCCATTCTGACAGCCAAGGTCTGTGCCTGCATACACTGCACATTCATTTACATCATCATCACAGTTTGGACCCTTCATTAGAAATAAACAGATATTTAAGGATTTAATAACAAAATATGTACTCCAGTACAAAGCTGGGAAGACCCAGTAGAAGGCTGTGAAGAGGACATACTTGACCCAGTCAGTAGAAGGCTGGGAAGAGGACATACTTGACCCAGTAGCAGACTGGGAAGAGGACATACTTAACCAAGTAGAAGGCTGGGAAGAGGACATACTTGACCCAGTCAGTAGAAGGCTGGGAAGAGGACATACTTGACCCAGTAGCAGACTGGGAAGAGGACATACTTAACAAAGTAGAAGGCGGGGAAGAGGACATACTTGACCCAGTAGAAGGCTGGGAAGTGGACATACTTGACTCAGTCAGTAGAAGGCTGGGGAGAGGACATACTTGACCCAGTAGAAGGCTGAGAAGAGGACATACTTGACCCAGTAGAAGGCTCCCAGGGAAGAGGACATACTTGACCTAGTAGAAGGCTAGGAAGAGGACATACTTGACCCAGTAGAAGGCTGGGAAGAGGACATACTTGACCTAGTAGAAGGCTGGGAAGAGGGCATACTTGACCCAGTAGAATGCTGGGAAGAGGATATACTTGACCCAGTAGAAGGCTGGGAAGAGTACATACTTGCTCCAAGAGAAAGCTGTGAAGAGGACATACTTACTCAAATAGAAAGCTGGGAAGAGGACATGAGGACATACTTACTCCAATAGAAAGCTGGGAAGAGGAGATACTTACTCCAATAGAAAGCTGGGAAGAGGACATACTTACTCCAACAGAAAGCTGGGAAGATGAGATACTTACTCCAATAGAAAGCTGGGAAGATAACATACTTACTCCAATAGAAAGCTGGGAAGAGGAGATACTTACTCCAATAGAAAGCTGGGAAGAGGACATACTTACTCCAACAGAAAGCTGGGAAGAGGACATATTTACTCCAATAGAAAGCTGGGAAGAGGACATACTTACTCCAATAGAAAGCTGGGAAGAGATGCACTTACTCCAATAGAAAGTTGGGAAGAGGACATACTTACTCCAGTAGAAAGCTGGGAAGAGGACATACTTACTCCAATAGAAAGCTGAGAAGAGACATACTTACTCCAGTAGAAAGCTGGGAAGAGGACATACTTACTCCAATAGAAAGCTGGGAAGAGGACATACTTACTCCAATAGAAAGCTGGGAAGAGGACATACAAACTGACAATGGTCTTTCAAGATTAAATGCGACCTTGTATTGTACAATCACATAGTGGAATATAATACATGTACATGAAGGTCACCCTTTATAAATAAAGAAATCTATCTATCTATATGTTCCCAACAGGAAATAAATCCATTGATGCATAAACAACCAAGAAATGGAAAGCCTGTCACCTTGACTATGAATGCACATATATAATTCTACCACTGTGATTGTGAATGCATATCTTCTGATAATGTCCAAACTATACAACACATCTACTATACCTGGAAAGAAGCCGGACATCTACAGAAGAAGCCATTATATGTATCCACACATGTCCCACCATTTCTGCAGGGGTTGCTATTGCATTCGTTAGTAGTCAATAACTGGAAATGGACACAATATTTGAGATAATCCAGATCAACTACATAAAAGACAAAACAGATGTTTCCAATTTCTGAAATTATGTGCTTTTTACAAAAAACATTAAATAGTGACTGTGAATAAATATAGTTCAGAACAGGATGTCATATGTAAATATAGGAACTATTAAATATGAAGGCGCCAAAAATCATCTGGTTGAACATATTTGTACAAAGATGTTAACATAGAGTCAAGTGAACATTCCTTTAGACACAATGCTGAATTTTGGTTAACCCTTTCCTTCATAGAGATTTAGATTAATATACTATTATATCTCCATACAAACGACAGCCATTTAGCTATAATGCAGTGGATAAGTAGTCGCCATATATATCCCACCTCCATAGATATTACTGGGACTACATAGAGATTTAGGTTAATATACTATTATATCTCCATACAAATGACAGCCATTTAGCTATAATGCAGTGGATAAGTAGTCGCCATATCTATCCCACCTCCATAGATATTACTGGGACGTCATAGAGATTTAGGTTAATATACTATTATATCTCCATACAAACGACAGTCATTTAGCTATCCTGCAGTGGATAAGTAGTCGCCATATCTATCCCACCTCCATAGATATTACTGGGACGTCATAGAGATTTAGGTTAATATACTATTATATCTCCATACAAACGACAGCCATTTAACTATCATGCAGTGGATAAGTAGTGGCCATATCTATCCAATCTCCATATATATTACTGGGACTACATAGAGATTTAGATTAATATACTATTATATCTCCATACAAACGACAGCCATTTAGCTATAATGCAGTGGATAAGTAGTCGCCATATCTATCCCACCTCCATAGATATTACTGGGACGTCATAGAGATTTAGGTTAATATACTATTATATCTCCATACAAACGACAGTCATTTAGCTATCCTGCAGTGGATAAGTAGTCGCCATATCTATCCCACCTCTATAGATATTACTGGGACTACATAGAGATTTAGATTAATATACTATTATATCTCCATACAAACGACAGCCATTTAGCTATAATGCAGTGGATAAGTAGTCGCCATATCTATCCAACCTCCATAGATGGCCTTTATTATGAACATTGGTTGGGCTACTACATTGTGAATGTATGTCGTATTGGTAATGGCGTCAAGAAGTGCTTCTACGAGGTAAAGGGTTTATGAACATTGGTTTGGCTACTACATTGTCGATGTATGTCGTATTGGTAATGGCGTCAAGAGGTGCTTCTATGAGGGAAAGGGTTAAGGCGGACATTTTCAGCAACATACCATTTTACATACTTCATGTAAGGCTACTAGGGGATGACCTCTGACCCCTACTAGTCACTGAACGGAGCAAATAAATAGTGTTCCCCCTTGTTGGGGCCCGAAGCAAATAATTTGTTTTTTTATTTATTTACATATTTCTCCATTTGATTTCTCCATTATCTCCTCTTACTCGACATATCTCCTAGACTTATGTCTGACTCGACATATCTCCTAGACTTATGTCTGCCTCGACATATCTCCTATACTTATGTCTTACTCGACATATCTCCTAGACATATGTCTTACTCGACATATCCCCTAGACTTATGTCTTACTCGACATATCTCCTAGACTTATGTCTTACTCGACATATCCCCTAGACGTATGTCTTACTCGACATATCTCCTAGACTTATGTCTTACTCGACATATCTCCTAGACATATGTCTTACTCGACATATCTCCTAGACTTATGTCTTTCATAATTCTTGTTTTCAGCCTCATTGTTTTCCAATGTGCAACCGCATACCACAAATTGTCTCTACTCTAATGAAGTTGATACAACATACCATGAAGATAACTGCATATAAACTTCACTTATCAAGCCCGTAGCCACACTGAGGCACACCGAGGCAGTTGCCTCGGTTAAAATTTCCAAAGCAAAAAACCCGAAAAATGAAATAAATAAAATGCAAACAATATCCCGTTACTGTATAAAATGTTGACCGCTAGAGAGCTGAAAGGTCAGTACATAATTATACGTCTAAACTCATTAAATCAGAACACGCAGGAAATCGCTTCTATACCCCAACAATTTGAAGGGGGAACATGCCCCCAGACCCCCTAGATTGCCTCGGTCGAAATTTGCCTCTGGCTACGGTACTGCTTATTTCATTCAAATCTCATGTTCTAGAATTATCATGTAGCAACTTTGTGGTGTGTTTGGCCTCAGGCCTCAAATAATGTGCATTTCTTTCTATAAGTAAAATAACGGACTCACGGTTTGAAGGTCTTCCATGGAGTGCTGAAGACTGTGCACCTGCAACAAATCAATGTCTTTATTAGGAGTTTATTTACAGTCCTACACCTCGAGAAGCATATTCGTTATTGTAGCTTTTGGAGGACAGTGTACATACATCAGGGCTCATTCTAGAGAGCGACTTGGGCGAAATAGTCACCCTAGGGACCCTGACTTTGCCCCCTGGGGGAACCACTTTTCCCTAAAACAATTTATTTTTACAATTTTACAATTTTCATACAAAATTGTGTTCAATAAGATACACTGGCACATTATAAAGTACTGCTTCTAATCGAATGGTCATATTGTGCATTTTAACCCTATTTTGTTGAAAACACACACACGCGGTTGCATTACATATAACTACATATGTGTTTAGTGTTATTATCATTTCACACATAATGAAGCAGATATGATTGTTTCAGAGTTCTCAAATACAGGTAGTAAAATGTGATTTCGTCTCTTTTAAAACAAAACATGAGGGAAATGCCAAATATTAATTATAAAAATATCATTCATTAATACTGCCTTCAATCATGCAAAGGAAAACATGCGATCAATCATTCCAGAATTATACCTTTCTGTTGAGTCTCCTGATACTCCGGCGGGTTGAACTACTGGGACGAGCTTGTCGCACCTAGCAACATAGAACAGTAAATTTGACATGTGCATCTACATTGCGTGAAATAAGATAATAAGTATGCGAAGAATAAACTCCAGTCGGCTTTTGCAGCAGTATGCCACCAGAGCCAAATCCATCAAGCAATCCATGACCTTGACTCTCACATAACCTTTGACTTGCCCTGAACTGAAACTCTTGCAGCCTCTCACCAGGTTCAACAGAAGACACCTAGCCCAAAAATGCATACAGGAAGTAGATGTTATATACAAGAATATTACAAAGTTATCAGTTATCAACTCTGCATGCTGTGTAAAATAAAGGCTATAAATAGTTCAAATAATTGTAGCAGACGACACTTCAATAATGTAATTTTCTTATGTTTAGCTGAAAACTCTGGAAATATGTCATGGAATTTCATTAAAATTGTTTCGTTACGACAGAATTCCAATGAAATTGCATTACACATTTTGTTGTTATTTTCACTGCAAGCGTGTAAAGAGTTAACTCTTCAGCTATAGTAGCTTTATAAATAGGCACAAATCTAAAACAATATATTATTTTTAAGTTTAAACTTTATTTATTTTACAACGATTGCGAAGCAAGTTCCAACAACTTATATTAATCGCTCTCGTTCGCCCGGATGAAAGCATAAATATGGTCATTCGTGTGGGAGGAAACCGGAGTACCCGGAGAAAACCCACCTGTCCAATCTGGCGACCACCATTTAATAAAACAGAAGCTTCATCTCGAGTTGTTTATTTTGATGCTCTTTGCTTTGGGTTAATATCCAGCACATTTTTGAAGTCATACCCCTCAATATATCATCTATCTCCCAGTAGGGTAAACTGACTAATTGCTCATTATATTCTGGTACACTTGATACATGGCCTTTGTATGCTCCTGTATATGGAACCAATATTGACACAACAGACATTCGGCATTTCTATCTGGGCATAACTCTATCTGGAGAATAACTCTCTTGGCCAGAACTCTACATTGAGAATAACTCTCTTGGCCAGAACTCTACATTGAGAATAACTCTCTTGGCCAGAACTCTACATTGAGAATAACTCTCTTGGCCAGAACTCTACATTGAGAATAACTCTCTTGGCCAGAACTCTACATTGAGAATAACTCTCTTGGCCAGAACTCTACATTGAGAATAACTCTATATTGATCAGAACTCTATCTTGAGAATAACTCTCTTGGCCAGAACTCTACATTGAGAATAACTCTATATTGATCAGAACTCTATCTTGAGAATAACTCTCTTGGCCAGAACTCTACATTGAGAAGAATAACTCTCTTGGCCAGAACTCTACATTGAGAATAACTCTCTTGGCCAGAACTCTACATTGAGAATAACTCTCTTGGCCAGAACTCTACATTGGGAATAACTCTCTTGGCCAGAACTCTACTTTGAGAATAACTCTCTTGGCCAGAACTCTACATTGAGAATAACTCTCTTGGCCAGAACTCTACATTGAGAAGAACTCTCTTGGCCAGAACTCTACATTGAGAATAACTCTCTTGGTCATAGTTTCATTGTGGTCAGAAGCACAAGTTAACCATGAGCCTATTTGGCCAAATGACCACATTGGCAAGATTATCCTGGACATTATTATATATTGACCACACATGTATGTTTATCTTCACAATTGGTCTATGTTGACCACACATGTATGTTTATCTTCACAATTGGTCTATGTTGACCACACATGTATGTTTATCTTCACAATTGGTCTATGTTGACCACACATGTATGTTTATCTTCACAATTGGTCTATGTTGACCACACATGTATGTTTATCTTCACAATTGGTCTATGTTGACCACACATGTATGTTTATCTTCACAATTGGTCTATGTTGACCACACATGTATGTTTATCTTCACAATTGGTCTATGTTGACCACACATGTATGTTTATCTTCACAATTGGTCTATGTTGACCACAAGTCTACTTTGGTTATAAGTCTATCTTGCCCATAAATAAATCTTGACCATCAATTTATCTCACACATAAGTGGTAGAGCCTTTTAACATTGTGAGTATTTGCACTATATCATGCATAAATCAATGCTGCATGCTATAGGCGAAATGAGCAGATAACAAATGTATAATAATCTTCGTATTTTTGTTAGAAAGTAGGGCTTGACATTTCATTCAAATCAGGAATAAAATGTCAAGCCCTACTTTCTAGGAAACATATAATGTTATATTTCTGGTTTTACGCCTGCATCAGCACCATTTAGGGCTATATCGCTGACGGGCAGTTTACCTAACAACACCTTTCCTGGGCAGGCTCCAGCGGTTAACCAGTACTTGGGTGCACCAACCTCCATAAGAAACTGCCAACTTTTTCATATGAATGAGACATGGCCTGAGCGGGGCTCAAACCCGTGACCATCAGTGATGATAGGTTACAGTGGTATACAAGTCAGCGACCTTAACCACTCGACCACGGAGGCGGACATTCTAGGAAACATAAGAACAAATATTACATATTTGTTTTCTGCTCATTTCGCCTACTGCTAAATGTTAACGTATCTACAAGGAAACAAATCTGTTGAAAAAGTAACCTACCCTTCTTTCCAGTGTAGTGATTCTGGTAGTTAACTGGCCGATGAGGTCAGCTACTTCACCAGTCGACTGCAGGTTACTAAAACTAGATTCAATCTCACTCATTCTAGTACCAAGATTTTGAGGAAGCTAAAAAACAAAAAGAGATCAAAAAACAGGAATCATACAATATAATTGTTATCTTTTTTCACAAGCATAAACTAGATATCTAAAATAACTGTAATTGAGGAAACAGTTATGTTAACATTCTGGATACCAAACTAAACAAATTATTGCTTATAGCAAGTTTATCCTGTGTTGCTTATAGCAAGTATATCCTGTGTTGCTTATAGCAAGTTTATCCTGTGTTGCTTATAGCAAGTTTATCCTGTGTTGCTTATAGCAAGTTTATCCTGTATTGCTTATAGCAAGTTTATCCTGTATTGCTTATAGCAAGTTTATCCTGTGTTGCTTATAGCAAGTATATCCTGTATTGCTTATAGTAAGTATATCCTGTATTGCTTATAGCAAGTATATCCTGTGTTGCTTATAGCAAGTTTATCCTATGCTGCTTATAGCAAGTATATCCTGTATTGCTTATAGCAAGTATATCCTGTGTTGCTTATAGCAAATTTATCCTATGCTGCTTATAGCAAGTATATCCTGTATTGCTTATAGCAAGTATATCCTGTATTGCATATAGCAAGTATATCCTGTATTGCTTATAGCAAGTATATCCTGTATTGCTTATAGCAAGTATATCCTGTGTTGCTTATAGCAAGTATATCCTGTGTTGCTTATAGCAAGTTTATCCTGTATTGCATATAGCAAGTATATCCTGTATTGCTTATAGCAAGTATATCCTGTATTGCTTATAGCAAGTATATCCTGTGTTGCTTATAGCAAGTATATCCTGTGTTGCTTATAGCAAGTTTATCCTGTATTGCATATAGCAAGTATATCCTGTATTGCTTATAGCAAGTATATCCTGTATTGCTTATAGCAAGTATATCCTGTGTTGCTTATAGCAAGTATATCCTGTGTTGCTTATAGCAAGTTTATCCTGTATTGCATATAGCAAGTATATCCTGTATTGCTTATAGCAAGTATATCCTGTATTGCTTATAGCAAGTATATCCTGTGTTGCTTATAGCAAGTATATCCTGTGTTGCTTATAGCAAGTTTATCCTGTGTTGCTTATAGCAAGTATATCCTGTGTCTGTATGGTTCATAGCAAGTATATACTGTGTATGTATGTCTTATAGCAAGTATATACTGTGTATGAATGACTTATAGCAAGTATATACTGTGTCTGTATGGCTTATAGCAAGTATATACTGTGTCTGTATGGTTTATAGCAAGTATATACTGTGTATGTATGGCTTATAGCAAGTATATCCTGCGTATGTATGGCCTATGGCAAGTATATACTGTGTATGTATGGCCTATAGCAAGTATATACTGTGTATGTATGGCCTATAGCAAGTATATCCTGTGCATGTATGGCCTATAGCAAGTATATCCTGTGTATGTATGGCCTATGGCAAGTATATACTGTGTATGTATGGTTTATAGCAAGTATATACTGTGTATGTATGGCCTATAGCAAGTATATACTGTGTATGTATGGTTTATAGCAAGTATATCCTGTGTATGTATGGCCTATAGCAAGTATATACTGTGTATGTATGGTTTATAGCAAGTATATCCTGTGTATGTATGGCCTATAGCAAGTATATACTGTGTATGTATGGCTTATAGCAAGTATATCCTGTGTATGTATGGCTTATAGCAAGTATATGCTGTGTATGTATGGCTTATAGCAAGTATATCCTGTGTATGAATGGCCTATAGCAAGTATATCCTGTGTATGTATGGCCTATAGCTATATCCTGTTTCCTACATACATGTACTGTAGCCTGTGGCAGGTATATCCTGTTTCCTACATACATGTACTGTACCCTGTGACAGGTATATCCTGTTTCCTACATACATGTACTATAGCCTGTGACAGGTATATCCTGTTTCCTACATACATGTACTGTAGCCTGTGACAGGTATATCCTGTTTCCTACTTACTGTAGCCTGTGGCAGGTATATCCTGTTTCATACTTATTGTAGCCTGTGACAGGTATATCCTGTTTCCTACTTACTGTAGTCTGTGACAGGTATATCCTGTTTCCTACTTATTGTAGCCTGTGACAGGTATATCCTGTTTCCTACTTACTGTAGCCTGTGACAGGTATATCCTGTTTCCTACTTACTGTAACCTGTGACAGGTATATCCTGTTTCCTACTTACTGTAGCATGTGATAGGTATATCCTGTTTCCTACTTACTGTAGCCTGTGACATGTATATCCTGTTTCCTACTTACTGTAGCCTGTGACAGGTATATCCTGTTTCCTACTTACTGTAGCCTGTGACAGGTATATCCTGTTTCCTACTTACTGTAGCCTGTGACAGGTATATCCTGTTTCCTACTTACTGTAGCCTGTGACATGTATATCCTGTTTCCTACTTACTGTAGCCTGTGACAGGTATATCCTGTTTCCTACTTACTGTAGCCTGTGACAGGTATATCCTGTTTCCTACTTACTGTAGCATGTGACAGGTATATCCTGTTTCCTACTTACTGTAGCCTGTGACAGGTATATCCTGTTTCCTACTTACTGTAGCCTGTGACAGGTATATCCTGTTTCCTACTTACTGTAGCATGTAACAGGTATATCCTGTTTCCTACTTACTGTAGCCTGTGACAGGTATATCCTGTTTCCTACTTACTGTAGCCTGTGACAGGTATATCCTGTTTCCTACTTACTGTAGTCTGTGACAGGTATATCCTGTTTCCTACTTACTGTAGCCTGTGATAGGTATATCCTGTTTCCTACTTACTGTAGCCTGTGACAGGTATATCCTGTTTCCTACTTACTGTAGCCTGTGACAGGTATATCCTGTTTCCTACTTACTGTAGCCTGTGACAGGTATATCCTGTTTCCTACTTACTGTAGCCTGTGACAGGTATATCCTGTTTCCTACTTACTGTAGCCTGTGACAGGTATATCCTGTTTCCTACTTACTGTAGCCTGTGACAGGTATATCCTGTTTCCTACTTACTGTAGCATGTGACAGGTATATCCTGTTTCCTACTTACTGTAGCCTGTGACAGGTATATCCTGTTTCCTACTTACTGTAGTCTGTGACAGGTATATCCTGTTTCCTACTTACTGTAGCCTGTGACAGGTATATCCTGTTTCCTACTTACTGTAGCCTGTGACAGGTATATCCTGTTTCCTACTTACTGTAGCCTGTGACAGGTATATCCTGTTTCCTACTTACTGTAGCATGTGACAGGTATATCCTGTTTCCTACTTATGGTAGCATGTGACAGGTATATCATGTTTCCAACTTACTGTAGCCTGTGACAGGTATATCCTGTTTCCTACTTACTGTAGTCTGTGACAGGTATATCCTGTTTCATACTTACTGTAGCCTGTGACAGGTATATCCTGTTTCCTACTTACTGTAGCCTGTGACAGGTATATCCTGTTTCCTACTTACTGTAGCCTGTGACAGGTATATCCTGTTTCCTACTTACTGTAGCATGTGACAGGTATATCCTGTTTCCTACTTACTGTAGCCTGTGATAGGTATATCCTGTTTCCTACTTACTGTAGCCTGTGGCAGGTATATCCTGTTTCCTACTTACTGTAGCCTGTGACAGGTATATCATGTTTCCTACTTACTGTAGCCTGTGACAGGTATATCCTGTTTCCTACTTACTGTAGCCTGTGACAGGTATATCCTGTTTCCTACTTACTGTAGCCTGTGACAGGTATATCCTGTTTCCTACTTACTGTAGCCTGTGACAGGTATATCCTGTTTCCTACTTACTGTAGCCTGTGACAGGTATATCTTGTTTTCTACTTACTGTAGCCTGTGACAGGTATATCCTATTTCCTAATTACTGTAGCTTGTGATAGGTATATCCTGTTTCCTACTTACTGTAGCCTGTGCCAGGTATATCCTGTGTCCTACTTACTGTAGCCTGTGACAGGTATATCCTGTTTTCTACTTACTGTAGCCTGTGACAGGTATATCATGTTTCCTACTTACTGTAGTCTGTGACAGGTATATCCTGTTTCCTACTTACTGTAGTCTGTGACAGGTATATCCTGTTTCCTACTTACTGTAGCCTGTGACAGGTATATCCTGTTTCCTACTTACTGTAGCTTGTGACAGGTATATCCTGTTTCCTACTTACTGTAGCTGTGACAGGTATATCCTGTTTCCTACTTACTGTAGCCTATGGCAGGTATATCCTGTTTCCTACTTACTGTAGCCTGTGACAGGTATATCCTGTTTCCTACTTACTGTAGCCTGTGACAGGTATATCCTGTTTCCTACTTACTGTAGTCTGCGACAGGTATATCCTGTTTCCTACTTACTGTAGCCTATGACAGGTATATCCTGTTTCCTACTTACTGTAGCCTGTGACAGGTATATCCTGTTTCCTACTTACTGTAGCCTATGACAGGTATATCCTGTTTCCTACTTACTGTAGCCTATGACAGGTATATCCTGTTTCCTACTTACTGTAGCCTGTGACAGGTATATCCTGTTTCCTACTTACTGTAGCCTGTGACAGGTATATCCTGTTTCCTACTTACTGTAGCCTGTGACAGGTATATCCTGTTTCCTACTTACTGTAGCCTGTGACAGGTATATCCTGTTTCCTACTTACTGTAGCCTGTGACAGGTATATCCTGTTTCCTACTTACTGTAGCCTGTGACAGGTATATCCTGTTTCCTACTTACTGTAGCCTGTGACAGGTATATCCTGTTTCCTACTTACTGTAGCCTGTGACAGGTATATCCTGTTTCCTACTTACTGTAGCCTGTGACAGGTATATCCTGTTTCCTACTTACTGTAGCCTGTGACAGGTATATCCTGTTTCCTACTTACTGTAGCCTGTGACAGGTATATCCTGTTTCCTACTTACTGTAGCCTGTGACAGGTATATCCTGTTTCCTACTTACTGTAGCCTGTGACAGGTATATCCTGTTTCCTACTTACTGTAGCCTGTGACAGGTATATCCTGTTTCCTACTTACTGTAGCCTGTGACAGGTATATCCTGTTTCCTACTTACTGTAGCTTGTGACAGGTATATCCTGTTTCCTACTTACTGTAGCCTGTGACAGGTATATCCTGTTTCCTACTTACTGTAGCCTGTGACAGGTATATCCTGTTTCCTACTTACTGTAGCCTGTGACAGGTATATCCTGTTTCCTACTTACTGTAGCCTGTGACAGGTATATCCTGTTTCCTACTTACTGTAGCCTGTGACAGGTATATCCTGTTTCCTACTTACTGTAGTCTGTGACAGGTATATCCTGTTTCCTACTTACTGTAGCCTGTGACAGGTATATCCTGTTTCCTACTTACTGTAGCCTGTGACAGGTATATCCTGTTTCCTACTTACTGTAGCCTGTGACAGGTATATCCTGTTTCCTACTTACTGTAGCCTGTGACAGGTATATCCTGTTTCCTACTTACTGTAGCCTGTGACAGGTATATCCTGTTTCCTACTTACTGTAGTCTGTGACAGGTATATCCTGTTTCCTACTTACTGTAGCCTGTGACAGGTATATCCTGTTTCCTACTTACTGTAGCCTGTGACAGGTATATCCTGTTTCCTACTTACTGTAGCCTGTGACAGGTATATCCTGTTTCCTACTTACTGTAGCCTGTGACAGGTATATCCTGTTTCCTACTTACTGTAGCCTGTGACAGGTATATCCTGTTTCCTACTTACTGTAGCATGTGACAGGTATATCCTGTTTCCTACTTACTGTAGCCTGTGACAGGTATATCCTGTTTCCTACTTACTGTAGCCTGTGACAGGTATATCCTGTTTCCTACTTACTGTAGCCTGTGACAGGTATATCCTGTTTCCTACTTACTGTAGCCTGTGACAGGTATATCCTGTTTCCTACTTACTGTAGCCTGTGACAGGTATATCCTGTTTCCTACTTACTGTAGCCTGTGACAGGTATATCCTGTTTCCTACTTACTGTAGCCTGTGACAGGTATATCCTGTTTCCTACTTACTGTAGCCTGTGACAGGTATATCCTGTTTCCTACTTACTGTAGCCTGTGACAGGTATATCCTGTTTCCTACTTACTGTAGCCTGTGACAGGTATATCCTGTTTCCTACTTACTGTAGCCTGTGACAGGTATATCCTGTTTCCTACTTACTGTAGCCTGTGACAGGTATATCCTGTTTCCTACTTACTGTAGCCTGTGACAGGTATATCCTGTTTCCTACTTACTGTAGCCTGTGACAGGTATATCCTGTTTCCTACTTACTGTAGCCTGTGACAGGTATATCCTGTTTCCTACTTACTGTAGCCTGTGACAGGTATATCCTGTTTCCTACTTACTGTAGCCTGTGACAGGTATATCCTGTTTCCTACTTACTGTAGCCTGTGACAGGTATATCCTGTTTCCTACTTACTGTAGCCTGTGACAGGTATATCCTGTTTCCTACTTACTGTAGCCTGTGACAGGTATATCCTGTTTCCTACTTACTGTAGCCTGTGACAGGTATATCCTGTTTCCTACTTACTGTAGCCTGTGACAGGTATATCCTGTTTCCTACTTACTGTAGCCTGTGACAGGTATATCCTGTTTCCTACTTACTGTAGCCTGTGACAGGTATATCCTGTTTCCTACTTACTGTAGCCTGTGACAGGTATATCCTGTTTCCTACTTACTGTAGCCTGTGACAGGTATATCCTGTTTCCTACTTACTGTAGCCTGTGACAGGTATATCCTGTTTCCTACTTACTGTAGCCTGTGACAGGTATATCCTGTTTCCTACTTACTGTAGCCTGTGACAGGTATATCCTGTTTCCTACTTACTGTAGCCTGTGACAGGTATATCCTGTTTCCTACTTACTGTAGCCTGTGACAGGTATATCCTGTTTCCTACTTACTGTAGCCTGTGACAGGTATATCCTGTTTCCTACTTACTGTAGCCTGTGACAGGTATATCCTGTTTCCTACTTACTGTAGCCTGTGACAGGTATATCCTGTTTCCTACTTACTGTAGCCTGTGACAGGTATATCCTGTTTCCTACTTACTGTAGCCTGTGACAGGTATATCCTGTTTCCTACTTACTGTAGCCTGTGACAGGTATATCCTGTTTCCTACTTACTGTAGTCTGTGACAGGTATATCCTGTTTCCTACTTACTGTAGCCTGTGACAGGTATATCCTGTTTCCTACTTACTGTAGCATGTGACAGGTATATCCTGTTTCCTACTTACTGTAGCCTGTGACAGGTATATCCTGTTTCCTACTTACTGTAGCCTGTGACAGGTATATCCTGTTTCCTACTTACTGTAGCCTGTGACAGGTATATCCTGTTTCCTACTTACTGTAGCATGTGATAGGTATATCCTGTTTCCTACTTACTGTAGCCTGTACCAGGTATATCCTGTTTCCTACTTACTGTAGCCTGTGACAGGTATATCATGTTTCCTACTTACTGTAGCCTGTGACAGGTATATCCTGTTTCCTACTTACTGTAGCCTGTGACAGGTATATCCTGTTTCCTACTTACTGTAGCCTGTGACAGGTATATCCTGTTTCCTACTTACTGTAGCCTGTGACAGGTATATCCTGTTTCCTACTTACTGTAGCCTGTGACAGGTATATCTTGTTTTCTACTTACTGTAGCCTGTGACAGGTATATCCTATTTCCTACTTACTGTAGCTTGTGATAGGTATATCCTGTTTCCTACTTACTGTAGCCTGTGCCAGGTATATCCTGTGTCCTACTTACTGTAGCCTGTGACAGGTATATCCTGTTTCCTACTTACTGTAGCCTGTGACAGGTATATCCTGTGTCCTACTTACTGTAGCTTGTGACAGGTATATCCTGTTTCCTACTTACTGTAGCCTGTGACAGGTATATCCTGTTTCCTACTTACTGTAGCCTGTGACAGGTATATCCTGTTTCCTACTTACTGTAGCCTATGACAGGTATATCCTGTTTCCTACTTACTGTAGCCTGTGGCAGGTATATCCTGTTTCCTACTTACTGTAGCTGTGACAGGTATATCCTGTTTCCTACTTACTGTAGTCTGTGACAGGTATATCCTGTTTCCTACATACTGTAGCCTGTGACAGGTATATCCTGTTTCCTACTTACTGTAGCTTGTGACAGGTATATCCTGTTTCCTACTTACTGTAGCCTGTGACAGGTATATCCTGTTTCCTACTTACTGTAGCCTGTGACAGGTATATCCTGTTTCCTACTTACTGTAGCCTATGGCAGGTATATCCTGTTTCCTACTTACTGTAGCCTGTGACAGGTATATCCTGTTTCCTACTTACTGTAGCATGTGACAGGTATATCCTGTTTCCTACTTACTGTAGCCTGTGACAGGTATATCCTGTTTCCTACTTACTGTAGTCTGCGACAGGTATATCCTGTTTCCTACTTACTGTAGCCTATGACAGGTATATCCTGTTTCCTACTTACTGTAGCCTGTGACAGGTATATCCTGTTTCCTACTTACTGTAGCCTATGACAGGTATATCCTGTTTCCTACTTACTGTAGCCTATGACAGGTATATCCTGTTTCCTACTTACTGTAGCCTGTGACAGGTATATCCTGTTTCCTACTTACTGTAGCCTGTGACAGGTATATCCTGTTTCCTACTTACTGTAGCCTGTGACAGGTATATGCTGTTTCCTACTTACTGTAGCCTGTGACAGGTATATTCTGTTTCCTACTTACTGTAGCATGTGACAGGTATATCCTGTTTCCTACTTACTGTAGCCTGCAACAGGTATATCCTGTTTCCTACTTATTGTAGCCTGTGATAGGTATATCCTGTTTCCTACTTACTGTAGCTTGTGACAGGTATATCCTGTTTCCTACTTACTGTAGCTTGTGACAGGTATATCCTGTTTCCTACTTACTGTAGCTTGTGACAGGTATATCCTGTTTCCTACTTACTGTAGCCTGTACCAGGTATATCCTGTTTCCTACTTACTGTAGCCTGTGATAGGTATATCCTGTTTCCTACTTACTGTAGCCTGTGACAGGTATATCCTGTTTCCTACTTACTGTAGCCTGTGACAGGTATATCCTGTTTCCTACTTACTGTAGCCTGTGATAGGTATATCCTGTTTCATACTTACTGTAGCCTGTGATAGGTATATCCTGTTTCCTACTTACTGTAGCCTGTGACAGGTATATCCTGTGTCCTACTTACTGTAGCCTGTGACAGGTATATCCTGTTTCATACTTACTGTAGCCTGTGACAGGTATATCCTGTTTCCTACTTACTGTAGCTTGTGACAGGTATATCCTGTTTCCTACTTACTGTAGCTTGTGACAGGTATATCCTGTTTCCTACTTACTGTAGCTTGTGACAGGTATATCCTGTTTCCTACTTACTGTAGCATGTGACAGGTATATCCTGTTTCCTACTTACTGTAGCATGTGACAGGTATATCCTGTTTCCTACTTACTGTAGCCCGTGACAGGTATATCCTGTTTCCTACTTACTGTAGTCTGCAACAGGTCTATCCTGTGTCCGAGTGTTAAGAATTGAGTTTGAACTTGTCCAGTTGGCTGCAGGTTGTTCAAACGACTTTCGATTGTAGACAAGCGAGTGTCGATACTGGACGATGCTGTTGGTGCAGTACGTAGCTGGTCTATGGCTAATTTATTGTCCTTCACCTAGAAGTAGCAGAAGTTTAAATGTATTATTGGATGTTTGGAAGTGTTCTTACTGAGTGATGCATTGTGGTTCATATTGACTCTACAGCTGAACTCTCAGAGTGTTTAAAGTCTTATTCTAACTGAGTGATGTTTTGTGGTTCATATCAACTCTACAGCGGAACTCTCAGTGTTTAAAGTCTTATTCTAACTGAGTGATGTTGTGTGGTTCATATCAACTCTACAGCTGAACTCTCCACGTGTTTGAAGTCTTGTTCTTACTGAGTGATGCATTGTCTTTCATATCAACCAGTCAATTATGTCATGGAAAATAACCAGTCAATTATGTCATGGAAAATAACCAGTCAATTATATCATGGAAAATAACCAGTCAATTATATCATGGAAAATAACCAGTCAATTATATCATGGAAAATAACCAGTCAATTATGTCATGGAAAATAACCAGTCAATTATATCATGGAAAATAACCAGTCAATTATATCATGGAAAATAACCAGTCAATTATATCATGGAAAATAACCAGTCAATTATGTCATGGAAAATAACCAGTCAATTATATCATGGAAAATAACCAGTCAATTATATCATGGAAAATAACCAGTCAATTATATCATGGAAAATAACCAGTCAATTATATCATGGAAAATAACCAGTCAATTATGTCATGGAAAATAACCAGTCAATTATGTCATGGAAAATAACCAGTCAATTATGTCATGGAAAATAACCAGTCAATTATATCATGGAAAATAACCAGTCAATTATGTCATGGAAAATAACCAGTCAATTATATCATGGAAAATAACCAGTCAATTATATCATGGAAAATAACCAGTCAATTATATCATGGAAAATAACCAGTCAATTATGTCATGGAAAATAACCAGTCAATTATATCATGGAAAATAACCAGTCAATTATATCATGGAAAATAACCAGTCAATTATGTCATGGAAAATAACCAGTCAATTATGTCATGGAAAATAACCAGTCAATTATGTCATGGAAAATAACCAGTCAATTATATCATGGAAAATAACCAGTCAATTATGTCATGGAAAATAACCAGTCAATTATGTCATGGAAAATAACCAGTCAATTATATCATGGAAAATAACCAGTCAATTATATCATGGAAAATAACCAGTCAATTATATCATGGAAAATAACCAGTCAATTATGTCATGGAAAATAACCAGTCAATTATGTCATGGAAAATAACCAGTCAATTATATCATGGAAAATAACCAGTCGATTATGTCATGGAAAATAACAAGTCAATTATATCATGGAAAATAACAAGTCAATTATATCATGGAAAATAACAAGTCAACAAGAAACACATATTAATGAATTATCGGCTGCTACAATTATTTAAACTATTTATAGCCTCTATTTTACCCAGCATGCAAAGAGTTATGGATCTTGAAAATAAATAAATGGAAACAATTTACAAAACATAATTCCATGTAAACAGGTTTGTTTGTTAGTAGATCTGCAAGAAGTTGTGAGTAGATCTGCAAGAAGTTGTGAGTAGATCTGCAAGAAGTTGTGAGTAGATCTGCAAGAAGTTGTGAGTAGTGAGTAGATCTGCAAGAAGTTGTGAGTAGATCTGCAAGAAGTTGTGAGTAGATCTGCAAGAAGTTGTGAGTAGATCTGCAAGAAGTTGTGAGTAGATCTGCAAGAAGTTGTGAGTAGATCTGCAAGAAGTTGTGAGTAGATCTGCAAGAAGTTGTGAGTAGATCTGCAAGAAGTTGTGAGTAGATTTGCAAGAAGTTGTGAGTAGATCTGCAAGAAGTTGTGAGTAGATCTGCAAGAAGTTGTGAGTAGATCTGCAAGAAGTTGTGAGTAGATCTGCAAGAAGTTGTGAGTAGATCTGCAAGAAGCTATGAGTAGATCTGCAAGAAGTTGACTTTAAAATCTATTAAATGTAAGTTGAAAAAATGGATTAATTAATCTCAATTCCTAATCATACGCTTCTTAGAATAGCTTGAAGTATAGCACATTCCAAGTAAACTCACCGAGCGACTTTAATATTTTATTTTAGAGAGACTTATACATGTATATAGTTCACCAGCGCTCATTCTAGAGGGCAATTTGGGGCAAAAGGGTCACCTAGGGACCCTGGCTTTGCCCACTTCTTCCTAAAAAATTTATTTTTTTCATACAAAATTTGGTCCAATAACATACACTGGCCCATTATAAATCACTCCTTCTATTCAAATGTTGTATTTAATGGTCATACTGTGCATTTTAATCATTTTTTGTTGAAATTTATTAAACATTTATGTTATATTGTTATATTTCGGGTTTTACGCCTGCATCAGCACATTTTGGGCTATATCGCCGGTGTGTGACGTCTCCTGAAGAGATTAATCATTTTAGATTTTTGGAGGATAGTGCAATGATACAGACAGAGACCCATTCCAGAATCTCCTCTGGTTCTTTTACGTGCACAGTGTAAAGCACCGACACGAGACCTCGGATTAAAGTCCCATCTGAAAGACTGTTAATTTTATTAGGGTCAGACGGGGGATCGAACCTGCAATCCCTGGATTACCAGTCTAGCGTGTTACCACTGGACTACAGATCCATCTGTATATATATATAATGATGTCAGAGATAGAATAATGAAATATATGCAAATCAGGATACACCGAATGTAGTAAACAATGTAGTGTTCACTCAATTTGAAATGCGACACGTTTTCCATCGGTTATAGATTAACCAATTATTTAATTAGGAAATACAAAGCCTTTGTAGTGTCTTATCTCCCAATGTCAATTACATGGACATCCTATCTAACACACATTGAATTGTATAGTGATAAACTCTGGTAAAGTGAATGTTAAGTATGAAACCAGAATTGTGCATGATTATTTTTTATACATACAGTTAAACCTGCCCGCAGCCATCCAAGGGAATCACAGAAAGTGGCTGCTTAGCACAGGTGGCTGCTTATTAGAGGTCAAATGTATAATAAAACAACATATTGGGAATATATAAACTGGCTGCTTAATACAGGTGACCACTAACACAGGTTTGACTGTATTATTTCAGGGTGTTTTTTAAATAATATCATTTTGAAAACCTAGAAAGGTGATGAATAACATATGAAATCCATGTTTGATTTAACCCTGCATGCTGGGTAAAATATGATTTACGTTTATATATCACACATATGAGCGACGCCTCCTGAAGAGATTAGTCATTTTAGCTATTTGGAGGATAGTGCAATGATACAGACAGAGACCCATTCCAGAGTCTCCTCTGGTTCTTTTACGTGCACGGTGTAAAGCACCGACACAAGACCTCAGTTTAACATCCCATCTGAAAGACTGTTAAATTTATTATGGTCAGACGGGGGATGGAACCTACGATCCCTGGATTACCAGTCCAGCGTGTTACCACTGGACAACAGATCCGTCTATGCTAGGTAAAATAAAGGCTTATTGGCTATAAATAGTTCAAATAATTGTAGCAGACAACAATTCATTAATGTGTTTTTCTTTTTTGTAATTGAAAACTCTGGAAATTAATACAGTCTACATCCGCTATGTCAACGGCGGTTATGTCGAATTCTCCGGTTATCTCCAAGTCGGATCAAAGTCCCGTTTCAGACACTATCATGTTACATATAACTGGCTCCGTTTATGTAGAATTTCGTTAAGTCAAATTTCGGTTATTCGAAGTATTTTGTTCGGTCCGACGGAATTCGACATAGCGGATGTAGACTGTACATGACATAGCGGATGTAGACTGTACATGATATAGCGGATGTAGACTGTACATGACATAGCGGATGTAGACTGTACATGACATAGCGGATGTAGACTGTACATGACATAGCGGATGTAGACTGTACATGACATAGCGGATGTAGACTGTACATGACATAGCGGATGTAGACTGTACATGACATAGCGGATGTAGACTGTACATGACATAGCGGATGTAGACTGTACATGACATAGCGGATGTAGACTGTACATGACATAGCGGATGTAGACTGTACATGACATAGCGGATGTAGACTGTACATGACATAGCGGATGTAGACTGTACATGACATAGCGGATGTAGACTGTACATGACATAGCGGATGTAGACTGTACATGACATAGCGGATGTAGACTGTACATGACATAGCGGATGTAGACTGTACATGACATAGCGGATGTAGACTGTACATGACATAGCGGATGTAGACTGTACATGACATAGCGGATGTAGACTGTACATGACATAGCGGTGTAGACTGTCATGACATAGCGTGATGTAGACTGTACATGACATGCGGATGTAGACTGTACCATAGCGATGTGACTGTACATGACATAGCGGATGTAGACTGTACATGACATAGCGGATGTAGACTGTACATGACATAGCGGATGTAGACGTACATGATGCGGATGTAGACTGTCATGACTAGCTGAGTATACTGTACATGACATGCGGATGTAGACTGTATGACATAGCGGATGTAGACTGTACATGACATAGCGGATGTAGACTGTACATGCATAGCGATGTAGACTGCTGTACATGACATAGCGGATGTAGATGTACATGACATAGCGGATGTAGCTGTACATGTGGGTGTGTGTACATGAGCGGATGTAGACTGTACATGACATAGCGGATGTAGACTGTAAATGACATAGCGGATGTAGACTGTACATGTGGGTGTGTGTTGGTGTGTGTTGGGTGTGTACATAGCGGATGTAGACTGTACATGACATACGGATGTAGACTGTACATGACATATGGTTGTGCGGATGTAGACTGTACATGACATAGCGGATGTAGACTGTACATGGGTGTGTACATAGCGGATGTAGACTGTACATGACATAGCGGATGTAGACTGTACATGACATAGGGGTGGTTGTGCGGATGTAGACTGTACATGACATAGCGGATGTAGACTGTACATGATATAGCGGATGTAGACTGTACATGACATAGCGGATGTAGACTGTACATGACATAGCGGATGTGACTGTACATGACATAGCGGATGTGACTGTACATGACATAGCGGATGTAGACTGTACATGACATAGCGGATGTAGACTGTACATGATATAGCGGATGTAGACTGTACATGACATAGCGGATGTAGACTGTACATGACATAGCGGATGTAGACTGTACATGACATAGCGATGTAGACTGTACATGACATAGCGGATGTAGACTGTACATGACATAGCGGGTGTTGGGATGTAGACTGTACATGATATATTTAACTGTTATTGTCACCACTAGCGTGCAAAGAGTTAAAATTGTGCTGCACACAGATATGTAAAGGAGTGGATGATTAGGAAGTTTGTTTGCACACAGATATGTAAAGGAGTGGATGATTAGGAAGTTTGTTTGCACACAGATATGTAAAGGAGTGGATGATTAGGAAGTTTGTTTGCACACAGATATGTAAAGGAGTGGACGATTAGGAAGCTTGTTTGCACACAGATATGTAAAGGAGTGGACGATTAGGAAGTTTGTTTGCACACAGATATGTAAAGGAGTGGATGATTAGGAAGCTTGTTTGCACACAGATATGTAAAGGAGTGGACGATTAGGAAGTTTGTTTGCACACAGATATGTAAAGGAGTGGACGATTAGGAAGCTTGTTTGCACACAGATATGTAAAGGAGTGGATGATTAGGAAGTTTGTTTGCACACAGATATGTAAAGGAGTGGACGATTAGGAAGCTTGTTTGCACACAGATATGTAAAGGAGTGGACGATTAGGAAGTTTGTTTGCACACAGATATGTAAAGGAGTGGATGATTAGGAAGTTTGTTTGCACACAGATATGTAAAGGAGTGGATGATTAGGAAGTTTGTTTGCACACAGATATGTAAAGGAGTGGATGATTAGGAAGTTTGTTTGCACACAGATATGTAAAGGAGTGGATGATTAGGAAGTTTGTTTGCACACAGATATGTAAAGGAGTGGATGATTAGGAAGTTTGTTTGCACACAGATATGTAAAGGAGTGGATGATTAGGAAGTTTGTTTGCACACAGATATGTAAAGGAGTGGATGATTAGGAAGTTTGTTTGCACACAGATATGTAAA
>CM026386.1:28543424-28660290 GCA_014843695.1 Archivesica marissinica | reverse complement strand
TAACACATGATACATAACACATGATATATAACACATGATACATAACAATAACACATGATACATATCACATGATACATAACACATGATACATAACAATAACACATGATACATAACACATGATATATAACAATAACACATGATACATAACACATGATACATAACACATGATACATAACAATAACACATGATACATAACACATGATACATAACACATGATACATAACACATGATACATAACACATGATATATAACACATGATACATAACAATAACACATGATACATATCACATGATACATAACACATGATACATAACAATAACACATGATACATAACACATGATATATAACAATAACACATGATACATAACACATGATACATAACACATGATACATAACAATAACACATGATACATAACACATGATACATAACACATGATACATAACACATGATACATAGCACATGATACATAACACATGATACATAACACATGATACATAACACATGATATATAACACATGATACATAACACATGATATATAACAATAACACATGATACATAACACATGATACATAACACATGATACATAACACATGATATATAACACATGATACATAGCACATGATACATCACACATGATACATAACACGTGATATATAGCACATGATATATAACACATGATACATAACACATGATACAATAACACATGATATATAGCACATGATACATAACACATGATATATAACACATGATACATAACACATGATACATAACACATGATACATAGCACATGATGCAGAACACATGATATATACCACATGATACATAACACATGATACATAACACATGATACATAACACATGATACATAACACATGATACATAACACATGATACATAACACATGATACATAACACATGATATATAACACATGATATATATCACATGATACATAACACATGATACATAACACATGATACATAACACATGATATATAATACATGATACATAACACATGATATATAACACATGATACATAACACATGATACATAACACATGATACATAACACATTAACACATGATACATAACACATGATACATAACACATGATACATACCAGAAATAATTGTTCATCCACCATTGTTAATATAGTTTGAAGTGATGGGGAAGGCTGTAAATAATGTTGCCATAACGTGTAGCCCAACCCATTTGCCTTTTTCCAGATTAAATAGTATACAGCAATAATAATAAATCCTAATTTAATTTCTAATTGTTTTCTACGTATTGTATTGTATTGTATGTATAATTGTATGTAATACATGGGTGAGAAAATGCAATAACATATTATTAAACTAAAAAAATGAAACAGGCTAAATAGTATTCGTTAGTTGTACTTACATTGGTATATAATATGTATTCTCTACAACACTGCACACCCTTAATTAAAATGTCTAGTAGTGGTGTATCCGAGCTATTCGGATTTATCAATAACACTATAGTTTCCGTTGAGAAAATCGATTAAAACACCTATGATAAAAAGTTGATAATAAGACATGTCTTACAAACATTTGCACTCGGTGTGATAATACAATGTTTTATTCCAAACGGCGGCTCAACGTAATTTATGTCGCTTATTTTATACAAATTTATTTTAGCTCGATGCGAAACAAGTTCCTACAACTTATATTAATCACTCGAGAGAGCCACTGGAGCCATTACGACTGTGCCCTTAGGCAAGGTATTTAATTTCCAAGTTGCCTCTTCTCTCTCCCTCGTGGCGATGGATTCCATCAGTAATGAGGTCTCGAGAGTGATTAATATAAGGTGTAAGAACTTGTTTCCCAATCGAGCTAAAATAAATTTGTATAAACTACTCTCGAGCCCACATTCCTGGTGGAATCTGATGGAATCCATCGCTACGAGGGAGATAGAAGAGGCAATGTGGAATCTGATGGAATCCATCGCCACGAGGGAGATAGAAGAGGCAACGTGGAATCTGATGGAATCCATCGCCACGAGAAAGATAGAAGAGGCAATGTGGAATCTGATGGCATCCATCGCCACGAAGGGAGATAGAGTATTAGGGAGAGCGCCCAGAGTAAGTGGGGCTATACTGTTGTTATAGCAAATATCCCCCTCCCCGTTATAATAGGAAATACTCCCCCACGATGAGTAGGCATACCGGAAATACCCCCAGATGAGTAGGCATACCGGCAAATACTCCCCCACGATGAGTAAGTATACCGGTAAATACCCTCCACGATGAGTAGGGCATACCGGCAAATACACCCACGATGAGTAGGGCATACCGGCAAATACACCCACGATGAGTAGGGCATACCGGCAAATACACCCACGATGAGTAGGGCATACCGGCAAATACTCCCCCACGATGAGTAGGGCATACCGGCAAATACTCCCCCACGATGAGTAGGGCATACCGGCAAATACTCCCCCACGATGAGTAGGGCATACCGGCAAATACTCCCCCACGATGAGTAGGGCATACCGGCAAATACTCCCCCACGATGAGTAGGGTATACCGGCAAATACCCGCCACGATGAGTAGGGCATACCGGCAAATACTCCCCCACGATGAGTAGGGCATACCGGCAAATACACCCACGATGAGTAGGCATACCGGCAAATACACCCACGATGAGTAGGGCATACCGGCAAATACTCCCCCACGATGAGTAGGGCATACCGGCAAATACACCCACGATGAGTAGGCATACCGGCAAATACTCCCCACGATGAGTAGGCATACCGGTAAATACACCCACGATGAGTAGGGCATACCGGCAAATACACCCACGATGAGTAAGTATACCGGTAAATACCCTCCACGATGAGTAGGGCATACCGGCAAATACACCCACGATGAGTAAGTATACCGGTAAATACCCTCCACGATGAGTAGGGCATACCGGCAAATACACCCACGGTGAGTAAGGCATACCGGCAAATACACCCACGATGAGTAGGCATACCGGCAAATACACACACGATGAGTAGGCATACCGGCAAATACCCTCCACGATGAGTAGGCATACCGGCAAATACCCCCACGATGAGTAGGGCATACCGGCAAATACTCCCCCACGATTTGTAGGCATACCGGTAAATACACCCACGATGAGTAGGCATACCGGCAAATACCCCCACGATGAGTAGGCATACCGGCAAATACCCGCCACGATGAGTAGGGCATACCGGCAAATACACCCACGATGAGTAGGCATACCGGCAAATACTCCCCCACGATGAGTAGGGCATACCGGCAAATACACCCACGATGAGTAGGGCATACCGGCAAATACACCCACGATGAGTAGGTATACCGGGTGACTAATAGGACCACATGTATTTCTGCAATTTCAACAGTTGGTATGCATGTGTTCTACTTTGAATATATTGCGATTGGTAGTGTGTCACGACGTGTGTACACCACAAGGTTTCTGAAAATAATCACACCATTAAATTGATTAAAATTCTGATTGTATCCGTATGTGCATGCCTGATGTAAACACGGGGTCTTCCTCTATCAACAATAGCTGGAGACTCGCCATATGACACATGCTGTTGGTGCGATTTTAACATACCCCAAACACAATTTGTAAGTGTGGGTTATATTCGATATTCTCGCAGGCGAAGTGCTAAGAGATGAACATGTCAGCCCACACCATTTTGAAGAGTTATTGGCATATACCATACAATAGCATATACCATACATTGGCATATACCATACAATAACATATACCATACAATAACATATACCATACAATAACATATACCATACAATAACATATACCATACAATAACATATACCATACAATAACATATACCATACAATAACATATACCATACAATAACATATACCATATATAACATATACCATATATAACATATACCATACAATAACATATACCATACAATAACATATACCATACAATAACATATACCATACAATAACATATACCATACAATAACATATACCATACAATAACATATACCATACAATAACATATACCATACAATAACATATACCATACAATAACATATACCATATATAACATATACCATATATAACATATACCATACAATAACATATACCATACAATAACATATACCATACAATAACATATACCATACAATAACATATACCATACAATAACATATACCATACAATAACATATACCACACAATAACATATACCATACAATAACATATACCATACAATAACATATACCATATATAACATATACCACATAATAACATATACCATACAATAACATATACCATATATAACATATACCATATATAACATATACCATACAATAACATATACCATACAATAACATATACCATACATTGGCATATACCATACAATAACATATACCATACATTGGCATATACCACACAATAACATATACCATACAATAACATATACCATACAATAACATATACCATACAATAACATATACCATACAATAACATATACCATATATAACATATACCATATATAACATATACCATACAATAACATATACCATACATTGGCATATACCATACAATAACATATACCATACATTGGCATATACCATACAATAACATATACCATACAATAACATATACCATACAATAACATATACCATATATAACATAATACAATAACATATACCATACAATAACATATACCATACAATAACATATACCATACAATAACATATACCATACAATAACATATACCATACAATAACATATACCATACAATAACATATACCATATATAACATATACCATACAATAACATATACCATACAATAACATATACCATACAATAACATATACCATACAATAACATATACCATACAATAACATATACCATATATAACATATACCATACAATAACATATACCATATATAACATATACCATACAATAACATATACCATATATAACATATACCATACAATAACATATACCATACAATAACATATACCATACAATAACATATACCATAAATAACATATACCATACAATAACATATACCATACAATAACATATACCATTACAATAACATATACAATAACATATACAATAACATATACCATACATATAACATATACATACAATACATATAACATACCATACAATAACATATACCATACAATAACATATACCATACAATAACATATACCATACAATAACATATACCAATAACATATAGCAACAATACCATATACAATAACATATACCATACATAAATACCATACAATAACATATACCATACAATAACATATACCATACAATAACATATACCATACAATAACATATACCATACAATAACATATACCATACAATAACATATACCATACAATAACATATACCATACATAACATATAATACAAAACATATACATACAATAACATATAACATCAATACCATACAATAACATATACCATACAATAACATATACAATAACATATACAATAACATATACCATACAATAACATATACCATACAATACAATAACATATACCATCAATAACATATACAATAACATATACATAATACAATAACATATACCATACAATAACATATACCATACAATAACATATACCATACAATAACATATACCAATAACATATACCATATACAATAACATATACCATACAATAACATATACATATACAATAACATATACCATACAATAACATATACCATACAATAACATATACCATACAATAACATATACCATACAATAACATATACCATACAATAACATATACCATACAATAACATATACATATACCATACAATAACATATACCATACAATAACATATACCATACAATAACATATACCATACAATAACATATACCATACAATAACATATACCATACAATAACATATACCATACAATAACATATACCATACAATAACATATACCATACAATAACATATATAACATATACCAATACATATATACAATATATACCATACCATATATAACATATACCATACATAACATATACCATAACATATACATATACCATACAATAACATATACCATACAATAACATATACCATACAATAACATATACCATACAATAACATATATATAACATATACCATACAATAACATATACCATACAATAACATATATACAATAACATATACCATACAATAACATATACACATACATATACATATACCATACAATAACATATACCATCAATAACATATACATACATAACATATACATATAACATATACCATACAATAACATATACCATACATATAACATATACCATACAATAACATATACCATACAATAACATATACCATATAACATATACATACATATATAAACATATACCATACAATAACATATACCATACAATAACATATACCATACAATAACATATACCATATATAACATATATACACACAATAACATATACCAATAACATATACCATACAATAACATATACCATACAATACCACCAATAACATATACCATACAATAACATATACCATACAATAACATATACCATATAAATATACTATACAATAACATATACCATATAAATATACCATACAATAACATATACCATACAATAACATATACCATACAATAACATATACCATACAATAACATATACCATACAATAACATATACCATACAATAACATATACCATACAATAACATATACCATACAATAACATATACCATACAATAACATATACCATATATAACAATACAATAACATATACCATACAATAACATATACCATACAATAACATATACAATAACATATACCATACAATAACATATACATACAATAACATATACAACATATACCATATATAACATATACCATACAATAACATATACCATACAATAACATATACCATATATACCATATAACATATACCATACAATAACATATACCATACAATAACATATACCATACAATAACATATACCATACAATAACTATACATACAATACCATACAAACATATACCATATAACCATACAATAACATATACCAATATACATATAACCATACCATATACATATAACATATACCATACAATAACATATACCATACAATAACATATACCATACAATAACATATACCATACAATAACATATACATACAATAACATATACCATAATAACATATACCATACAATAACATATACCATAAAACATATATAACATATACCATACAATAACATATACCATACAAAACATATACCATACAATAACATATACCATACAATAACATATACCATATATATACAATACCAAACAATACAATAACATATACCATATAACATATACCATACAATAACATATACCATACATATAACATATACACATACAATAACATATACCATACAATAACATATACCATACAATAACATATACCATACAATAACATATACCATACAATAACATATACCATACAATAACATATACCATAATAACATATACCATACAATAACATATACCATACAATAACATATACCATATATAACATATACCATATAAACATATACCATACAATAACATATACCATACAATAACATATACCATACAATAACATATACCATACAAAAACAATACCATACAATAACATATACCATAAATAACATATACCATACAATAACATATACCATATATAACATATACAATAACATATACCATACCATACAATAACATATACATACAATACCATATACCATATAAACATAAATAACATATAACAATAACATATATACAATAACATATACCATACAATAACATATACCATACAATAACATATACCATACAATAACATATACCATACCATATATAACATATACCACACAATAACATATACCATACAAATAACATATACCATACAATAACATATACCATACAATAACATATACCATATATAACATATACCATACAATAACATATATATAACATATACCATACAATACAAACATATACCAACAAAACATATACCATATAACAACACCATACAATAACATATACCATACAATAACATATACCATACAATAACATATACCATACAATAACATATACCATACAATAACATATACCATACAATAACATATACCATATATAATATACCATACAATAACATATACCATACAATAACATATACCATATATAACATATACCATACAATAACATATACCAATAACATATACCATACAATAACATATACCATACAATAACATATACCATAACATATACCATACAATAACATATACCATATATAACATATATACATACATACACATAACATACCATACAATAAATATACCAATAACATATACATATATACCAATAACATATAACATATACCATACAATAACATATACCATACAATAACATATATACCATACAATAACATATACCATACATATAACATATACCATACAATAACATATACCATATATAACATATATAACATATAATAACATATACCATATATAACATATACCATACAATAACATATACATATACCATACCATATATAACATATACCATACAATAACATATACCATACAATAACATATACCATACAATAACATATACCATACAATAACATATACCATACAATAACATATACCATACAATAACATATACCATACAATAACATATACCATACAATAACATATACCATACAATAACATATACCATACAATAACATATACCATACAATAACATATACCATACAATAACATATACCATACAATAACATATACCATACAATAACATATACCATATATAACATATACCATACAATAACATATACCATACAATAACATATACCATACAATAACATATACCATACAATAACATATACCATACAATAACATATACCATACAATAACATATACCATACAATAACATATACCACACAATAACATATACCATACAATAACATATACCATACAATAACATATACCATATATAACATATACCATATATAACATATACCATACAATAACATATACCATATATAACATATACCATATATAACATATACCATACAATAACATATACCATACAATAACATATACCATACAATAACATATACCATAAATAACATATACCATACAATAACATATACCACAAATAACATATACCATACAATAACATATACCATAAATAACATATACCACACAATAACATATACCATACAATAACATATACCATACAATAACATATACCATACAATAACATATACCATACAATAACATATACCATACAATAACATATACCATACAATAACATATACCATACAATAACATATACCATACAATAACATATACCATACAATAACATATACCATACAATAACATATACCATATATAACATATATACAATAACATATACCATACAATAACATATACCACACAATAACATATACCATACAATAACATATACCATACAATAACATATACCATACAATAACATATACCATACAATAACATATACCATACAATAACATATACCATACAATAACATATACCATACAATAACATATACCATACAATAACATATACCACACAATAACATATACCATACAATAACATATACCATACAATAACATATACCATACAATAACATATACCATACAATAACATATACCATACAATAACATATACCATATATAACATATACCATACAATAACATATACCATACAATAACATATACCATACAATAACATATACCATACAATAACATATACCATACAATAACATATACCATACAATAACATATACCATACAATAACATATACCATACAATAACATATACCATATATAACATATACCATACAATAACATATACCATACAATAACATATACCATACAATAACATATACCATACAATAACATATACCATACAATAACATATACCATACAATAACATATACCATACAATAACATATACCATACAATAACATATACCATACAATAACATATACCATACAATAACATATACCATACAATAACATATACCATACAATAACATATACCATACAATAACATATACCATACAATAACATATACCATACAATAACATATACCATACAATAACATATACCATACAATAACATATACCATAAATAACATATACCATACAATAACATAACCATACAATAACATATACCATACAATAACATATACCATAAATAACATATACCATACAATAACATATACCATACAATAACATATACCAACAATAACATATACCATATATAACATATACCATACAATAACATATACCATAAATAACATATACCATACAATAACATATACCATATATAACATATACCATACAATAACATATACCATAAATAACATATACCATACAATAACATATACCATACAATAACATATACCATACAATAACATATACCATATATAACATATACCATACAATAACATATACCATACAATAACATATACCATACAATAACATATACCATACAATAACATATACCATACAATAACATATACCATACAATAACATATACCATACAATAACATATACCATATATAACATATACCATATATAACATATACCATACAATAACATATACCATACAATAACATATACCATACAATAACATATACCATATATAACATATACCATACAATAACATATACCATACAATAACATATACCATACAATAACATATACCATATATAACATATACCATACAATAACATATACCATACAATAACATATACCATACAATAACATATACCATACAATAACATATACCATATATAACATATACCATACAATAACATATACCATACAATAACATATACCATACAATAACATATACCATACAATAACATATACCATACAATAACATATACCATACAATAACATATACCATACAATAACATATACCATAAATAACATATACCATACAATAACATATACCATACAATAACATATACCATACAATAACATATACCATACAATAACATATACCATATATAACATATACCATACAATAACATATACCATATATAACATATACCACACAATAACATATACCATACAATAACATATACCATACAATAACATATACCATACAATAACATATACCATATATAACATATACCACACAATAACATATACCATACAATAACATATACCATACAATAACATATACCATATATAACATATACTATACAATAACATATACCATACAATAACATATACCATATATAACATATACCATACAATAACATATACCATACAATAACATATACCATATATAACATATACCATACAATAACATATACTATACAATAACATATACCATACAATAACATATACCATATATAACATATACCATACAATAACATATACCATACAATAACATATACCATACAATAACATATACCATACAATAACATATACCATACAATAACATATACCATACAATAACATATACAACAATAACATATACCATACAATAACATATACCATACAATAACATATACCATATATAACATATACCATACAATAACATATACCATACAATAACATATACCATACAATAACATATACCATACAATAACATATACCATATATAACATATACCATACAATAACATATACCATACAATAACATATACCATACAATAACATATACCATACAATAACATATACCATATATAACATATACCATACAATAACATATACCATACAATAACATATACCATACAATAACATATATATACCATACAATAACATATACCATACAATAACATATACCATACAATAACATATACCATACAATAACATATACCATACAATAACATATACCATATATAACATATACCATACAATAACATATACCATATATAACATATACCATACAATAACATATACCATATATAACATATACCATACAATAACATATACCATATATAACATATACCATACAATAACATATACCATATATAACATATACCATACAATAACATATACCATACAATAACATATACCATACAATAACATATACCATAAATAACATATACCACACAATAACATATACCATACAATAACATATACCATATATAACACATACCATACAATAACATATACCATACAATAACATATACCATATAATAACATATACCATACAATAACATATACCATACAATAACATATACCATACAATAACATATACCATACAATAACATACATCAATACATAATACAAAGGATCAAGTAGGAAGCTAAACGTTGCTTTTATAAAACTGTTTCTACATACATTGTGCACGATATACATGTATAGCTATAGTGTTGTCAATCAAGAAATACGCACTGATGGTTTTAAGAACACTATGATACACTATAGGCTTGAGACTATACATGTATACACTTTTAGGCCTTTACAAACAAGTTTAAAAAGAGAACCTATTACTATTGAAATAGGATATTGAAGTTATGCATGTGCGCATACATTCATGATTTCTATATACCTTTATAACTGCATTTTAGTGTGACAAATTCAATTTAATCCGTATTTTCTTCCCGCAGCATGTTAATGTGTGAGCTTCATGTCTACAGTGAAAGGAAAAAGAAAGTATACACTGTATAGGCTATACAAGTTGATAGTTCAAAGTAAAATGAAAGTATACACTGTATAGGCTATACAAGTTGATAGTTCATAGTAAAATGAAAGTATACACTGTATAGGCTATACAAGTTGATAGTTCAAAGTAAAATGAAAGTATACACTGTATAGACTATACAAGTTGATAGTTCATAGTAACATGAAAGTATACACTGTATAGACTATGCAAGTTGATAGTTCATAGTAAAATGAAAGTATACACTGTATAGGCTATACAAGTTGATAGTTCATAGTAAAATGAAAGTATACACTGTATAGACTATGCAAGTTGATAGTTCATAGTAAAATGAAAGTATACACTGTATAGACTATGCAAGTTGATAGTTCATAGTAAAATGAAAGTATACACTGTATAGGCTATGCAAGTTGATAGTTCATAGTAAAATGAAAGTATACACTGGATAGACTATGCAAGTTGATAGTTCACAGTAAAATGAAAGTATACACTGTATAGGCTATACAAGTTGATAGTTCAAAGTAAAATGAAAGTATACAATGTATAGACTATGCAAGTTGATAGTTCAAAGTAAGATGAAAGTATACACTGTATAGACTATGCAAGTTGATAGTTCATAGTAACATGAAAATATACACTGTATAGACTATGCACGTTGATAGTTCATAGTAAGATGAAAGTATACACTGTATAGGCTATGCAGGTTGATAGTTCATAGTAACATGAAAGTATACACTGTATAGGCTATACAAGTTGATAGTTCATAGTAACATGAAAGTATACACTGTATAGGGTATACAAGTTGATAGTTCATAGTAACATGAAAGTATACACTGTATAGGCTATGCAAGTTGATAGTTCATAGTAACATGAAAGTATACACTGTATAGGCTATGCAAGTTGATAGTTCATAGTAACATGAAAGTATACACTGCATAGGCTATGCAAGTTGATAGTTCAAAGTAAGATGAAAGTATACACTGTATAGACTATGCAAGTTGATAGTTCATAGTAACATGAAAGTATACACTGTATAGGCTATACAAGTTGATAGTTCATAGAAACATGAAAGTATACACTGTATAGACTATGCAAGTTGATAGTTCATAGTAAAATGAAAGTATACACTGTATAGGCTATGCAAGTTGATAGTTCATAGTAACATGAAAGTATACACTGTATAGACTATGCAAGTTGATAGTTCATAGTAACATGAAAGTATACACTGTATAGGCTATACAAGTTGATAGTTCATAGTAAGATGAAAGTATACACTGTATAGGCTATGCAAGTTGATAGTTCATAGTAACATGAAAGTATACACTGTATAGACTATGCAAGTTGATAGTTCATAGTAACATGAAAGTATACACTGTATAGACTATGCAAGTTGATAGTTCACAGTAACATGAAAGTATACACTGTATAGGCTATACAAGTTGATAGTTCAAAGTAAGATGAAAGTATACACTGTATAGACTATGCAAGTTACTAGTTCACAGTAACATGAAAGTATACACTGTATAGGCTATACAAGTTGATAGTTCAAAGTAAGATGAAAGTATACACTGTATAGACTATGCAAGTTGATAGTTCATAGTAACATGAAAGTATACACTGTATAGACTATGCAAGTTGATAGTTCACAGTAACATGAAAGTATACACTGTATAGGCTATGCAAGTTGATAGTTCATAGTAACATGAAAGTATACACTGTATAGGCTATGCAAGTTGATAGTTCATAGTAACATGAAAGTATACACTGCATAGGCTATACAAGTTGATAGTTCATAGTAACATGAAAGTATACACTGTATAGACTATGCAAGTTGATAGTTCATAGTAAAATGAAAGTATACACTGTATAGGCTATGCAAGTTGATAGTTCATAGTAACATGAAAGTATACACTGTATAGGCTATACAAGTTGATAGTTCAAAGTAAGATGAAAGTATACACTGTATAGACTATGCAAGTTGATAGTTCATAGTAACATGAAAGTATACACTGTATAGGCTATACAAGTTGATAGTTCATAGTAACATGAAAGTATACACTGTATAGACTATGCAAGTTGATAGTTCATAGTAAAATGAAAGTATACACTGTATAGGCTATGCAAGTTGATAGTTCATAGTAACATGAAAGTATACACTGTATAGGCTATACAAGTTGATAGTTCAAAGTAAGATGAAAGTATACACTGTATAGACTATGCAAGTTGATAGTTCATAGTAACATGAAAGTATACACTGTATAGGCTATACAAGTTGATAGTTCATAGTAACATGAAAGTATACACTGTATAGACTATGCAAGTTGATAGTTCATAGTAAAATGAAAGTATACACTGTATAGACTATGCAAGTTGATAGTTCACAGTAACATGAAAGTATACACTGTATAGGCTATACAAGTTGATAGTTCAAAGTAAGATGAAAGTATACACTGTATAGACTATGCAAGTTATAGTTCACAGTAACATGAAAGTATACACTGTATAGGCTATACAAGTTGATAGTTCAAAGTAAGATGAAAGTATACACTGTATAGACTATGCAAGTTGATAGTTCATAGTAACATGAAAGTATACACTGTATAGACTATGCAAGTTGATATTTCACAGTAACATGAAAGTATACACTGTATAGGCTATGCAAGTTGATAGTTCATAGTAACATGAAAGTATACACTGTATAGGCTATGCAAGTTGATAGTTCATAGTAACATGAAAGTATACACTGTATAGGCTATACAAGTTGATAGTTCAAAGTAAGATGAAAGTATACACTGTATAGACTATGCAAGTTGATAGTTCAATAAATGAAAGTATACACGTATAGCTATGCAAGTTGATAGTAACATGAAAGTATACACTGTATAGACTATGCAAGTTGATAGTTCAAAGTAAGATGAAAGTATACACTGTATAGACTATGCAAGTTGATAGTAACATGAAAGTATACACTGTATAGACTATGCAAGTTGATAGTTCAAAGTAAGATGAAAGTATACACTGTATAGACTATGCAAGTTGATAGTAACATGAAAGTATACACTGTATAGACTATGCAAGTTGATAGTTCAAAGTAAGATGAAAGTATACACTGTATAGACTATGCAAGTTGATAGTAACATGAAAGTATACACTGTATAGACTATGCAAGTTGATAGTTCAAAGTAAGATGAAAGTATACACTGTATAGACTATGCAAGTTGATAGTAACATGAAAGTATACACTGTATAGACTATGCAAGTTGATAGTTCAAAGTAAGATGAAAGTATACACTGTATAGACTATACAAGTTGATAGTTCACAGTAACATGAATGTATTACATAGAACTGTTGTACATATAAATGTTGTACATGTATATTACATATAAATGTTGTACATGTATATTACATATAAATGTTGTACATGTATATTACATATAAATGTTGTACATGTATATTACATATAAATGTTGTACATGTATATTACATATAAATGTTGTACATGTATATTACATATAAATGTTGTACATGTATATTACATAGAAATGTTGTACATGTATATTACATAGAACTGTTGTACATGTATATTACATCCTATTGTTGAATCACAAAACAGAAATGTAAATCATTTCATTACAAAACAATATGAAAAAAATCACTTCATTGCCCATCACATGTGTAAACAGAATTACAGAAATGTCAATACTTTGTGTGACCCCCTTGAGCTGCAATACACGTTAAACATCTTTTTCTCATCGACTGTATTACTGACTGCATGAAGCAATGCTGCTCTCAATTCTACAACGTTTGACGGGACAGGGTTTCTTTCATGTACAGACCGTCCCAGCTCACTCCAAATGTTCTAGATAGGGTTCAGGTCTGGTGAGTTAACAGGCCAGTCCATCACATTAATGTTCTGCTGTTGATAATACCGCATATTAAGTATGGCAGTGTGCGGACGTGTATTATCCTGTTGCATTATACCACGCGGTATATCTTCCACCGTGCCTGTTGCATTGTAGAGTTGGACCAGCTTCCGTACAGTGGCACGAGTGCAGTTAAAGTGGCGTGCAGTCGCTAACTGTGGAGAGCCAGGATGCAACATCCCAACGGCTTCACAACGTTGATTTTCGGTGAGTCTCCCCATGAATCAGTGTTGCTTTTTAATCCGTTTAAAGGCCTGCAGGTTGACCTATATTTGACATTAAACACACGAGGAATAGCGGTACAAATCTGACGGTCGACGCACTAAACACACGAGGAATAGCGGTACAAATCTGACGGTCGACGCACATCGTATTTGCCACATGCGAGGCCCTGCATGGTATACATCTAATACATGAGCACCACTTATATCTATTATGACCCACGTACATATCAGAGGTTATAAATTGCTGAAATTGAAGTTCTGTATTTTTATAGTACTTACAACTGGTATAAACAATTCAACTCCACTTATGGCCCAAATAAGGCTGGTTGCGCGGGTTAGGCAGCCAGTTCCTGCATTGCTGTACCACACATTCAGGCATCAGTTCCCTCTTATGCCAAGTACAGTCTCCTCTTCTAGCCGCTACTTTTCTCTCTATATATCTGACATCTTTCCATGCGCCACAATTATATAGCATTGCTCAAAACCTCCTGTATAGAAGCTTTCTCTCATGTGAATTTAGATTATGCGGTGGACGATTATTAGCAGGCCACCACAGTTGTTTGTTCTGTTCATTTATTATGCAAGGGGAACACAAGCACAGTGGACACTCAGCAACACCTTCAGCATGCTGAGGCATAGGGGGAGGTACGTAAGCAGCCTCTGCAACGGGCATGGCGGTGGCTGTTTCTTCTATTTCCATCTCTACGTCCCAGTTCTTATTTTGCAAGAAAGTCAGCAATTCTTTTCTCTGCTCATCAGTTACATACATTGTTATTTTACTCAATGGCATCTTGTAGAAATCGGCAGAATATGTGTAATACTCGTATGTTCAAGAGATTATAATTATAATATTATACATATACTCATAGCATTCACTGTGATTATTATGTAGCATCAATATCGGTAAACACACACTGACACAGAGAAATATTTAAAATATAACAGAAAACTTGCGAATAATACTGTAGATATATAATTAAATGAAGTATGAAGGTTACCATATAAATAACACATAGTTCATTCATATAAATACATACATATTATATACATGCATACAAATTATCAGTCTCAGTGATTACGCTACGGCTGATGAGGCACCTACATAACATGTAATCTATGTCCCTGGGCTGATCTGGATTATGTAGTTTGAATACTCATAACTATCAATTTTCTTTACAATCAATAATATACGTTTACTTAAATTGTCAGGGCCTCATTTTGACTAATTCTCAGCTCACAGAGTGATCGTGCATATTAACCGTTAGAAAATACCTACATACGCCAAATTATACTGAATGTACTGCTACATTGTTGATACAAGCCACTAATCACATGGAACAGGTAGTAAAGTATAACTCTTTACAATTGGACGGGGTCAAACTGCAGGCCTTTAAAGTGTACTTCTTTTTGCTAGGCTAAGCTCAGTCTGTACAGCAACAATTCGATTGAATTGGACGTGTCAATTGCTGTCCGTGAGCTAAAGGCATATTTCATGAAACACGTGCTGTACGTTTCTGCACGGACTTGAGTAGTCGCTCATGAGGGGGGATCAATACTTGATGGACTGACTAATGTCTTATTCAAAACATTCAATCTGTTTCTTAGCCAAAAATGAAATAATTTTTCAAATAAAAATGTATACTTTCTTTTTCCTTTGACTGTATATTTATTAATATGAATATAATTATTTTACATAAACCAACTTGAAAACTTGCCAGATATAAGGCTTCGGTGTATATTCCTGCCGACATCAGTTATGGCATGACTGTTGTTATTGCTAAAATATGTATACATGTACTTGCGATGCGATGTCTCTTGTTGTTGGGGACAGAGGGTAGACGATGCGGGTTGGCGGGGGTGGGGTGTAAACGATCCGAGCTATATATTCTACACAAACTATATGTCGACTGTGTAAAGCAAGCTGTCATGACGCGACCAATCAGAATCCTTCCAGGTTGAATTGCACGTGTGTTCATGCAAATAAATATGTGACTGCTCTATTGCACTGAATAATAGCAATGTTATGTGATAAATGACGTGTTTGCACGTTACCTATTAACCGTTTACAAACTATGTTGCAAACAAAATTTATATGGTTCAATATTATGTCGTTAAGGCGATGGCACATAATTGGTAATCAGCCAGGTACATTAGCGATCTATTCTGATCCGTGTTAGTGCCGATTAATTGACTACACTGGCGCCGGACGGACGCATTTGTAGAGTTTTAGTCAATAATTCTGGTGTTACTGGGTCGATCTAGGTGGAAGCGGTTCATAGCCGAACAGGGGTTCTTTGATTATGAAGAGATGCATCAACCTCATGTCGACTTGGACTGTTATGGTGTGGTGGGTGAAAGGTGGATGAAAGGTGGGTGAAAGGTGGGTGAAATGTGGTTGACTGATGGGTGAATGATGGGTGAAAGGTGGGTGAATGATGCGTGAAAGGTGGGTGAATGGTGGGTGAAAGGTGGATGAAAGGTGGATGAAAGGTGGATGAAAGGTGGATGAAAGGTAGGTGAATGATGGGTGAAGGTGGGTGAATGGTGGGTGAAAGGTGGGTGAATGGTGGGTGAAAGGTGGGTGAAAGTTCCCCTCATCACACACTGAGCATCTCTACATACTCCGTATTTGTGCTGTTATTATGTTCTGCCATTTCAGCGAGGGGTATTGTTTTGGTGTTGTCCGTTCTTGCGTCCACCCAGAGCCAGTTCTCCGTAACCAGTGGGTGGAACTTTATGAAGCTTAAAATAAATATGTTTCACCATAGTGTTGTGCTGGTGCACGTGTACTTTTCGTGAAGATATGCCGGGTAACACGAGAGTTATTAACCTTCAATTACCTAACATTCCACAAGTTTGTCACTCCGGGGTCTGTTTTCATTACCCAATTTGTGAACTTTTACTAACTGTAATATCATATAGTCCGTTCGTGCAGGCGTGATAGTCGACTGCATCCGGCCGGTAATACCAGAGTTATTGCCCTTTCATTGACCCAAAATGCCCAGGCTTAGTACCGTATCCAGAGGAAAATTTCAACCGAGACAATCTAATTTGGTCCGGGGGCACTTCCCCCTTACAATTGTTGGGGTATAGAAGCGATTTAATGCGTTTGCTGATTTAATGAGTTTAAAAGTATAATTATGTACTAGTAGGCCTGATAAGTGAAACAATCCTTCAAATTGTGACCACATTCTAAAATTTGGCACAGTGACTCATTAGGCTTTCAAGAATATGGAATGGAAGGTTTGCCCAAAATTTGGTCAGGGGAAAGCGGCCATTTTGAATTTGAATTTCAAAATGGCGGACCCTAAATTTACCCTTTTCAGGTGTATCTCAGCTAAAAAAGCACATATAGTTCTGATTTTAGGTACAAAGTATATGATATTGGGGTCAACAAACATATTGGTATAAATTATATTTGAGTACATCGCGGCCATTTTGAATTCCAAGATGGCGGCCATCAAATTACATTCCAACGCATATCTGAACTTCTAGAGCGCAAATGGCTACCATAACATAATTTAGATGTATCTATATGCAGTATACATTCTCATAGTTACACGTTGTATTTTTCTTAACAAATAAACATTTTCTCAACTAGTTCATTTACAATGAAGGGAAATAGCTCAGATTTGTTTTCGTCAAATCTAAGAAATGTGGACCAATTGTTCGGCATACTCCCATTGGCTTTGACCAACCTCATTACATCAGAACCACGGTTTGAACGTGTACCTGACTTTAAGCTATCTTTAAAGTATCTATCAAAAACCAAATCTAGTCGTAACGCTGACGTAAGACGATGCTCTATATAAGGTTGGATGATGCATAATGTGTGAATGTCTTACAATCATTAGGCCTTAGCATATTAACAATTGCTGGTCCATCAAACACTTTGGCATCTACTGCTGGTGCTTCATTGCGCTCTGTGTGTTCAACGGCCAAAATGTTATCTATAATATCTGCAACAATAAAACCAGAGTGATGATTAATTCACTGATGGATAATGGATACTCATATTATGTCAGAGCTACAATATAAATTATCAATAACTAACCTGCTTTGTTCTTGGCTGGTCGTAGATTCCCATTGTCAGAAAGGCTTGGAGGTGCTCCTTGGTTTTCGTGTGAGAAAAACTCTTCAACGGGATGGGGACCATCACTATTCGCTGCTTTCAGCTGTGTGTCTTTCTTTGTTTTGGTCTTTGGTTTAGCACACTTGAAGATGTGCACGTTGTTTCTCCTGATGGTATCTGAACTGCTCTTTCCTCATTGCTTCAACAGCGTGCAAGTTTTCAATTGCTTCTTTTCCAGGGACTAGCTTTGTATCCAATGCATACAAATCGTCACTATCATCCATGAATGGATTCCCAAACTCAGCTAGGCTGTTGTACATTGCCTTGACGTCGGCACAAAAGTGATTATGTGCACTTGCGGTGGAGTCATGATGTTCTATGAGGTTATCCGACTCAGCTAGCCTATTACAGTACTCGAACTCCTCTACCATCCGAGAAACGTCAGGACCTGCAATCAGCCACTTCGCGAGGGATGCATCATTTTCAGTTAGTCCAATGGCTCCACCGACACTTTTGAGTGTGGCATTGATTTGTTCATGGTTATGGTCCAATCCTATGCGGGAGAACTTCCTTGTCGATTTCTGTGCTGAGAAGAAGCCCTTTGTAAACTGGGGAATATCTTGCAGTGTGATCATAATATTGATATGCACTGGTAACCACCTAGCGTAGTTATAGTGATCTAGGCTGAACATCCATGGCGCTATTAGCTGCAAGGCATTTACATACAAGTCGAAATCTGCCGAGCTCATGGCTTTGACAAGCTGCAGAAGTTCCATCTTCAATGTGATCGACCAGAACTTGCACATAGGATGCTTCATACTTTCACTGAACCATTCAGCCTCAGGTAGAGGGGCAATACGACGAATATGCATCCTTCTTGTGTTGGTATAAGACGCAGGCTGTAACTTGGTGGACCTATCGGCACAACGTGATGTTGGAAGAAGCATGAAGCATGGTAGTGGCCTTTCCTGGTGTGACAACTGTGGAGAATGTCAGAAGATGAACCCACCCACTGCCATCGAGCCAATCATCTGGATACAAAGAAATTGATATAAAAGTATAACGATACCGAACATCGGAACATGGTCATGTTTACAGGCATACATTGTAAGTGATAATGAGGAATGACGATATCCAAGATTTTATATCCTTATGAAACCTCTTACCTATGCATTTCATGAATGTCATCTCAATGTGCAGATTACCCATCATGACAAGGAAATGTTCATCATCAATGTTTCCTAGCTTCGTCCGCTGAATCTGCTTCCCCAAAGCATAGAGCGGTTGGTCAACAGTTAGTATAGGTGTCTGACCTATTAAACAAAAAAATGCAATATAAAAATAGTATATCTTTAAATTTATATTGTGAGCTTGTCAATGAGAAGTTCTTTCAGCAGGCATTAGGTTATTGCAACTTACCAGGGTCCAAAAACTCAGTTTGACTCTTGATTAACAACATGGCATGGTGAATCATTGAGGTGTCGGCATGGTCACGAAACAATGGGAGCAATGCAGTGATGACTTTGGCTGGAATTGGGTTCATCATCATCGATGAGTGGTAGGCAGACCTGTTAGTAAAATCATAGTGCTAGGATAGGGAAATTGAGTTAATAGGATCATTATTTTGGTAAGACCATTGTGTTTGTTGGATCAATGTGTTGGTAAGCCTATTGTTTAGCAAGATCACTGTGTTAGTACGGCCATTGTGTGAGCAAAACCATATTCCTAATTAGTTTTAAGTTAATCCAATATGTTTGTAGAAACAAATAAAAAGAGGATACATTAGAATTATTATTCAAGCTTACCATGTACGTTTTTGGTAGTCCATTATGTGGTCCTCGTAGTTGATGAAAATTGATTGAAGTACTTTTTCCATGCATTGTTCGTCAGATGAAGCTAAGTATATTGTATCATCTTTGAGCTTCCACTATATAACAAGAAAATAGACATAATGCGCAATACAACTGGTTGCCTGGTATTTGAGTACAAAGTTGAAACTGCTACAGGTTACCGGTATATGTATTAGGTTAAAATAGAGGTTTTTGATCATTTCTAACTAGCGTACACCTTTTTGGGTTTATCTTTCAATATTAACGGGAAAGGGAAAATTATTACTCACCTCATGATTTGCTCCATCTTACAGGCTTGACTATATTCTTCTCTTCAGAACATATGGGGAAATACTAGTGTATTCGGTAGGGAGCTGCTTCAATGTATTTTTGTTTAGTGTGTCCCTCTGAACATCTAGGGGTGGCCTGATGCATCCATCATCTTGGCTGTTCTGGAACTGGGGTTGTGGTCAATGTTGTCAACAGCATGCGTGGTGAAGAGATTGTTTCGCAATGAGGGGGGACATACCAGTCGATCCTTTTCAAACTGGTCGATGACACTATTACCTAGATATGTTGGTAACGTTGTAAGGCGGTCATATGAAATACATAGTGAATAAGTGAATGACGTTTATTGACCAGGTCCTCACTTCTAGTTTTAGAGTGAATAGGAAATGCTATATAAATAGCTACTGGCGTTTCATGATCTGCATTACTACGAAAGAATCCCGTTGGTGACCTCTTTTATGCTGAGTTGTAGGCAAGCAGCTGTGTCAAGACTAATGCAGGAGATAACTTCGATGATTCGACATCATCTGTGCTTTCAAATCCAGTCAACATATGCATGAAAGACAATCATGTGGGAGACACTGAATGTTCTCCAAAATACCAGTGAATAATTGCTTTCTATCAGTTAATTCAGTTTTTATTTTTCTGCCAAGTCGACAGAGATCAGCTACATCATTGCTTTGAGATCGAGTAGCATATTTCAAAGCGGCTGCCAAATCATCTTGATATGATGACAATATTTTAACGGCGACCATCTTGGAATTCAAAATGGCTGCCATGCAATCAATATATAAGTTGTACCAATATGTTTGTTGACCCCAATAACAGATACTTTGCACCTGAAATCAGAACTCTAGGTGCGTTTTTAGCTGAGATACGCCTAAAAAGAGTAAATTTAGGGTCCGCCATTTTGAAATCCAAAATGGCCGCTTTCCCCAGCTCAAATGTTGGGCAACCCTTCCTTTCCATATGTTTGACACCCCAATGAATCACTGTGCCAAGTTTCAGAATGTGGTCACAATTTGCCTAAAATCTGTATCTTAACATGCCTTCTATACCGTCCTTTCAGCTCTCTATAGCAGTCAACATTTTATACAGCAAAGGGATATAGTTGCATTTTATTTATTTAAATTTTCATTATTTGTTTTGCTTTGGAAATTTTAACCGAGGCAACTGCCTCGGTGTTCTTCAGTGTGGCTAAAGGCCTGCATATGTATCCGTACACAGCCACTTCTCAGCAACCAATGACAGCGCCTTTTAATTGACTAAACAGGAGCCGGACGGACACATTTGTGGATTTTCAGTCAATAATTCTGGGGTTACTGGATCGATCTAGAGGGGAAATATATATGCATGCACCTCCACACGTAAGTGTATTATTACGTCATTATATGTGACCGGGATGCCAGGGGAGGTAACTGGAGCCACATAGTGGAGAGGCTACTCCACACGGCGAAGATCAATATTTATTATAAGCTTAACATAACAGTGCACCCTTTGGGTTTTGAGATGGACACATTTCTGGACATAGTACAGTTTCTCTTTAATGCAAACAAGATATACCTTCTCCCCTCTCCTATCTTCTTATCGCCCTCTGTGTAATGTATGCATTGTTCAAACTGCATAATATTGGGAAATATAATATATTCAAACTAAACAAACATCAAGTTGGAGCTAATCACAAGTAATGGCATGATCCGTAAATGTGTGGAATTTGTTGGCCAGGTGTTATTATCTTTCATTCTAAATTACTGTAATTCAAAGCTAATAATTATTGTTTTATTATTGAATTAAAAACAATTTTCAGAAGATGAAAGACGAACGTATTCACTACTATCCTTTCTGCTGATTTTCCAAACCAGAATCCGGAGTCGCCGGCAATAAGTATTCGAGCAGTGGTAGAGTAACCAAGATTACTGTTGCTAGGCGACGAGGCGCCATGAAGCCTATTCGAATAATGGTCTATCTATAATATTAATAATTTCATACCATTATTTATTAATTTGATCAATGTAACCCTTGGGGTATGGCCATGCGTATCATGCCGTATCAATCATATGAATGGACCCACACATATTAATGTTTAAAGATAGTCGACTACCAGCACGTGTTGAATAATACATGAATGTACTTAGTAATTGATAATAATCTTAATAGCCAGTAGCTAAGCTGTTCAGTCGGCGGTTTAATCACTACAATAATAATTATAATACAACCGAGGACATATTCTGATATGAGGTAGTTCAATAGTAGTAGTAATCTGTATTTACATCTCGTCATTGTACGTACACTATTTACAATAATATTACATTATATAGAGTACATAATAACAGTACAGTGCCACTCCAACATGGAGTTAAAAGAGATGAACACAATTATACACACTCATTTATCACAGTGTGTTAGGGATAAAGCTGATATTAAAAACTGCACTAAAACAATTATAAAACACTGACATACATAAGTAGTACACACTTATTGGTCAGATCATAGCGAATATGATTAGCAGAGAAATTACAGACGAGATAAGAAAAACAAATTTGTAGTTAGAAATACAAAGCAATAATGACATTATTCACAAATTTAAAAATTATTTTATATAATAAAAATTGACGCCTGTGTAGAATAATAAAACAGGTTTTGGCACAATTGCGAATCATCCCTTAGTTTGAAAACAGGAAACAACATTTATCATAATCGGACAGTGAGTAGAAATTGATATTACACGCATATGACTTTGAGAATAAATATTGTCCTAAATCATTGTAAACTGGACAATTCAGTGGTACATGCATCTCATGTTCAGTAGTAGCAATATCACAAAACGGACAAATCACAGATTCCTCTGGCAAAGCTTCATACCGACCAGTCTCTATCCTCGATATGACTCACAAGTCTAGTGTCGTGGCAGAAACGCACGGCACACTTCTTCCGGAAACGCATGCGCATTTTAACTTCCGTACATACAATGATATGAGCATGAAGTATAGCATGGCGGATAGAAGCCCACATTTAATGCTAGCATAATCGTGACAAAAATCATGAAACTTAGAATATGGGTACCATATCCATACATGTGCATATTCATATAAGACTTTGTTATTAAACCCAATGATCGTGTTTCTATTGTGCTTAGGAGCCAAGAAACATTGGAAAATTTAAATCTGAATATTTGTATTGCTTCCATTTTTAAATTCAAAATGGCGACCCGATACGATGTCGATGACGATTTTTAGATTGTCATGCTCTTGCAGGATTTTGTCCATATCCACCGTAGGCCTACTAGTAGTCAAGCTGGCTGCCTATACTTCATTATAGTATTACTCTCAGCGCGGAATATAAATTATCTTAATGTGATCAGATGAACAACAATACTCTTGAGACATCAACTGTTAATATATATAGCACGTTTTCTAGAGATTCCCCATTAAATTGTCGAGTAGTTCCTACTGTTGTATGCTAACTTTCCAAACGCGATCATTTTGCTGCTAAGACTATGAGGATACGAATACTTTGTCCAGCTTTAATGCTGAGATTTTCCATCCGAATATCACTGTATGTCAGTGTATATATTGCACAGATGGGATATTACACTGACGTCACTGTAGCAACGACTGATGTGCCAACGGAAGAGGGGAACGTTCTTTCCTTTATGGAACAGTTTATTGCGAAGCGGGCTGGAAGAAAAATAAACATGAAACAACTGATGATGGAGTATTCCTTAATTTGTCCAATCAACGATGCTTGTGATGTTGATTTTAATGAGACATTTATATTCTCTGGAGATATGTCACATATAAGCACAGGTATGCATATATAAACAGTTTGATCCCCAATAACAAGTTTCACGAAATGTTTTAATTTCTTAAGCAAATAATCATGTAGATTTTATTATATTTTACAAAACTTCTTAATTTTCGGCGTAAGACTTAACATGAATACTAAGAATGTAGATTGTTAGATTGGATATCTAAACAATATTACGGAATTCGCATTTGGTATGGAAATAAAAAACCCGAGTTAATTCTTCTTTGTATGTAATAGAACATTAAATCATAATAATTCTTACTGATTGTTAACCATTTACCAATAACATGCGAGTTTGCTTTCTTGTTGGATGATATACACAGATCAAGTACCGCAGCGTATGTTTGAAAGTTTCGTTGGATGATATACACAGATCAAGTACCGCAGCGTATGTTTGAAAGTTTCGTTGGATGATATACACAGATCAACTACCGCAGCGTATGTTTGAAAGTTTCGTTGGATGATATACAAAGATCAACTACCGCAGCGTATGTTTGAAAGTTTCGTTGGATGATATACAAAGATCAACTACCGCAGCGTATGTTTGAACGTTTCGTTGGATGATATCCAAAGATCAACTACCGCAGCGTATGTTTGAAAGTTTCATTGCGATGATATACACAGATCAACTACCGCAGCGTATGTTTGAACGTTTCGTTGGATGATATCCAAAGATCAACTACCGCAGCGTATGTTTGAAAGTTTCATTGCGATGATATACACAGATCAACTACCGCAGCGTATGTTTGAAAGTTTCGTTGGATGATATACACAGATCAACTACCGCAGCGTATGTTTGAAAGTTTCGTTGGATGATATCCAAAGATCAACTACCGCAGCGTATGTTTGAAAGTTTCATTGCGATGATATACACAGATCAACTACCGCAGCGTATGTTTGAAAGTTTCATTGGATGATATACACAGATCAACTACCGCAGCGTATGTTTGAAAGTTTCGTTGGATGATATACAAAGATCAACTACCGCAGCGTATGTTTGAAAGTTTCGTTGCGATGATATACAAAGATCAACTACCGCAGCGTATGTTTGAAAGTTTCGTTGCGATGATATACAAAGATCAAGTACCGCAGCGTATGTTTGAAAGTTTCATTGGATGATATACAAAGATCAACTACCGCAGCGTATGTTTGAAAGTTTCGTTGCGATGATATGCAAAGATCAACTACCGCAGCGTATATTTGAAAGTTTCGTTGCGATGATATACAAAGATCAACTACCGCAGCGTATGTTTGAAAGTTTCATTGCGATGATATACACAGATCAACTACCGCAGCGTATGTTTGAAAGTTTCATTGGATGATATACACAGATCAACTACCGCAGCGTATGTTTGAAAGTTTCGTTGGATGATATACAAAGATCAACTACCGCAGCGTATGTTTGAAAGTTTCGTTGCGATGATATACAAAGATCAACTACCGCAGCGTATGTTTGAAAGTTTCGTTGCGATGATATACAAAGATCAAGTACCGCAGCGTATGTTTGAAAGTTTCATTGGATGATATACAAAGATCAACTACCGCAGCGTATGTTTGAAAGTTTCGTTGCGATGATATGCAAAGATCAACTACCGCAGCGTATATTTGAAAGTTTCGTTGCGATGATATACAAAGATCAACTACCGCAGCGTATGTTTGAAAGTTTCGTTGCGATGATATACAAAGATCAACTACCGCAGCGTATGTTTGAAAGTTTCGTTGCGATGATATACAAAGATCAACTACCGCAGCGTATGTTTGAAAGTTTCGTTGCGATGATATACACAGATCAACTACAGCAACACTTGATATTTTCTTTGTAGGTTTTTATTGGTGTACTTTATATGGAAAATATAAATGGTTAAACCATTTACACAATTATTGATTATGTTGTTAAGAAATCTTTATGAAGGACGGTGAGTTTAATTATTTCACAAAGAACATTTCACAAGTCACGACACAGACCAGCATATTACATCCAATACATGTCTTACCTTTAGAAACTGACAAGTTATAAATCATTGGGATTTTACAGTTGTCAACTAGTGCCCGTGATCGTTATCAATAGTTTTAAGACAGGTTCTTCTTAGTATATAATAATTAAATTTACTCGATAACGAAAGTTATAACAACTTTAGACTAATCGCTCTCTCATTCCTGGTCGAATCCACCGCCATGAGTGAGAGAGACAAATCTCATTCCTAATGGAAGCCACCGCCATGAGGAAATGAGGAGAGGCTAGGATGATTTAAGTGGTTTGACGTGTTTCAGGCGAGTTCCGGCTTACTAACAACTACACGCCAGCCACAACACGGCGACTGTATCCGCCACACCACTGAGGGAGCTTCTTCTGTATTCATTTACCATGGGAGTGTTTCCAATCAAACATTTGGACACGTGCGTGTATCATTTCTAATCGACTTATAAAAAGGCTAATACTAACCTACAATTAAAGATCAAACAAAACTCTGCAAACGAACTCATTTAACTCTTGAATTTTATTCATATTGTTTATTTTCACCTGAATATGATAACACATAATGAAGAATTTTAGACATTGAGAATAGAACGATATTTCAAATTTCCAAATAACAGGCCTCTGGAAAAGTACCCGGCTATTCAATAAAGGAGAAATAATCTAGAGGGAATTTGAAATGTGTAACTGGACGGTATATATTTATTTGATAGTTATGTTGCATATCAATCCAGATACTGGTGCCACAATGTGCTATGTTTGTATCTTACGATCCAATTTGATCATTGCGTAAGTTACTTTGATACAGTAAGCCTGGTTTAGTTTGCATTGTGGCACAGGAACCACATTTAATTGCACTCCGAGACTTTCATATCAATTTCTGTAAACACTTATTTCACGATTGGAATATTTCGATATTACTTTGATTTCAGGATGCAGACAATGCACGTGTGAACATTCATGCCTTAATGCTGGTAATTGCTGCCCTGGCACACACTATGGCTACGTAGACTACCAATGTGTGAACACAAATGTATATCCAAAAGAAGTGACATCCCGTAGATCGGTCTATATGGTTGGAACATGTCTCAGTAACTACATTGACAATAGTACCGTCATTGAGCTGTGTGCAACGGATGTCAGTCCATGCACAGCAACGCAATCGGGACTTATCTACAAGAACCAATACTGTGGGATGTGTAACGAAGAAATTGACTGCAAGAAATGGAAATTAAATTTGCATTGTTCGGAATATCAGGAATTCCAGGAACACATGTCCTTGTTTACATCTGCTATTGAATTGAAGGAAGCACTTGATGAGTATCACTGTTTTGTGCAGTTCCAGCCAACTAAAGAGTCACCTAGTGAATCTGTGTGCAGTATAAATAACTACATGGAAACTAATCTTGTTAACAAATGCAATGTTACTGGACTTTGGAATCACTATGATGCAGACATACAGTGGGCATGTGAACACTTTGTTATACCTTTCAAGGAGTTTAAAAATGTTTATTGTTATATTTGCAATCCTAGTCTCGCAACGCAACAACATTTGACATTAATTGATGAATGCACCAACATGTCCTCCCCAGAAACGAATGAAGCTTGCAAAGCATTCCCGCCATCAGAACGACTTCTGCCTTTTAAGAATATCTACTGTTATGCATGTAACAACGGGCCAGATATGTTATTTGATGACAATAATCCTTCAGTGAGAGAAATAGTAGAGAGTAACCCCGTTCCAAACTTAGAGACATACTTATCTATTGCACTAGCATTCTCTGGAGACAATAATGTTAAAGATTTGATACGTTTTGTGGACAATTCAGTTCAAGACGTTTTTGACAGATCTAAAGAAACACATGCTAAATTCAAATCAAAGGAATCGTATGTGGATACATCGCAGTTGTACGAAATAATAGAATCGTACATAGCCATCTGTGGTACAGGGACACTGTGCACGATAGGTGTTGCAGGATTGTCTAGTGACGAGCGATATGGTAACCCAGTCTGTGGAAATTGCACGTGTGGACCTCAATGTGCGGAGACCGAAAACTGCTGTCCAGATCTTATCTTTACCAAGAACCCATATTCGTGTGTCAATTTAGATATGTTTCCATCATTTTATGGAAATAGTGGTGAACCTTCAAAGAGGAATAATGTACTTTTGTCTCCATTGGAAGGAAATGAAACATTCAAGGTTATAGATATATGTCTGGGTAATGAGCTTCATGGTAATTTGTCTAACAAGTGTTCTATGTATAATAGCGACGATTATTTGTCATATATTCCGATCACAGTTGACACAGATATAGTATATAGGAACATTTATTGCTACTCTTGTAATAACAACAAATCCGACATCATTCTGAAGTTCCAAGTGTCCTGCGATAAATACGTGGAACATGAATTATTCACGAACATGTCTCAGTTACTGTATATTATTAAATTATATTGCTATAAAATATCATTCGTTCCTATAAAAAGCAAAACGTGTACGGACAAATATGACGAGATTAGAGCGGGTATACGTGCGGGAGAAAAGTTTATACATCGAAATCTGCATCCATCGCAGTTTGAAAGCAAAGTTGTCACTTATGTAGAGCTAAACAATATCAGTACGCCAACCGTAGTTAGAAATGTATATGCTGCATGTAACAGGACTGGGTATTGGAGAACGATACATAACTTAACAAAGAACGTGTGTGCGGATATAAATGTGAATGTGATGTCACTTCCGGAATATCGAATGGAAGACAACGTATACAAGAACTTTGCGTGTTTCCTTTGTAATCCGGAGGTAGATACGGCGGGAATTAATTCATACGAACTGACATCGACCTGCTTAAAGAACAGTTCTGTGGAATGGTACGAACCTAATGAAATCCTAGAGAAACTATGTAATGTAACACAGATTCATCATAGATGGTTTCCTTACAGAAATATGTACTGTTCCGAGTGCAATCGACAACCGTTGCAATTGGTATGTTGTGACATTTATCGTTCGTTATCAATTTTATTATTAATACATTATTTTAGTATACATATGAAAGGGATTGTGTAACATAATGGGGTTATATGTTGGTTATGTTAATTAATTACCTCCATAATTAGTTGTATAGCATGATACATATTCATTGTTATTGGTCTATTTCTAATAATGCTGTATACGGTCTTTATACAAGATACTTATACACGGAACTGTATTGACTGCTTATGTTGGCAGAGAAGCTCAATCGTAACTGCTCCAGCGGGGCTCCAACTCGAGCCTTTCGCACATGAAGCGAATGCACTACCACTGCGCTCTCACGAATTCCATAATTATTGTTCCATGTTATACTTTAGGTGGATGTTAAAGTGCATGCACAACATAGTTTACCTGCAGCTGGTTACATATGTTCCATGTTATGCTTTAGGTGGATGTTAAAGTGCATGCACAACATAGTTTACCTGCAGCTGGTTACATATGTTCCATGTTATGCTTTAGGTGGATGTTAAAGTGCATGCACAACATAGTTTACCTGCAACTGGTTACATATGTTCCATGTTATACTTTAGGTGGATGTTAAAGTGCATGCACAACATAGTTTACCTGCAGCTGGTTACAGGTACATATGTTCCATGTTATACTTTAGGTGGGTGTTAAAGTGCATGCACAACATAGTTTACCTGCAGCTGGTTACAAGTACATATGTTCCATGTTATACTTCAGGTGGATGTTAAAGTGCATGCACAAGATAGTTTACCTGCAGCTGGTTACAAGTACATATTTTCCTTATCTATGAAGGATTTTCAATATCTGGATACGATAACGGAAGCTGAAGTCGTCCCGGATTGTCCGGCTGGATCATACGACCATAGCTTGGTAATTGTCTTCTCTTTTTTAAATTGTTATATAACGTCGCTACCGGTTGTCCATTTGAGCGACGGGCAGTTTACCTAATAACACCTTTCCTGTGCATGATCCAGCGGTTAACCAGTACTTGGTGCACCAACCTCCAAAAGAAACCGTCAACTTTTTACTATAAACAGACACGGTCTGAGCGGGGCTCGAACGCGTGACCATCAGTTATGATAGGTTAAAGTAGTATACAAGTCGTCGACATTGACCACTCGATCACGCAGGCGGACATGTAATTTTAAGGATACCGTAGTAAAATATTTATTTATAGAGCATAACCAAATTGGTGCCATTATTCCATGGGGCCCTCGTTTAATGGACATATGTACTATTTACACAATCATGAATATACAGTCAAACTTGTGATAAGCAGCCAGCCAAGGACTTCTCAGAAAGGGCTGCTTAGCACAGGTAGATGCTTAGAAGAGGTGTGACATCTATTCAGCGCCAACTAATTTACATCGCACTGGGATAAGTCCGAATCCCACTTGGCGTGTCGTATTCTATGTGTGGCATCTATGCAGCGCCACATCATTTACATCGCACTGGGATAAGTCCGAATCCCACGTGGCGTGTAGTATTCTATGTGTGACATCTATACAGCGCCAAATCATTTACATCGCACTAGGATATGTTCGAATCCCACGTGGCGTGTAGTATTCTATGTGTGGCATCTATACAGCGCCAAATCATTTACATCGCACTGGGATATGTTCGAATCCCACATGGCTTTCGAATTGTTTCATGTGAGAAAGCTATTCATCTGATTTGCGGAAGGTCGACCTTAAATCTCCAAACCAACAAACAGAAATGACATATTACACTAGGTTCTGGTGAATACGGTGATATACGAGCGGATAGTCCACAGCAAGTTGTCATAACGTGTAATAAAAACGCGCACAAGAATAATTACTTTATAAATAATAATATTTTCATTGCAGAAACAGTGTCGAAGCCTGTATTGCAATGGTGGATTTCAATTGTTTAACAACACATGCAAATTAATTCTAGAATCAGCGTCGTTCCAAATTTATGATATATCGTTCTTACTGCGTTATCAAGATGGAGAAAGTCGTGACAGTACTGGGAATGTCAATATGAATAGTTCCATTACCATTGGCTTAAACGAGTTGTGCGGACAAATAGCAGACGTACTTACGGAATCATTTGGATCAACAACTGATTATTTTGTCGAAAGAAAGGAGTGTCTGTCTTCGTACTGTCTGCCTCGTGACCAACTTCATCATGATAGTCAAAACTATGTTCAACTTGATGCTGTTTATTTTGACTTTATTCAAGTGCATTACTCTATTATAATTTTATATTCAGAGTCAATATCGACCGTTCAGTCCACACTTGTTGATGCCTTAAAATACATGTATTATATACAAAATATTTCCGATATCAATGGAATTTCAAGATCAGTCACTTTGTATTCAAGCAATGAGAAAGTACCTGTTAATTCCATGCCTAATTTCCATTCATGTTTCTTTTCTGAAATGTCAACCGACTCCAGAATATCTAATGCTAATTTCATATATCCGCAATATGTCATTGATAGGTTTTTCGTGTGTGCCCAAGTCAAACTCAAGCTCGGAGAAGTGTGTCATAGCTTAGAATCAGGTGATATAACGCTAATAGACACAAACGTTACATTCAATGTTAACGAGTATAAAATAGTCGGGGAATTCATCATAGTATGTAGTGACGATTTCAATAGAAAGACCTTCAAAATACCGGAGGTGATAACGATCACATACACGACACCAATTAAGTCGGCCCTGATCATGTTTACAATGTGTTGTACACTATTGTCCCTTACATGTCTTGTGGCTACCGTTCTCACATATTGCGTATTTTCTGAGCTGCGTACAATTCCAGGAAAAAACATAATGGTTCTTTGTTTGTATCTGCTTTGTACTCAAGCATTTCTACAGTTTGGAATCAATATCAAAAGGCGAACAACATTATGTTCTATTGTTGGAATATGCATTCATATATTTAGTGTTGGTTCTTTCTGTGCTATGAATGTATGTTCCTTTCATACATTCAAAATCTTCTATTTTAATGAAATTACCAATCGAACGACTGGCAGTCAGACAGTATTTTACAAGTACGTGGCTTATATTATTACCTTTCCCATAACATTAGTGTTAATAACCATGTCACTAAACTTGATAATGTCCGATGCATCAATCGTTGGCTATGGTGAGTTTTATTGTTTCATTTCAGACTTCTATATATTCTTAGGAACGTTCGTCATACCGGCAATTCTTATATTCATTTCGAATATTGTCTTTTTCTCAATTGCCTTTCACAAAATAAGGTCAACATCAAACGTGCAAAGCAGTCGAGAAAGAAACAATTTCGTCATTTGTCTCAAACTTTGTACAATAATAGGTATGACGTGGCCATTGCTTATTGTCGACAATACATTAGAAATGTCTTGGCTTTCTTTCCTCGTATCTGGTCTCAATTCTCTGCAAGGCGTATTCATTTTCTCTTCATTTGTTTTCAACAAGAAAATTGCTATGTTGTTCAAGACATGCATTCTAAAGAATACGAAAACTTCTGTTATTGAAACAACCGGAACCCAACACACCAATTGCAACCACTATGAAACAGCCAACTTATCGTCGCTACCGGTTGCCCATATGAGCGACGCCTCCTGAAGAGAATGTTCGAGGATAGTGCAATGATACAGACAGAGACCCATTTCAGAGTCTCCTTTGGTTCTTTTATGTGCACAGTATAAAGTACAGACACGAAACTTCAGTTTAAAGTCCCGTCTGTCAGACTGTTAATATTATTAGGGTCAGACTTGCGATCCCTGGCCCGTCAACAGGGAGTTTAGGTTAACAAAAAACGTATATATTATGGTTAATATGTTGTAATGAAACGATATTGTACACAATTAGATTTACAACGTCATGTAACATTAGTGTGTCGCAAAAAGCATGTGATATAGGTCCACTAAGCACATGCTACTTATATGTATGCCTATATGTCGGAGCTTACTTCTTCGGCATAATGTCGTAGGTACATATCTTTTGTATGTGATGTGTCTTGTTGGAACAGGCAATGAAGTCGTAGGTACATATCTTTTGTATGTGATGTGTCTTGTTGGTACAGGCAATGAAGTCGTAGGTACATATCGTTTGTATGTGCTGTGTCTTGTTGGTACAGGCAATGAAGTCGTAGGTACATATCGTTTGTATGTGCTGTGTCTTGTTGGTACAGGCAATGAAGTCGTAGGTACATATGTTTTGTATGTGATGTGTCTTGTTGGTACAGGCAATGAAGTCGTAGGTACATATCTTGTGTATGTGCTGTGTCTTGTTGGTACAGGCAATGAAGTCGTAGGTACATATCTTTTGTATGTGATGTGTCTTGTTGGTACAGGCAATGAAGTCGTAGGTACATATGTTTTGTATGTGATGTGTCTTGTTGGTGCAGGCAATGAAGTCGTAGGTACATATCGTTTGTATGTGATGTGTCTTGTTGGTACAGGCAATGAAGTCGTAGGTACATATCGTTTGTATGTGATGTGTCTTGTTGGAACAGGCAATGAAGTCGTAGGTACATATCGTTTGTATGTGATGTGTCTTGTTGGTACAGGCAATGAAGTCGTAGGTACATATCGTTTGTATGTGATGTGTCTTGTTGGAACAGGCAATGAAGTCGTAGGTACATATCGTTTGTATGTGATGTGTCTTGTTGGTACAGGCAATGAAGTCGTAGGTACATATCGTTTGTATGTGATGTGTCTTGTTGGAACAGGCAATGAAGTCGTAGGTACATATCGTTTGTATGTGATGTGTCTTGTTGGTACAGGCAATGAAGTCGTAGGTACATATCGTTTGTATGTGATGTGTCTTGTTGGAACAGGCAATGAAGTCGTAGGTACATATCGTTTGTATGTGATGTGTCTTGTTGGTACAGGCAATGAAGTCGTAGGTACATATCGTTTGTATGTGATGTGTCTTGTTGGAACAGGCAATGAAGTCGTAGGTACATATCGTTTGTATGTGCTGTGTCTTGTTGGTACAGGCAATGAAGTCGTAGGTACATATGTTTTGTATGTGATGTGTCTTGTTGGTACAGGCAATGAAGTCGTAGGTACATATCTTGTGTATGTGCTGTGTCTTGTTGGTACAGGCAATGAAGTCGTAGGTACATATCTTTTGTATGTGATGTGTCTTGTTGGTACAGGCAATGAAGTCGTAGGTACATATGTTTTGTATGTGATGTGTCTTGTTGGTGCAGGCAATGAAGTCGTAGGTACATATCGTTTGTATGTGATGTGTCTTGTTGGTACAGGCAATGAAGTCGTAGGTACATATCGTTTGTATGTGATGTGTCTTGTTGGAACAGGCAATGAAGTCGTAGGTACATATCGTTTGTATGTGATGTGTCTTGTTGGTACAGGCAATGAAGTCGTAGGTACATATCGTTTGTATGTGATGTGTCTTGTTGGAACAGGCAATGAAGTCGTAGGTACATATCGTTTGTATGTGATGTGTCTTGTTGGTACAGGCAATGAAGTCGTAGGTACATATCGTTTGTATGTGATGTGTCTTGTTGGAACAGGCAATGAAGTCGTAGGTACATATCGTTTGTATGTGATGTGTCTTGTTGGTACAGGCAATGAAGTCGTAGGTACATATCGTTTGTATGTGATGTGTCTTGTTGGAACAGGCAATGAAGTCGTAGGTACATATCGTTTGTATGTGATGTGTCTTGTTGGTACAGGCAATGAAGTCGTAGGTACATATCGTTTGTATGTGATGTGTCTTGTTGGAACAGGCAATGAAGTCGTAGGTACATATGTTTTGTATGTGATGTATCTTGTTGGAACAGGCAATGAAGTCGTAGGTACATATCGTTTGTATATGATATGTCTTGTTGGAACAGGCAATGAAGTCGTAGGTACATATCGTTTGTATGTGATGTGTCTTGTTGGAACAGGCAATGAAGTCGTAGGTACATATGTTTTGTATGTGATGTATCTTGTTGGAACAGGCAATGACGTCGTAGGTACATATCATTTGTATGTGATATGTCTTGTTGGAACAGACAATGAAGTCGTAGGTACATATCGTTTGTATGTGATGTGTCTTGTTGGAACAGGCAATGAAGTCGTAGGTACATATCGTTTGTATGTGATGTGTCTTGTTGGAACAGGCAATGAAGTCGTAGGTACATATCGTTTGTATGTGATGTGTCTTGTTGGAACAGGCAATGAAGTCGTAGGTACATATCGTTTATATGTGATGTGTCATGTTGGTACAGGCAATGAAGTCGTAGGTACATATGTTTTGTATGTGATGTGTCTTGTTGGAACAGGCAATGAAGTCGTAGGTACACAGAATGTGTCTTGTTGGAACAGGCAATGAAGTCGTAGGTACATATATTTTGAAGTCAGTAGTAATATCGCAAAATCTAGTTTAGATATTTAATGTTTATTTATGTCATGTTATGCCAATAAAGATTATGTTATGTTATATACGTCAATAATACGCGTCATGACTTCACACAGGCTATTCTAGTAGTGTTTCATATTTCGTAGACTATTGGAAGTACAGTTTAATACAACATTTCTATCCGGCGTGTGTACAATATATTACTTGGTTTTCTATTACCTCCCTTGCAGATAAAATCCAATTTATCCCAAAATGTATATTGGTCATTGGTTATACTCCTTTGTTTTTACTGTTGTTCCCTAACCAGATGTTGCGGTAGGATAATGTAATGTTATCAAGACCCTGTTAATTAATAACATAAAATAATGATAACACATCTTTACAGTAAAGTTGTGTATATATGATGTAGTAATTAGCAATTCAAAATAAATAAAATTAATTTTATTCTGTTAATGATGAATTTTGAAAAGTATTGATATTTGTCATGTTTCCATTCAATCATGTTGCATTATTGTACACGTTATATACGACGCCATTCAAATATTAGCCATTAATATTTGTGTTGCATAGCTTTTTGACAAACAAGTACGTTTTTTTTGCTCTTTGTCAGTGGCGTAGCTGGCCCTTAATTAATGCACAAGCCCCAATGTTACGAGGGGGATATTCCTCCTGGCAAATATAAACAGCAAATTAGTTTTACAAAAGCCAGGAAATGTGCATACTCTGGTGGTATACACCACTGCTTGTATTTGTGTCTATTATTATTATTATAATTAATATAATTTTCTAGTATTCTTCCTTATAATATATTATATAGAATTAATGCAATGCAATATGATTAAACTAAACTATTTGTGTCTCGTCACGATTGTCTTGAAGAATGAATCAACGTCTGAAAATGTACATCGATGACGTTGTGAATAATATGTTCGATAGTCCGGTCCAAGTTAATAGCGCTGTCTATTATATATATATATACTACGGTTGTAACCATCTTTATGATTGCATAACTTATATACTGACACCAAAAAGAAACCGTGCACTTGCCATAGAGGTAAAATTACGACTGTGCCCTTAGGCAAGGCATTTAAATTTCACGTTACCTCTTCTCTCTCCCTCGTGGCAATGGATTCCACCAGGAATGAGGTCTCGAGAGTGGTTAATATAAGTTGAAAGAATTTGTTTCGCAATTGAGCTCAAATAAATTTGTATAAACTAAAAGTGCACAGCTGTTTTATGGTGTCAGTATAATTACGTATCACTTGGAAGAGTTTTTTCAATTCACCGAGAGTTGCTTTGTTACATGATGTTATTGCATGTATGTACTTCTGTAATTTATGTTGGTACTTTTGAAGTCATCTTCTCCTAATTTACACCTACCATTACATATGCACGTGTCTTACTTGTAGTTAATGAGTATATTTTCAAACAAGTTCAAACTTATATTAAATCTACAAGGCGCTTTGAGCAAAGACATACCTAACTATATTATAACGTTATGCTGTTCACATGAAACGATGTTTGCCTGTGTGAGGCTGTGAGTTTGGCGGGCTGGGACATTGTACGGTGTGGCACTGGGAATGTGTAGTAGTTGCGAATTGCATTTCATAATGCTTTTCATTTTTTGCACTTTTTCATATGCATTAATATTACCCCCTTAATTGTAATCAAATAATGAGTATCTTAATTGCAATGGTCTTATACTATATTCAGTCTCTTTGTTAATTACAATATAGTATGTTGGGGGCGGGTCAAAACTAATGTTGTTAAAACATGTGGCCCAAACCTTTTGCTTCTCCATTATATATATTTACATACTGAAAACTGACGGATCTGTAGTCCAGTGGTAACACGCTGGACTGGTAATCCAGGGATCGCAGGTTCGATCCCCCGTTTGACCCTAATACAATTAACAGTCTTTCAGATGGGACATTAAACCGAGGTCTCATGTCGGTGATTTACATCGTGCACGTAAAAGAACCAGAAGAGACTCTGGAATGGGTCTCTGTCTGTATCATTGCACTATCCTCCAAAAATATAAAATGACTAATCTCTTCAGGAGGCGTCGCTCATATGGGCAACCGGTAGCGACGATAAATAAACGTAAAACACACACACCAAGGAAATGTTTGTACCATATATCTATCTTATTTAATTCATCCGTAACATGTGGGTACATTTCAGTTATATTGTACATTGTATATAAAGAATGCAATAAAATATTATTAATCTAAAATCTTACTTGTAGTTTAGTTTATACAAATTTAATTTAGCTCTTACAATACACGTTCTTACAACTTATATTAATCACCCCCGAGACCCCATTCCTGATGGAATCCATCGCCATGAGGGACAGAGAGAAGAGGCAATGTGGAATTGAATTTAAATGCCTTGTTTGCCTAAGGGCACAATCGCAACGGCTCCAGTGGGGCTCGAACTCCGGGCAGTTCGCACCTGAAGCGAACGCGCAACTCTACGCTATCACGACTTCCACATTACTTGTACATCTATATATGCATTTCTTGTATAGATAACAATGACAGTGAATGAGTTGGACAACAAGTTCTAGCAACATTAGTTAGCTGCTCTGTCAATACAATTAATATGGTTCGCTTCAGGTGCGAAAGGTCCGGTGTTCGAGCCCCGTTGGAGCCGTTACGAATGTGCCCTTAGGCAAGGCATTTAATTTCCACGTTGCCTCTTCTCTCTCCATCGTGGCGATGGATTCCACCAGGAATGATGTCTCGAGAGTGATTAATATAAGTTGAAAGAACTTGATTCGCAATCGAGCTAAAATAAATTTGTATAAAATAATTAATAATTTATGGTCTCGCAGTAATGCAAAGCACGTCCACTTCTGCTTCGTTATATACAGTTGTAGATATCAGACAAACGTAATCATGTGTATTTTTATTTATGGCAGAGATATTGCAAATCAAAATAAGTGGTTTATTGCAAGTCCTTGGATTCCAACAGATGTAAACTTTTGCTTAGAATAGTGGAAGATGTACATCGACATCTTCTACCGACAAAACCACAAGCATGATTGGTTACGCTCTTTGCGCACTGGCCTTGGTGGTCAACATACGGCTTCCTATCGAGACATAACCGTCCTTGCTTCCTGCAGAACTTGTCTGCCATACCGCTGGCAAACATCAGCAGCAGACACAGGAATGCTAACTTCTCTCTGTTCATCGTTAATATTCCAACACACTGGACTGACTACTTTGAACAACGGTTGGAATGATCCTGAAAGTAAAATAAAAACGGATATGGAGGTGACATGGAATAATTCTCTTCTTTTGTTTTTTCGTTGATGGATTATTTTATTTGGAGTTGGTGGATTTTTAAAATTATTATCTAGCAGTCTAGTAGATAGCCAAGGTGCTAGAATGTGTGCTCTCTTAGACCATGTAGAAATATGGTACATCATAAACGAGTAACAGGGCATAAGGGCGTATGCATGATTTCAAGTTGAAAGAATGATCTGGAATTAGGATCAAATCAACTCACTCACCTCACTGAACCCAGTAGCGAAACCCATCCGTCCTACCTCACTGAACCCAGTAGCGAAACCCATCCGCCCTACATCACTGAACCCAGTAGCGAAACCATCCGTCCTACCTCACTGAACCCAGTAGCGAAACCCATCCGTCCTACCTCCCTGAACCCAGTAGCGAAACCCACCCGTCCTACCTCCCTGAACCCAGTAGCGAAACCCATCCGCCCTACCTCCCTGAACCCAGTAGCGAAACCCATCCGTCCTACCTCACTGAACACAGTAGCGAAACCCATCCGCCCTACCTCACTAAACCCAGTAGCGAAACCCATCCGTCCTACCTCACTGAACCCAGTAGCGAAACCCATCCGCCCTACCTCACTGAACCCAGTAGCGAAACCCATCCGCCCTACCTCCCTAAACCTACTAGCGAAACCCATCGGCCTACCTCACTGAACCCAGTAGCGAAACCCATCCGCCCTACCTCCCTGAACCCAGTAGCGAAACCCATCCGCCCTACCTCACTGAACCCAGTAGCGAAACCCATCCGCCCTACCTCCCTGAACCCAGTAGCGAAACCCATCCGTCCTACCTCCCTGAACCAGTAGCGAAACCATCCGTCCTACCTCCTGAACCCAGTAGCGAAACCCATCCGTCCTACCTCACTGAACCCAGTAGCGAAACCATCCGTCCTACCTCACTGAACCCAGTAGCGAAACCCATCCGTCCTACCTCACTGAACCCAGTAGCGAAACCCACCGTCCTACCTCACTGAACCCAGTAGCGAAACCCATCCGTCCTACCTCACTGAACCCAGTAGTGAAACCCATCCGTCCTACCTCACTGAACCCAGTAGCGAAACCCATCCGTCCTACCTCACTGAACCCAGTAGCGAAACCCATCCGCCCTACCTCACTGAACCCGTAGCGAAACCCATCCGTCCTACCTCACTGAACCCAGTAGCGAAACCCATCCGCCCTATCTCACTGACCCCAGTAGCGAAACCCATCCGTCCTACCTCACTGAACCCAGTAGCGAAACCCATCCGCCCTACCTCCCTGAACCCAGTAGCGAAACCCATCCGCCCTACCTCCCTGAACCTGCTAGAGAAACCCACCGGCATCACCTCACTGAACACGCTAGAGAAACCCACTGGCCTCACCTAACTGAACCCAGTAGCGAAACCCGTCCGCCATACCTCACTGAACCCAGTAGCGAAACCCATCAGCCCTACCTCCCTGAACCTACTAGAGAAAACCACCCGCCTCACTGAACACGCTAGAGACATCCAACCGCCCACAGCACTGAACACGCTAGAGAAAACCACCCACCTCACCTCACTGAACACGCTAGAGAAACCAATCGGCCTTACCTCACTGAACCCGCTAGAGAAACCAACCGGCCTCACCTCACTGAACCCACTAGAGAAACCCACCGGCCTCACCTCACTGAACACGCTAGAGAAACCCATCAGCCCTACCTCACTGAACCCGCTAGGGAGACCCACCGGCCTCACCTCACTGAACCGGATAGAGAAACCCACCCGCCTCACCTCACTGAACACGCTAGAGAAACCCACCGGCCTCACCTCACTGAACCCGATAGAGAAACCAACCGGCCTCACCTCACTGAACACGCTAGAGAAACCCCCGGCCTCACCTCACTGAACCCGATAGAGAAACCCCCCGGCTCACCTCACTGAACCCGATAGAGAAACCCACCGGCCTCACCTCACTGAACACGCTAGAGAAACCCCCCGGCCTCACCTCACTGAACCCGATAGAGAAACCCACCGGCCACACTCACTGAACACGCTAGAGACACCCACCGCCCACAGCACTGAACCCGCTAGATAAACCCACCGCCTCACCTCACTGAACCCGCTAGAGAAACCCACCGGCCTCACCTCACTGAACCCGATAGAGAAACCCACCGGCCTCACCTCACTGAACACGCTAGAGAAACCCCCCGGCCTCACCTCACTGAACCCGCTAGAGAAACCACCGGCCTCACCTCACTGAACACGCTAGAGACACCCAACCGCCCACAGCACTGAACCCGCTAGAGAAACCCACCGGCCTCACCTCACTGAACACGCAAGAGAAACCCATCAGCCCTACCTCACTGAACCCGCTAGAGAAACCCACCCGCCTCACCTCACTGAACACGCTAGAAAAACCCACCGGCCTCACTTCACTGAATACGCTAGAGAAATCCACCAGCCTCACGTCACTGAACCCGATAGAGAAACCCACCCGCCTCACCTCACTGAACCCGCTAGAGAAACCAACCGGCCTCGCCTCACTGAACACGCTAGAGATAGCCCCCGGCCTCACCTCACTGAACACGCTAGAGAAACCCACCCGACTCACCTTACTGAACCCGCTAGAGAAACCCACCGGACTCACCTCACTGAATACGCTAGAGAAACCCACCGGCCTAACCTCACTGAACACGCTAGAGACACCCAACCGCCCACAGCACTGAACCCCTAGAGAAACACATCAGCCCTACCTCACTGCACCCGCTAGAGAAACCCACCGGCCTCACCTCACTGAACACGCTAGAGAAACCCATCAGCCCTACCTCACTGAACACGCTAGAGAAACCAATCGGCCTCACCACACTGAACCCGCTAGAGAAACCCACCGGCCTAACCTCACTGAACACGCTAGAGACACCCAACCGCCAACAGCACTGATCCCACTAGAGAAACCCACCAGCCTCACCTCACTGGACCCGCTAGAGAAACCCACCGGCCTCACCTCACTGAACACGCAAGAGAAACCCATCAGCCCTACCTCACTGAACCCGCTAGAGAAACCCACCCGCCACACCTCACTGAACACGCTAGAAAACCCCACCGGCCTCACTTCACTGAACCCGATAGAGAAACCCACCCGCCTCACCTCACTGAACCCGCTAGAGAAACCAACCGGCCTCACCTCACTTAACACGCTAGAGAAAGCCCCCGGCCTCACCTCACTGAACACGCTAGAGAAACCCACCGCCTCACCTTAATGAACCCGCTAGAGAAACCCACCGGCCTCACCACACTGAGCCCGATAGAGAAACCCACCGGCCTCACCTCACTGAACACGCTAGAGAAACCCACCGGCCTAACCTCACTGAACACGCTAGAGACACCCAACCGCCCACAGCACTGAACCCGCTAGAGAAACACATCAGCCCTACCTCACTGCACCCGCTAGAGAAACCCACCGGCCTCACCTCACTGAACACGCTAGAGAAACCCATCAGCCCTACCTCACTGAACCCGCTAGAGAAACCAACGGCCTCACCTCACTGAAACGGATAGAGAAACCCACCCGCCTCACCTCACTGAACACGCTAGAGAAACCCACCGGCCTCACCTCACTGAACACGCTAGAGAAATCCACCGGACTCACGTTACTGAACCCGATAGAGAAACCCACCCGCCTCACCTCACTGAACCCGATATAGAAACCAACCGGCCTCACCTCACTGAACACGCTAGAGAAACCCACCGGCCTCACCTCACTGAATACGCTAGAGAAACCCACATGCCTAACCTCACTGAACACGCTAGAGACACCCAACCGCCCACAGCACTGAGCCCCTAGAGAAACCCATCAGCCCTACCTCACTGAACACGCTAGAGAAACCAATCGGCCTCACCACACTGAACCCGCTAGAGAACCCACCGGCCTCACCTCACTTAACCCGCTATAGAAACACACCGGCCTCACCTCACTGAACACGCTAGAGAAACACATCAGCCCTACCTCACTGAACCCGCTAGAGAAACCCACAGGCATCACCTCACTGAACCCGCTAGAGAAAACCACCAGCCTCACTGAACACGCTAGAGAAACCCACCCGCCTCACCTCACTGAACCCGTTAGAGAAACCCACCGGCCTCACCTCACTGAACACGCTAGAGAAACCCACCGGCCTCACCTCACTGAACACGCTAGAGAAACCCATCAGCCCTACCTCACTGAACCCGCTAGAGAAACCCACCGGCCTCACCTCACTGAACACGCTAGAGAAATCCACCGGTCTCACCTCACTGAACCCGATAGAGAAACCCACCCGACTCACCTCACTGAACCCGATAGAGAAACCAACCGGCCTCACCTCACTGAACACGCTAGAGAAACACCCCGGCCACACCTCACTGAACACGCTAGCGAAACCCACCCGCCTCACCTTACTAAACCCGCTAGAGAAACCCACCGGCCTCATCTCACTGAACCCGATAGAGAAATCCACCGGCCTCACCTCACTGAACCCGCAGGAGATACCCACCGGCCTCACCACTCTGAGCCCGATAGAGAAACCCACCGGCCTCACCTCACTGAATACGCTAGAGAAACCCACCGGCCTAACCTCACTGAACACGCTAGAGACACCCAACCGCCCACAGCACTGAACCCCTAGAGAAACACATCAGCCCTACCTCACTGCACCCGCTAGAGAAACCCACCGTCCTCACCTCACTGAACACGCTAGAGAAACCCATCAGCCCTACCTCACTGAACACGCTAGAGAAACCAATCGGCCTCACCACACTGAACCCGCTAGAGAAACCCACCGGCCTAACCTCACTGAACACGCTAGAGACACCCACCGGCCTCACCTCACTGAACACGCAAGAGAAACCAATCAGCCCTACCTCACTGAACCCGCTAGAGAAACCCACCGGCCTCACCTCACTGAACACGCTAGAGAAACCCACCGGCCTCACCTCACTGAACACGCTAGAGAAACCCATCAGCCCAACCTCACTGAACCCGCTAGAGAAACCCACCGGCCTCACCTCACTGAACACGCTAGAGAAATCCACCGGTCTCACGTCACTGAACCCGATAGAGAAACCCACCCGCCTCACCTCACTATCCCGATAGAGAAACCAACCGGCCTCACCACACTGAACACGCTAGAGAAACACCCCGGCCACACCTCACTGAACACGCTAGCGAAACCCACCTGCCTCACCTTACTAAACCCGCTAGAGAAACCCACCGGCCTCATCTCACTGAACCCGATAGAGAAATCCACCGGCCTCAACTCACTGAACCCGCTGGAGAAACCCACCGGCCTCACCACTCTGAGCCCGATAGAGAAACCCACCGGCATCACCTCACTGAATACGCTAGAGAAACCCACCGGCCTAACCTCACTGAACACGCTAGAGACACCCAACCGCCCACAGCACTGAACCCACTAGAGAAACCCACCAGCCTCACCTCACTGGACCCGCTAGAGAAACCCACCGGCCTCACCTCACTGAACACGCAAGAGAAACCCATCAGCCCTACCTCACTGAACACGCTAGAGAAACCAATCGGCCTCACCACACTGAACCCGCTAGAGAAACCCACCGGCCTAACCTCACTGAACACGCTAGAGACACCCAACCGCCCACAGCACTGAACCCACTAGAGAAACCCACCAGCCTCACCTCACTGGACCCGCTAGAGAAACCCACCGGCCTCACCTCACTGAACACGCAAGAGAAACCCATCAGCCCTACCTCACTGAACACGCTAGAGAAACCAATCGGCCTCACCACACTGAACCCGCTAGAGAAACCCACCGGCCTAACCTCACTGAACACGCTAGAGACACCCAACCGCCCATAGCACTGAACCCACTAGAGAAACCCACCAGCCTCAACTCACTGGACCCGCTAGAGAAACCCACCGGCCTCACCTCACTGAACACGCAAGAGAAACCCATCAGCCCTACGTCACTGAACCCGCTAGAGAAACCCACCCGCCACACCTCACTGAACACGCTAGAAAACCCCACCGGCCTCACTTCACTGAATACGCTAGAGAAATCCACCAGCCTCACGTCACTGAACCCGATAGAGAAACCCACCCGCCTCACCTCACTGAACCCGCTAGAGAAACCAACCGGCCTCACCTCACTTAACACGCTAGAGAAATCCCCCAGCCTCACCTCACTGAACACGCTAGAGAAACCCACCCGTCTCACCTTACTGAACCCGCTAGAGAAACCCACCGGCCTCACCACACTGAGCCCGATAGAGCAACCCACCGGCCTCACCTCACTGAACACGCTAGAGAAACCCACCGGCCTAACCTCACTGAACACGCTAGAGACACCCAACCGCCCACAGCACTGAACCCGCTAGAGAAACACATCAGCCCTACCTCACTGAACACGCTAGAGAAACCCATCAGCCCTACCTCACTGAACCCGCTAGAGAAACCCACCGGCCTCACCTCACTGAACCGGATAGAGAAACCCACCCGCCTCACCTAACTGAACACGCTAGAGAAACCCACCGGCCTCACCTCACTGAACACGCTAGAGAAATCCACCGGCCTCACGTTACTGAACCCGATAGAGAAACCCACCCGCCTCACCTCACTGAACCCGATAGAGAAATCAACCGGCCTCACCTCACTGAACACGCTAGAGAAACCCACAGGCCTCACCTCACTGAATACGCTAGAGAAACCCACAGGCCTAACCTCACTGAACACGCTAGAGACACCCAACCGCCCACAGCACTGAACCCCTAGAGAAACCCATCAGCCCTACCTCACTGAACACGCTAGAGAAACCAATCGGCCTCACCACACTGTACCCGCTAGAGAAACCCACTGGCCTCACCTCACTTAACCCGCTATAGAAACACACCGGCCTCACCTCACTGAACACGCTAGAGAAACACATCAGCCCTACCTCACTGAACCCGCTAGAGAAACCCACAGGCATCACCTCACTGAACCCGCTAGAGAAAACCACCAGCCTCACTGAACACGCTAGAGAAACCCACCCGCCTCACCTCACTGAACACGCTAGAGAAACCCACCGGCCTCACCTCACTGAACACGCTAGAGAAATCCACCGGTCTCACGTCACTGAACCCGATAGAGAAACCCACCCGCCTCACCTCACTGAACCCGATAGAGAAACCAACCGGCCTCACCTCACTGAACACGCTAGAGAAACACCCCGGCCACACCTCACTGAACACGCTAGCGAAACCCACCCGCCTCACCTTAATAAACCCGCTAGAGAAACCCACGGGCCTCATCTCACTGAACCAGATAGAGAAATCCACCGGCCTCACCTCACTGAACCCGCTGGAGTAACCCACCGGCCTAACCTCACTGAACACGCTAGAGACACCCAACCGCCCACAGCACTGAACCCGCTAGAGAAACCCATCAGCCCTACCTCACTGCACCCGCTAGAGAAACCCACCGGCCTCACCTCACTGAACCCGCTAGAGAAACCCAGCTGCCTCATCTCACTGAACACGCTAGAGAAACCCACCGGCCTCACCTCACTAAACCCGCTAGAGAAACCCACCGGCCTCACCTCACTGAACCGGATAGAGAATCCCACCCGCCTCACCTCACTGAACACGCTAGAGAAACCCACCGGCCTCACCTCACTGAACACGCTAGAGAAATCCACCGGCCTCACGTTACTGAACCCGATAGAGAAACCCACCCGCCTCACCTCACTGAACCCGATAGAGAAACCCACCGGCCTCACCTCACTGAACCCGCTAGAGAAACCCACCAGCCTCACTGAACACGCTAGAGAAACCCACCAGCCTCACTGAAAACGCTAGAGAAACCCACCGCCCTCACCTCACTGAACCCGCTAGAGAAACCCACCGGCCTCACCTCACTGAACCCGCTAGAGAAACCCACCGGACTCATCTCACTGAACACGCTAGAGAAACCCACCCGCCTCATCTCACTGAACCTGCTAGAGAAACCCACCGGCCTCACCTCACTGAACAAGCTAGAGAAACCCACCGGCCTCACCTCACTGAACACGCTAGAGAAACCCCCCGGCCTCATCTCATTGAACTCGCTAGAGAAACCCACCGGCCTCACCTCACTGAACCCGCTAGAGAAAACCACCAGCATCAATGAACACACTAGAGAAACCCACCCTACCCATGTGGAAGTCGTAATAGCGCAATGGTAGCGCGCTTACTTCGGGGGCGAAATACCCTGAGTTCGATCCCCGCTTGAGCCGTTACGGTTGTGCCCTTAAGTAAGGCATTTAAATTCCACATTGCCTCTTCTATCTCCCTCGTGGCGATGGATATCCATTAGAAATGAGGTCTCGAAAGTGATTAGTATTAAGTTGTAAGAACTTGTTTCGCAATCGAGCGAAACTAAATTTGTATAATTAAAAGGAGAAACTCACCCGCACCACCTCCCTGAATACGCAAGAGAAGCCCATCACCCACCTCCCTGAACCCGCTACGCCACACCTCACTAGCCCCGATAGAGAAATTCACCCGCCCCTCCTCCCTGAACCAGCTACGCCACACCTCACGGAACCCGCTAGAGAAACCCACCGCCCACTTCCCTGAACCCGCTATGCCACATCTCACAGAACACGTTACGCCACACCTCACGGAACACGCTAGAGAAACCCACCCGCCCAACCTCACAGAACCCGCTGCGCCACACCTCACTGAACCCGCTACGCCACACCTCCCTGAAACCCGCTACGCCACACCTCACTGAACCCGCTACGCCACACCTCACTGAACCCGCTACGCCACACCTCACGGAACCCGATACGCCACACCTCACTGAACCCGCTACGCCACACCTCACTGAACCCGCTACGCCACACCTCACTGAACCCGCTACGCCACACCTCACGGAACCCGCTACGCCACACCTCACTGAACCCGCTACGCCACACCTCACGGAACCCGATACGCCACACCTCACTGAACCCGCTACGCCACACCTCACTGAACCCGCTACGCCACACCTCACGAACCCGCTACGCCACACCTCACTGAACCCCTACGCCACACCTCACGAACACGCAACGCCACACCTCACTGAACCCGCTACGCCACACCTCACTGAACCCGCTACGCCACACCTCACGGAACCCGCTACGCCACACCTCACTGAACCCGATACGCCACACCTCACGGAACACGCAACGCCACACCTCACTGAACCCGATACGCCACACCTCACTGAACCCGCTACGCCACACCTCACTGAACCCGCTACGCCACACCTCACGGAACACGCAACGCCACACCTCACTGAACCCGCTACGCCACACCTCACTGAACCCGCTACGCCACACCTCACTGAACCCGCTACGCCACACCTCACGGAACACGCAACGCCACACCTCACTGAACAGGTTACGCCACACCTCACTGAACCCGCTACGCCACACCTCACGGAACCCGCTACGCCACACCTCACTGAACCCGATACGCCACACCTCACGGAACACGCAACGCCACACCTCACTGAACCCGTTACGCCACACCTCACTGAACCCGCTACGCCACACCTCACTGAACCCGCTACGCCACACCTCACGGAACACGCAACGCCACACCTCACTGAACCCGCTACGCCACACCTCACTGAACCCGCTACGCCACACCTCACTGAACACCCAACAGACTATGCAGATATTACCCCAAAACGAGATTGTGTTAGATTTTGAGAGTATACTCATGACATGCTACTGTTTCCAAGAGTGTCTTGTCTACCAACATAAATTAAGCAAGAAACGTCCATATTTGCCCAATCTTAAACTAATATTGTTCAGAGAAAATTATACTTACTAACTATTGAAAGCGGTGTAGGCCTACTAACTACAAACAATCCATTCAAATATGCTATTTACAATACTCAACTACAACGTTTTCCTGAACATTTGTTAATGTACATATAATTATATCTAACCCTGGTATGTGCTCGTGGCCTTTAGAATGGCAGGATGTCTGGAGTATTTACACTAAATGGAAAAAATAAGGACCATTTGGTATACATGTATTAGTTCCACACCGTTCCAATATAGTACTGTGTATTTTGAACTGCAAGGAGAGATACTATATATGTTGAACTGCAAGGAGAGATACTATATAAGCTCTGCTTCCGTTTTGGTCCTTTCCTATTCTTTGAGAGTGTGTGCATGTATTGTTTTGTGAATGTATATACATGTAGTGGAATAAATATGTTTAAACCAAAAAATAAGGACCATTGGATATATCTATAGAATATTAAATGAGTGGTCGTTAGTTGTTTTATTTATTTAACGAGCCCCCACAAGCTCCTAGTGTTTATAGCTCGATGATGATTTTCAGTGACATCAGAATTGAGACATCATGTTGGTTGCTTATTTCCTTTACAGAGCGTATGAATACATGCCGTGCTCAATTACATAGTTATTACATTAGTGTAATACAAACAATATGCAATGGCGATATTACCCGTGTGCAGCGCACATTATATTATACATTTACCAGGCCCGTAGCCACACTGAGGCGAATGAGGCACTCGCATCGGTTAGAATTCGGCAAGTAACCTTCAACAAGTATAGAAAAACGTTGATAAAACTGCATTCAAATTGCACAGACAAACATCTCCAAAAAATGAAAATCCAGGGGGCACTCCCCCTGTATCATCATCCTAGACGGTTTAATTCCAGGGATCTCCCCCTGTATCATCATCCTAGAAGGTTTAATTCCGGGGGTACTCCCCATGTACCATCATCCTAGAAGGTTTAATTCCGGGGGCTCTACCCCTGTATCATCATCCTAGAAGGTTTAATTCCGGGGGCTATCCCCCTGTACCATCACCCTAGAAGGTTTAATTCCGGGGGCTATCCCCCTGTACCATCATCCTAGAATGTTTAATTCCGGGGGCTATCCCCCTGTACCATCACCCTAGAAGGTTTAATTCCGGGGGCTATCCCCCTGTACCATCATCCTAGAATGTTTAATTCCGGGGGTTATCCCCCTGTACCATCATCCTAGAAGGTTTAATTCCGGGGGCACTCCCCCTGTACCATCATCCTAGAATGTTTAATTCCGGGGGTTATCCCCCTGTACCATCATCCTAGAAGGTTTAATTCCGGGGGCACTCCCCCTGTACCATCATCCTAGAAGGTTTAATTCCGGGGGCACTCCCCCTGTACCATCATCCTAGAAGGTTAATTCCGGGGCTATCCCCCTGTACCATCACCCTAGAAGGTTTAATTCCGGGGGCATCCCCCTGTACCATCATCCTAGAATGTTTAATTCCGGGGGCTATCCCCCTGTACCATCACCCTAGAAGGTTTAATTCCGGGGGCTATCCCCCTGTACCATCATCCTAGAATGTTTAATTCCGGGGGTTATCCCCCTGTACCATCATCCTAGAAGGTTATTCCGGGGGCACTCCCCCTGTACCATCATCCTAGAATGTTTAATTCCGGGGCATCCCCTGTACCATCATCTAGAAGGTTTAATTCCGGGGGCACTCCCCCGTACCATCATCCTAGAAGGTTTAATTCCGGGGCATCCCCCTGTACCATCATCCTAGAAGGTTTAATTCCGGGGGTACTCCCCCTGTACCATCATCCTAGAAGGTTTAATTCCGGGGGCACTCCCCCTGTACCATCATCCTAGAAGGTTTAATTCCGGGGGCTATCCCCCTGTACCATCATCCTAGAAGGTTTAATTCCGGGGGCTCTCCACCTGTACCATCACCCAAAAACCCCCACCACACCTAGAAGGTTTAATTCCGGGGGTTATCACACTGTACCATCATCCTAGAAGGTTTAATTCCGGGGGCACTCCCCCTGTACCATCATCCTAGAAGGTTTAATTCCGGGGTTTTTCCCCCTGTACCATCATCCTAGAAGTTTAATTCCGGGGGCACTCCCCCTGTACCATCATCCTAGAAGGTTTAATTCCGGGGGTTATACCCCTGTACCATCATTCTAGAAGGTTTAATTCCGGGGGTTCTCCCCCTGTACCATCACCCTAGAAGGTTTAATTCCGGGGGTTATCCCCCTGTACCATCATCCTAGAAGGTTTAATTCCGGGGGAACTCCCCCTGTACCATCATCCTAGAAGGTTTAATTCCGGGGGTTCTCCCCCTGTACTATCATCCTAGAATGTTTAATTCCGGGGGCACTCCCCCTGTACCATCATCCTAGAAGGTTTAATTCCGGGGGTTCTCCCCTGTACCATCATCCTAGAAGGTTTAATTCCTGGAGCTCTCCCCATGTTCCATCATCCTAGAAGGTATAATTCCGGAGGCTGTCCCCCTGTACCATCATCCTAGAAGGTTTAATTCCGGGGGATCTCCCCATGTACCATCATCCTAGAATGTTTAATTCCGGGGGCACTCCCCCTGTACCATCATCCTAGAATGTTTAATTTCGGGAGTTCTCCCCCTGTACCATCATCCTAGAAGGTTTAATTCCGGGGGCACTCCCCCTGTACCATCACCCTAGAAGGTTTAATTCCGGGGGCTATCCCCCTGTACCATCATCCTAGAATGTTTAATTCCGGGGGCTATCCCCCTGTACCATCACCCTAGAAGGTTTAATTCCGGGGGCTATCCCCCTGTACCATCATCCTAGAATGTTTAATTCCGGGGGTTATCCCCCTGTACCATCATCCTAGAAGGTTTAATTCCGGGGGCACTCCCCCTGTACCATCATCCTAGAATGTTTAATTCCGGGGGTTATCCCCCTGTACCATCATCCTAGAAGGTTTAATTCCGGGGGCACTCCCCCTGTACCATCATCCTAGAAGGTTTAATTCCGGGGGCACTCCCCCTGTACCATCATCCTAGAAGGTTTAATTCCGGGGGCTATCCCCCTGTACCATCATCCTAGAAGGTTTAATTCCGGGGGTACTCCCCCTGTACCATCATCCTAGACGGTTTAATTCCGGGGGCACTCCCCCTGTACCATCATCCTAGAATGTTTAATTCCGGGGGCTATCCCCCTGTACCATCATCCTAGAAGGTTTAATTCCGGGGGTTCTCCACCTGTACCATCACCCTAGAAGGTTTAATTCCGGGGGTTATCACCCTGTACCATCATCCTAGAAGGTTTAATTCCGGGGGCACTCCCCCTGTACCATCATCCTAGAAGGTTTAATTCCGGGGTTTTTCCCCCTGTACCATCATCCTAGAAGGTTTAATTCCGGGGGCACTCCCCCTGTACCATCATCCTAGAAGGTTTAATTCCGGGGGTTATACCCCTGTACCATCATTCTAGAAGGTTTAATTCCGGGGGTTCTCCCCCTGTACCATCACCCTAGAAGGTTTAATTCCGGGGGTTATCCCCCTGTACCATCATCCTAGAAGGTTTAATTCCGGGGGAACTCCCCCTGTACCATCATCCTAGAAGGTTTAATTCCGGGGGTTCTCCCCCTGTACTATCATCCTAGAATGTTTAATTCCGGGGGCACTCCCCCTGTACCATCATCCTAGAAGGTTTAATTCCGGGGGTTCTCCCCTGTACCATCATCCTAGAAGGTTTAATTCCTGGAGCTCTCCCCATGTTCCATCATCCTAGAAGGTATAATTCCGGAGGCTGTCCCCCTGTACAATCATCCTAGAATGTTTAATTCCGGGGGCTCCCCTGTACCATCATCCTAGAAGTTTAATTCGGGGCCCCACACACCTAGAAGTTTAATTCGGGCACTCCCCCTGTACCATCATCCTAGAATGTTTAATTCGGGGGTTCTCCCCCTGTACCATCATCCTAGAAGGTTTAATTCCGGGGGTTCCCCCTGTACCATCATCCTAGAAGTTTAATTCCGGGGCAATCCCCCTGTACCATCATCCTAGAAGGTTTAATTCCGGGGGCTATCCCCCTGTACCATCATCCTAGAAGGTTTAATTCCGGGGGTAGGGGCACTCCCCCTGTACCATCATCCTAGAAGGTTTAATTCCGGGGGCACTCCCCCTGTACCATCATCCTAGAAGGTTTAATTCCGGGGGCTCTCCCCTGTACCATCATCCTAGAAGGTTTAATTCCGGGGGCTCTCCCCATGTACCATCATCCTAGAAGGTATAATTCCGGAGGCTGTCCCCCTGTACCATCATCCTAGAAGGTTTAATTCCGGAGGCTGTCCCCCTGTACAATCATCCTAGAAGGTTTAATTCCGGGGATCTCCTCCTGTACCATCATCCTATAATGTTTAATTCCGGGGGATCTCCCCATGTACCATCATCCTAGAAGGTTTAATTCCGGGGGCTCTCCCCCTGTACCATCATCCTAGAATGTTTAATTCCGGGGGCTCTCCCCCTGTACCATCATCCTAGAATGTTTAATTCCGGGGGCTCTCCCCTTGTACCATCATCCTAGAAGGTATAATTCCGGGGGATCTCCCCATGTACCATCATCCTAGAAGGTTTAATTCCGGGGGTTCTCCCCTGTACCATCATCCTAGAAGGTTTAATTCCTGGAGCTCTCCCCATGTTCCATCATCCTAGAAGGTATCATTCCGGAGGCTGTCCCCCTGTACAATCATCCTAGAATGTTTAATTCCGGGGGCACTCCCCCTGTACCATCATCCTAGAATGTTTAATTTCGGGAGTTCTCCCCCTGTACCATCATCCTAGAAGGTTTAATTCCGGGGGATCTCCCCTGTACCATCATCCTAGAAGGTTTAATTCCGGGGGCTCTCCCCATGTACCATCATCCTAGAAGGTTTAATTCCGGGGGCACTCCCCCTGTACCATCATCCTAGAAGGTTTAATTCCGGGGGCTCTCCCCCTGTACCATCATCCTAGAAGGTTTAATTCCGGGGGATCTCCCTGTACCATCATCCTAGAAGGTTTAATTCGGGGTCTCCCCTGTACCATCATCCTAGAAGGTTTAATTCCGGGGGCACTCCCCTGTACCATCATCCTAGAAGGTTTAATTCCGGGGCACTCCCCCACCACACCTAGAAGTTAATTCCGGGGCTCCCCTGTACCATCACCTAAAGTTTAATTCCGGGCATCCCCCTGTCCATCATCCTAGAAGTTATTCCGGGGGCCCCTGTACCATCATCCTAGAAGGTTTAATTCCGGGGGCACTCCCCCTGTACCATCATCCTAGAAGGTTTAATTCCGGGGGCACTCCCCCTGTACCATCATCCTAGAAGGTTTAATTCCGGGGTACTCCCCCTGTACCATCATCCTAGAAGGTTTAATTCCGGGGGCTCTCCCCCTGTACCATCATCCTAGAAGGTTTAATTCCGGGGGCACTCCCCCTGTACCATCATCCTAGAAGGTTTAATTCCGGGGGCTCCCCCCTGTACCATCATCCTAGAAGGTTTAATTCCGGGGGATCTCCCTGTACCATCATCCTAGAAGGTTTAATTCCGGGGATATCCCCCTGTACCATCATCCTAGAAGGTTTAATTCCGGGGGAACTCCCCCTGTACCATCATCCTAGAAGGTTTAATTCCGGGGGCACTCCCCCTGTACCATCATCCTAGAAGGTTTAATTCCGGGGGCACTCCCCCTGTACCATCATCCTAGAAGGTGTAATTCCGGGGGCTCTCCCCTGTACCATCATCCTAGAAGGTTTAATTCCTGGAGCTCTCCCCATGTTCCATCATCCTAGAAGGTATAATTCCGGAGGCTGTCCCCCTGTACAATCATCCTAGAAGTTAATTCCGGGGCTCCCCCTGTACAATCATCCTAGAAGGTTTAATTCCGGGGATCTCCCCTGTACCATCATCCTAAATGTTTAATTCCGGGGGATCTCCCCTGTACCATCATCCTAGAAGGTTTAATTCCGGGGGCTCTCCCCCTGTACCATCATCCTAGAATGTTTAATTCCGGGGGCACTCCCCCTGTACCATCATCCTAGAAGTTTAATTCCGGGGGCTCTCCCCTGTACCATCATCCTAGAAGGTTTAATCCGGGGGATCTCCCCGTACCATCATCCTAGAAGGTTTAATTCCGGGTCTCCCCCCCAAAACCCCCCTACATCATCCTAGAAGTTAATCCCCACCACACCAAAAATCGGGGCTCCCCCTGTACCATCATCCTAGAAGGTTTATTCCGGGGGCTCCCCTGTACCATCATCCTAGAAGTTTAATTCCGGCTCTCCCCCTGTACCCATCCTAAAGTTTAATTCCGGGGCTCCCTGTACCATCATCCTAGAAGGTTTAATTCCGGGGGCACTCCCCCTGTACCATCATCCTAGAAGGTTTAATTCCGGGGGCACTCCCCCTGTACCATCATCCTAGAAGGTTTAATTCCGGGGGCACTCCCCCTGTACCATCATCCTAGAAGGTGTAATTCCGGGGGCTCTCCCCTGTACCATCATCCTAGAAGGTTTAATTCCTGGAGCTCTCCCCATGTTCCATCATCCTAGAAGGTATAATTCCGGAGGCTGTCCCCCTGTACAATCATCCTAGAAGGTATAATTCCGGAGGCTGTCCCCCTGTACAATCATCCTAGAAGGTTTAATTCCGGGGATCTCCTCCTGTACCATCATCCTATAATGTTTAATTCCGGGGGATCTCCCCATGTACCATCATCCTAGAAGGTTTAATTCCGGGGGCACTCCCCCTGTACCATCATCCTAGAAGGTTTAATTCCGGGGGATCTCCCCTGTACCATCATCCTAGAAGGTTTAATTCCGGGGGCTCTCCCCCTGTACCATCATCCTAGAAGGTTTAATTCCGGGGGCTCTCCCCCTGTACCATCATCCTAGAAGGTTTAATTCCGGGGGATCTCCCCTGTACCATCATCCTAGAAGGTTTAATTCCGGGGATCTCCTCCTGTACCATCATCCTATAATGTTTAATTCCGGGGGATCTCCCCATGTACCATCATCCTAGAAGGTTTAATTCCGGGGGCACTCCCCCTGTACCATCATCCTAGAAGGTTTAATTCCGGGGGCACTCCCCCTGTACCATCATCCTAGAAGGTGTAATTCCGGGGGCTCTCCCCTGTACCATCATCCTAGAAGGTTTAATTCCTGGAGTTCTCCCCCTGTACCATCATCCTAGAATGTTTAATTCCGGGGGCACTCCCCCTGTACCATCATCCTAGAAGGTTTAATTCCGGGGGCTCTCCCCCTGTACCATCATCCTAGAAGGTTTAATTCCGGGGGATCTCCCCTGTACCATCATCCTAGAAGGTTTAATTCCGGGGCGCTCCCCCTGTACCATCATCCTAGAAGGTTTAATTCCAGGGGCTCTCACCCTGTATCATCATCCTAGAATGTTTAATTCCGGGGATCTCCTCCTGTACCATCATCCTATAATGTTTAATTCCGGGGGATCTCCCCATGTACCATCATCCTAGAAGGTTTAATTCCGGGGGCTCTCCGCCTGTACAATCATCCTAGAATGTTTAATTCCGGGGGCACTCCCCCTGTACCATAATCCTAGAAGATTTCATTCCGGGGGCTCTCCGCCTGTACCATCATGCTAGAATATTTAATTCCGGGGTCCTCCCCCTGTACCATCGCCCTAGAAGGTTTAATTCCGGGGGTTATCCCCCTGTACCATCATCCTAGAAGATTTAATTCCGGGGGCACTCCCCCTGTACCATCATCCTAGAAGGTTTAATTCCTGGAGCACTCCCCCTGTACCATCATCCTAGAAGGTTTGCCTCGGTTACTTTCAGCTTCTGGTTACGGCATAGCTCTGGACAGTCAGGTAACGTATGGTGTTACTAGACACATTCTAGCTGGTTGTACCATAGCTCTGGACAGTCAGGTAACGTGTGGTGTTACTGGACACATTCTAGCTGGATGTACCATAGCTCTAGACAGTCAGGTAACGTATGGTGTTACTGGACACATTCTAGCTGGATGTACCATAGCTCTAGACAGTCAGGTAACGTATGGTGTTACTGGATACATTCTAGCTGGATGTACCATAGCTCTGGGCAGTCAGGTAACGTGTGGCGTTACTGGATACATTCTAGCTGGATGTACCATAGCTCTGGACAGTCAGGTAACGTGTGGCGTTACTGGATACATTCTAGCTGGATGTACCATAGCTCTGGACAGTCAGGTAACGTGTGGCGTTACTGGATACATTCTAGCTGGATGTACCATAGCTCTGGACAGTCAGGTAACGTGAGGTGTTACTGGATATATTCTAGCTGGATGTACCATAGCTCTGGACAGTCAGGTAACGTGAGGTGTTACTGGATACATTCTAGCTGGCTGTACCATAGCTCTGGACAGTCAGGTAACGTGAGGTGTTACTGGATACATTCTAGTTGGATGTACCATAGCTCTGGACAGTCAGGTAACGTATGGTGTTACTGGATACATTCTAGCTGGATGTACCATAGCTCTGGACAGTCAGGTAACGTGAGGTGTTACTGGATACATTCTAGCTGGCTGTACCATAGCACTGGGCAGTCAGGTAACGTGAGGTGTTACTGGATACATTCTAGCTGGCTGTACCATAGCTCTGGGCAGTCAGGTAAGGTGAGGTGTTACTCGATACATTCTAGCTGGATGTACCATAGCTCTGGACAGTCAGGTAACGTGAGGTGTTACTGGATACATTCTAGCTGGTTGTACCATAGCTCTGGACAGTCAAGTAACGTGTGGTGTTACTGTGTACATTCTAGCTGGATGTACCATAGCTATGGACAGTCAGGTAACGTATGGTGTTACTGGATACATTCTAGCTGGCTGTACCATAGCTCTGCACAGTCAGGTAACGTATGGTGTTACTGTGTACATTCTAGCTGGATGTACCATAGCTCTAGACAGTCAGGTAACGTATGGTGTTACTGGATACATTCTAGCTGGATGTACCATAGCTCTGGACAGTCAGGTAACGTATGGTGTTACTGGATACATTCTAGCTGGATGTATCATAGCTCTGGACAGTCAGGTAACGTGTGGTGTTACTGGATACATTCTAGCTGGATGTACCATAGCTCTGGACAGTCAGATAACGTGTGGTGTTACTGGATACATTCTAGCTGGATGTACCATAGCTCTGGACAGTCAGGTAACGTATGGTGTTACTGGATACATTCTAGCTGGGTGTACCATAGCTCTGCACAGTCAGGTAACGTATGGTGTTACTGGATACATTCTAGCCATATGTATCATAGCTCTGGACAGTCAGGTAACGTATGGTGTAACTGGATATATTCTAGCTGGTTGTACCATAGCTCTGGACAGTCAGGTAACGTATGGTGTAACTGGATACATTCTAGCTGGATGTAGCATAGCTCTGGACAGTCAGGTAACGTATGGTGTAACTTGATATATTCTAGCTGGTTGTACCATAGCTCTGGACAGTCAGGTAACGTATGGTGTTACTGGATACATTCTAGCTGGATGTACCATAGCTCTGGGCAGTCAGGTAACGTTTGGTGTTACTGGATACATTCTAGCTAGATGTACCATAGCTTTGGACAGTCAGGTAACGTGTGATGTTACTGGACACATTCTAGCTGGATGTACCATAGCTCTGGACAGTCAGGTAACGTATGGTGCTACTGGATACATTCTAGCTGGATGTACCATAGCTCTGGACAGTCAGGTAACGTGTGGTGTTACTGGATACATTCTAGCTGGATGTACCATAGCTCTGGACAGTCAGGTAACGTATGGTGTTACTGGATACATTCTAGCTGGATGTACCATAGCTCTGGGCAGTCAGGTAACGTGTGGCGTTACTGGATACATTCTAGCTGGATGTACCATAGCTCTGGACAGTCAACAAACACAAACCCAACAACAAACACAAACCACACAAAACAAACACAAACCACACACAACAAGTTACAGCTAAGATGGTTGGTTGCTCTCGTACATCTAGATGTCAATGTTACAGCTAAGATGGTTGATTGCTCATCGTACATCTAGATTTCAATGTTACAACTAAGATGGTTGGTTGCTCATCGTAATCTAGATGTCAATGTTACAGCTAAATGGTTGGTTGCTCATCGTACATATGTCAATGTTACAGCTAAGATGGTTGGTTGCTCATCGTTATCTAGATGTCAATGTTACAGCTAAGATGGTTGGTTGCTCTCGTACATTAGATTCAATGTTACAGCTAAGATGGTTGTTGCTCATCGTAATCTAGATTTCAATGTTACACTAAATGGTTGGTTGCTCATCGTAATCTAGATTCAATGTTACAGCTAAATGGTTGGTTGCTCATCGTAATCTAATGTCAATGTTACAGCTAAGATGGTTGGTTGCTCATCGTATATCTAGATGTCAATGTTACAGCTAAGATGGTTGGTTGCTCATCGTAATCTAGATTCAATGTTACAGCTAAGATGGTTGTTGCTCATCGTAATCTAGATTTCAATGTTACACTAAGATGGTTGGTTGCTCATCGTAACAACAAACACAAACCACACACAACAAACACAAACACAAAACCACACACAACAAACACAAACCACACACAACAAACACAAACCACACACACAAACACAAAGATGTCAATGTTACAGCTAAGATGGTTGGTTGCTCGTCGTATATCTAGATGTCAATGTTACAGCTAAGATGGTTGGTTGCTCATCGTACATATATATGTCAATGTTACAGCTAAGATGGTTGGTTGCTCATCGTACATCTAGATTTCAATCTTACAGCTAAGATGGTTGGTTGCTCGTCGTATATCTAGATGTCAATGTTACAGCTAAGGTTGTTGGTTGCTCATCGTACATCTAGATGTCAATGTTACAGCAAATATGGTTGGTTGCTCATCGTATATCTAGATGTCAATGTTACAGCTAAGATTGTTGGTTGCTCATCGTACATCTCGATTTCAATGTTACAGCTAAGATGGTTGGTTGCTCATCGTACATCTAGATGTCAATGTTACAGCTAAGCTGGTTGGTTGCTCATCGTACATCTAGATGTCAATGTTTTACTGCTAAGATGGTTGGTTGCTCATCGTACATCTAGATGGCAATGTTACAGCTAAGATGGTTGGTTGCTCATCGTGTATCTAGATGTCAATGATACAGCTAATGTTGTTGGTTGCTCATCGTGTATCTAGATGTCAATGTTACAGCTAAGATGGTTGGTTGCTCATCGTACATCTCGATGTCAATGTTACAGCTAATATGGTTGGTTGCTCATCGTACATCTATATGTCAATGTTACAGCTAAGATGGTTGGTTGCTCGTCGTTTATCTAGATGTCAATGTTACAGCTAAGATGGTTGATTGCTCATCGTACATCTCGATTTCAATGTTACAACTAAGATGGTTGGTTGCTCATAGTATATCTAGATGTCAATGTTACAGCTAAGATGGTTGGTTGCTCATCGTACAGTTGATGTCAATGTTACAGCTAATATGGTTGGTTGCTCATCGTACATCTAGATTTCAATGTTACAGCTAAGATGGTTGGTTGCTCATCGTATATCTAGATTTCAATGTTACAGCTAAGGTTGTTCGTTGCTCATCGTACATCTATATGTCAATGTTACAGCTAATATGGTTGGTTGCTCATCGTACATCTAGATTTCAATGTTACAGCTAAGATGGTTGGTTGCTCATCGTACATCTAGATTTCAATGTTACAGCTAATATGGTTGGTTGCTCGTCGTGCATCTCGATGTCAATGTTACAGCTAATATGGTTGGTTGCTCATCGTGTATCTAGATGTCATTGTTACAGCTAAGATGGTTGGTTGCTCATCGTGTATCTAGATTTCAATGTTACAGCTAAGATGGTTGGTTGCTCATCGTACATCTAGATTTCAATGTTACAGCTAATATGGTTGGTTGCTCATCGTACATCTCGATGTCAATGTTACAGTTAAGATGGTTGGTTGCTCGTCGTATATCTAGATGTTAATTTTACAGCTAAGGTTGTTGGTTGCTCATCGTGTATCTATATGTCAATGTTACAGCTAATATGCTTGGTTGCTCATCGTATATCTAGATGTCAATGTTACAGCTAAGATGGTTGGTTGCTCGTCGTACATTTCGATGTCAATGTTACTGCTAAGATGGTTGGTTGCTCGTCGTACATCTAGATGTCAATCTTACAGCTAATATGGTTGGTTGCTCATCGTATATCTAGATGTCAGTGTTACAGCTAAGATGGTTGGTTGCTCATTGTACATATAGATGTCAATCTTACAGCTAATATGGTTGGTTGCTCATCGTATATCTAGATGTCAATGTTACAGCTAATATGGTTGGTTGCTCATCGTACATCTAGATTTCAATGTTACAGCTAAGATGGTTGGTTGCTCGTCGTATATCTAGATGTCAATGTTACAGCTAAGATGGTTGGTTGCTCATCGTACATCTAGATGTCAATGTTACAGCTAAGATGGTTGATTGCTCATCGTACATCTAGATTTCAATGTTACAACTAAGATGGTTGGTTGCTCATCGTATATCTAGATGTCAATGTTACAGCTAAGATGGTTGGTTGCTCATCGTACAGTTGATGTCAATGTTACAGCTAATATGGTTGGTTGCTCATCGTACATCTAGATTTCAATGTTACAGCTAAGATGGTTGGTTGCTCATCGTATATCTAGATGTCAATGTTACAGCTAAGGTTGTTCGTTGCTCATCGTACATCTAGATGTCAATGTTACAGCTAATATGGTTGGTTGCTCATCGTACATCTAGATTTCAATGTTACAGCTAAGATGGTTGGTTGCTCATCGTACATCTAGATTTCAATGTTACAGCTAATATGGTTGGTTGCTCGTCGTGCATCTCGATGTCAATGTTACAGCTAATATGGTTGGTTGCTCATCGTGTATCTAGATTTCAATGTTACAGCTAAGATGGTTGGTTGCTCATCGTGTATCTAGATGTCAATGTTACAGCTAAGATGGTTGGTTGCTCATCGTGTATCTAGATGTCAATGTTACAGCTAATATGGTTGGTTGCTCATCGTATATATAGATGTCAATGTTACAGCTAAGATGGTTGGTTGCTCGTCGTACATCTCGATGTCAATGTTACTGCTAAGATGGTTGGTTGCTCGTCGTACATCTCGATGTCAATCTTACAGCTAAGATGGTTGGTTGCTCGTCGTATATATAGATGTCAATGTTACAGCTAAGGTTGTTGGTTGCTCATCGTACATCTAGATGTCAATGTTACAGCAAATATGGTTGGTTGCTCATCGTATATCTAGATGTCAATGTTACAGCTAAGATTGTTGGTTGCTCATCGTACATCTCGATTTCAATGTTACAGCTAAGATGGTTGGTTGCTCATCGTACATCTAGATGTCAATGTTACAGCTAAGCTGGTTGGTTGCTCATCGTACATCTAGATGTCACTGTTTTACTGCTAAGATGGTTGGTTGCTCATCGTACATCTAGATGGCAATGTTACAGCTAAGATGGTTGGTTGCTCATCGTGTATCTAGATGTCAATGATACAGCTAATGTTGTTGGTTGCTCATCGTGTATCTAGATGTCAATGTTACAGCTAAGATGGTTGGTTGCTCATCGTACATCTCGATGTCAATGTTACAGCTAATATGGTTGGTTACTCATCGTACATCTATATGTCAATGTTACAGCTAAGATGGTTGGTTGCTCGTCGTTTATCTAGATGTCAATGTTACAGCTAAGATGGTTGATTGCTCATCGTACATCTCGATTTCAATGTTACAATTAAGATGGTTGGCTGCTCATAGTATATCTAGATGTCAATGTTACAGCTAAGATGGTTGGTTGCTCATCGTACAGTTGATGTCAATGTTACAGCTAATATGGTTGGTTGCTCATCGTACATCTAGATTTCAATGTTACAGCTAAGATGGTTGGTTGCTCATCGTATATCTAGATTTCAATGTTACAGCTAAGGTTGTTCGTTGCTCATCGTACATCTATATGTCAATGTTACAGCTAATATGGTTGGTTGCTCATCGTACATCTAGATTTCAATGTTACAGCTAAGATGGTTGGTTGCTCATCGTACATCTAGATTTCAATGTTACAGCTAATATGGTTGGTTGCTCGTCGTGCATCTCGATGTCAATGTTACAGCTAATATGGTTGGTTGCTCATCGTGTATCTAGATGTCATTGTTACAGCTAAGATGGTTGGTTGCTCATCGTGTATCTAGATTTCAATGTTACAGCTAAGATGGTTGGTTGCTCATCGTGTATCTAGATGTCAATGTTACAGCTAAGCTGGTTGGTTGCTCATCGTACATATAGATTTCAATGTTACAGCTAATATGGTTGGTTGCTCATCGTACATCTCGATGTCAATGTTACAGCTAAGATGGTTGGTTGCTCGTCGTATATCTAGATGTCAATGTTACAGCTAAGATTGTTGGTTGCTCGTCGTACATCTTGATGTCAATGTTACTGCTAAGATGGTTGGTTGCTCGTCGTACATCTTGATGTCAATGTTACAGTTAAGATGGTTGGTTGCTCATCGTATATCTAGATGTCAATGTTACAGCTAAGATGGTTGGTTGCTCATCGTGTATCTAGATGTCAATGTTACAGCTAAGCTGGTTGGTTGCTCATCGTACATCTAGATGTCAATGTTACAGCTAATATGGTTGGTTGCTCATCGTGTATCTAGATTTCAATGTTACAGCTAAGATGGTTGGTTGCTCATCGTACATCTAGATTTCACTGTCACAGTTAAGATGGTTGGTTGCTCATCGTGCATCTAGATGTCAATGTTACAGCTAAGCTGGTTGGTTGCTCATCGTGTATCTAGATGTCAATGTTACAGCTAAGATGGTTGGTTGCTCATCGTACATCTAGATTTCAATGTTACAGCTAAGATGGTTGGTTGCTCATCGTGCATCTAGATTTCAATGTTACAGCTAAGATGGTTGGTTGTTCATCGTGTATCTAGATGTCAATGTTACAGCTAAGATGGTTGGTTGCTCATCGTACATCTGGATTTCAATGTTACAGCTAAGATGGTTGGTTATTCATCGTATATCTAGATGTTAATGTTACAGCTAAGCTGGTTGGCTGCTCATCGTACATTTAGATGTCAATGTTACAGCTAATATGGTTGATTGCTCATCGTGTATCTAGATGACAATATTACAGTTAAGATGGTTGGTTGTTCATCGTGTATCTAGATGTCAATGTTACAGCTAAGATGGTTGGTTGCTCATCGTACATCTAGATTTCACTGTCACAGCTAAGATTGTTGGCTGCATATCGTGCATCTAGATGTCAATCTTACAGCTAAGATGGTTGTTTGTTCATGGTACAAGTCGTGTGTTAGGATTATTGATAGCTAAATGTAAATTTACTGGAGTGGTACCGTATAATGTATTCACCACGCTATACGACACTGTTGTTTGGCCTGTAATTGCTTATGCTGCCTCAATATGGGGGGTATAAAACATGTCTTTGTATAAATGCAATCCAAAACCTAGCCTGGGTTCCAGTCTGTCGAAATGACATTATCTGTCGAAATGACATTATCAGAAGCTCAATACGGCCCAATTAATAATATCGGTGTTAAAATATATTTATTTGACTGACCAAGGCAAAATATATCGACGCCTGTTCCCAGGTTATCCAAAACCGTGCTATGAGGTGTTTCGTTGTGTCGATAAGTATACACCCAATGCAGCCGTTTCCGGCGAAATGGGTTGACAACCTCCCATTGTCCGTCAATGGAAAACAGTTACTACTTTTGGGGTACGAATAGCCAATGCAAATAACTCAAGATTTGTAATTTGGGCAAACTGGAAATCTGCTTCCTGTAAAAACTGGTTCTACTTTGTTAAGAAGCATTTTATGGATAATGATGTAACATATCTGATCCAATATCTAAACGTTTGTGTATCGAAAGTGTGGAAAACTCGGGAATGAAAACATACATAGCAAATTGGTATATCTCTATAAATAGCATTACTGGTACTACTGGACGAGGTCGCAACAAATTTAGAACTTACTTTGAATTTAAGCTAGTATTTCAACCCGAGGAATAGTGTAAATTGACCTTACCTACACGACACAGGTTGACATTTAGATGTAGTGATGCACTAATCCGTATTGAAAGTGGAAGGTATGAGAATGTAAGTATACAATGTAGACGATCGTAAATGTCCTGTTTGTAATATGTTAGAAGATGAACATCATGTTATATTAGAGTGCGCACTATATAATGATCGTAGGACAGTACTCTTTGAGAACGCCATAATAGTTGACCATAATATGACAGCGTCATAAATTGATCTTTCTCAACATTAATCAGTGAATGATAAGACTGCTTGTTTTTCAATTCAGTGTTTCATACCATATTTGTTTTAAATAGTATTTAAATTGAAATTAGCAACTATTTATTGGCTTTAGAATTTAGAATGTGTCTATGTCATCTAATTGTGATATTTACAATACAAATGAAACATATAATCACATATACGGAATGTCGTGCTTCAAGGAACACGTGGTATTATATGCATACTAGTTTTAAATTCTGTGTTAGTTGGTAGGTAGTAGGTAATAATGGTATTGTGGGTAGTTTCGCCCAAAAGTCACTGTACTCTCTCTAGAAGTGTTCTGCTTTTCTATATCAGTTCATGAAATAAAGATATGAAAGTTGCCGGTCATGTGGAAATGTAGAGCTCGATTTCGCAATACAGTCCTGCCCCAGCTTAACTACTGTTGCTGAGTGAATGATCACCGTACCACCCATGTACCACCCATGTACCACCCATGTACCACCCATGTACCACCCATGTAACACTCATGTAACACCCATGTACACCCATGTAACACCCATGTAACACCCATGTAACACCCATGTAACACCCATGTATCACCCATGTAACACTCATGTAACACTCATGCAACACTCATGCAACACACATGCATCACCCACGTATCACCCATACAACACTCATGTCACACATGCAACACTCATGTAACACTCATGTAACACTCATGCAACACTCATGCAACACACATACAACACCCATACAACACCCATACAACACCCATGTAACACCCATGTAACACCCATACAACACCCATACAACACCCATACAACACCCATACAACACCCATACAACACCCATACAACACCCATACAACACCCATGCAACACCCATACAACACCCATACAACACCCATGTAACACCCATGTAACACTCATGTGACACCCATGTAACACCCATGTAACACTCGTGTAACACCCATGTAACACCCATGTAACACTCATGCAACACTCATGTAACACCCATGTAACACTCATGTGCAACACTCATGTAACACCCATGTAACACCCATGTAACACTCGTGTAACACCCATGTAACACCCATGTAACACCCATGTAACACCCATGTAACACCCATGTATCACCCATGTAACACTCATGTAACACTCATGCAACACTCATGCAACACACATGCATCACCCACGTATCACCCATACAACACTCATGTGACACACATGCAACACTCATGTAACACTCATGTAACACTCATGCAACACTCATGCAACACACATACATCACCCATGTATCACCCATGTAACACCCATGCAACACTCATGCAACACCCATACAACACCCATACAACACCCATACAACACCCATGTAACACCCATACAACACCCATGTAACACTCATGTGACACCCATGTAACACTCATGTAACACTCGTGTAACACCCATGTAACACCCATGTAACACCCATGTAACACTCATGTAACACTCATGTAACACCCATGTAACACCCATGTAACACCCATGTAACACTCGTGTAACACCCATGTAACACCCATGTAACACTCATGCAACACTCATGTAACACCCATGTAACACTCATGTGCAACACTCATGTAACACCCATGTAACACCCATGTAACACTCGTGAACACCATGTAACACCCATACACCCAACACTCATGTAACACTCATGTAACACTCATGCAACACCCATGTAACACCCATGTAACACCCATGTAACACCCATGTGACACCCATGTAACACTCATGTAACACTCATGTAACACCCATGTAACACTCATGTAACACTCATGTAACACTCATGTAACACCATGTAACACCCATGTGACACCAACACCAACACCATAACACCCAGTAACACCCATGTACACTCATGTAACACTCATGTAACACCCATGTAACACCCATGTGACACTCATGTAACACTCATGTAACACCCATGTAACACTCATGTAACACTCATGCAACACCCATGTAACACCCATGTGACACCCATGTACCACCCATGTAACACTCATGTAACACCCATGTGATACTAATGACTGTTTTAACCGTAGCAGTTATTTTTAACACTCTCTGTCTCAATTAATGAGATTTTTTAATAACTGCATTATAATCGCCTCCCTGTCATACTCAGTATTGAGTGTTGGGAGTAACATGTATATGTACACGGGAAACTATGGCGAAACCACTCATAGTGCGAACGGGTACTCATAGTGCGAACGGGTACTCATAGTGCGAACGGGTACTCATAGTGCGAACGGGTACTCATAGTGCGAACGGGTACTCATAGCTCATAGTGCGAACGGGTACTCATAGTGCGAACGGGTACTCATAGTGCGAACGGGTATTTGGGGTGAAACGACACTATAGAAGTTGTATGCTAGTCAGACGTCCATTTCAATACACCGATACTATGACGACATTCTTCTGTGACAGTATAACTTAAACATGCAATAAGCTAACGTTTAGGAAGATCTCAATATCTCATATACACCTCGTAGTACAGTCTGTATTTGTACAGTTGTTACAACTGCATTATTCCATTATAGGTTATAAAACAACAAATAAATTGCCTATTAAATACATAGTAAAAAGTAATAACATACAGTATGTTCATTTATATTTCCAATCTTTCATTTCTTCTGATACCACATCCACTGTGAAGAGGTATTCAAATCAACCTGAAACACACCAAGAATATTTCAAATTTAATGTTTTAGTAGCCAATGCTCACCTGTGAATAACGTCATTGTGTTTACACACTGTATTCCTCCGCCAAATAATACAGTATACCAACCACCCGTTTGCAATGGCCTGGATTTTTATACCACATCTTTTCTACACATCAATTAGTCTGAAGTCTTCTCAAGTCACATAATTTCTCAAAAAATACAAAAACTATACATGCCTGTCATGAAAATGCATTTTTACCAAATAGAAAATTGATGAGTGTTATCCCGCTCCTTGCTGTTCCTTACTGCTGTCGTTTACTGTATGGGGTGAATACCATTGGAACTGTTATAGATGAGTAATTGCTAGATGTGGCATGTGATTATCTCCCAGGCATACAAATGTGCATCACCACCGATTTTCCCATGCGTATGACGGTTTGGTGACCCCGGAGCTTTATAATTGCGTCATGACTTCTTTTAAATCATCGTTTGTCTGACCACTAAAGTTGTCTGACCACTAAAATGGAGATCCTTTAAAGTTTAATAATTGTGATATACAAATTATAAAGATTATTCTCTCAACCAATCAGAAACCTTCCATTTGTTATTACACGTGTGTACATATAACAATTTATGAACTGGTGTTATTACACTGAATTCTAGCAGTTATGTGATAAATAGTATTAGTATTTATGTAATGCATATATTGTTGTTGATAAATAGTATTAGTATTTATGTAATGCATATGTTGTTGTTGATAAATAGTATTAGTATTTATGTAATGCATATATTGTTGTTGATAAATAGTATTAGTATTTATGTAATGCATATATTGTTGTTGATAAATAGTATTAGTATTTATGTAATGCATATATTGTTGTTGATAAATAGTATTAGTATTTATGTAATGCATATATTGTTGTTGATAAATAGTATTAGTATTTATGTAATGCATATATTGTTGTTGATAAATAGTATTAGTATTTATGTAATGCATATATTGTTGTTGATAAATAGTATTAGTATTTATGTAATGCATATATTGTTGTTGAAATCTGTTTAACACACTGTACACATTGTAAATATTGATAACAAAAATGAACAGGTCAAGTCAAAGTAATAAGTCTTGTATTATTTATTTCCCGACATATCAACACTGACATATCGACACTGACATATCAACACTGACATATCAACACTGTCATGTTATGAAAGAATGTTGTTGTTTTGTGTTTTCAGAGATATCCTGGATCGACTACCGAGTAGCCGTAGTGGAGAAGCGTGCAATTTCGTACCGGTGCAAGCAGTGTTCCATTGATCAGGTAATATTTGGTGAACATGATCGACGAACGAATCTATTTTATGCACATGCAACAGTGTGGTCGCATGAACACAGCTATCGGTGTACATTTGTACAACTCTATCATATGCAACGGTCAATGTATATATTCGCCTCATGTACATACAGGCACGTAGCTACTATAAGGCACTGAAGGCCCGGGGGTCTGCAGATTGTCCTGTAAATTCCAAATCAAGTGTATACGACGACCCACTACCCCCATGCTAGACCCGTTGACGAGGGCATGTAAATGTATGTATAACACATTTAACATATGTTTACAGGAAGTTGTGGATGTATCGATAGACCTGGCCGGGACGTTGGACGTTGGTAATTGTGACGTCGCCAACCGTGAGGAGCCTGTCGAAAGGTATGTTGGTCACAAATGCAAAACCATGTATGTTTACTTCAGAAACGTAACTACTGTTTATTGTTAGTTATGTATTTGATTAGTTAACGTAGCGCGACTGAAGTCCCCGCCTCCGTGGTCGAGTGGTTAAGGTCGCTGACTTGTATACCACTGTAACCTATCATCACTGATGGTCACGGGTTCGAGCCCCGCTCAGGCCGTGTCTCATTTATATGAAAAAGTTGGCAGTTTCTTACGGAGGTTGGTGCACCCAAGTACTGGTTAACCGCTGGAGCCAGGAAAGGTGTTGTTAGGTAAACTGCCCGCCGGCGATATAGCCCAAAATGGTGCTGATGCAGGCGTAAAACCCGAATCATATAACGTAGCGCGACTGAAATAGACACATTAAATGCGTCATATCATGACCTTTATGTAGAGCGACGTAATACCGTTCAATATAATAAACATAAAAACGAACCAGGACGCGTCATAATGACGAGAGTATGGGTATTTATGCAACAATATTAACATATTATTCAGTTCATTTCTCGCCGACGGTATGGTGGATGACACGTTGCTACTGGAGGAGCCAGTGCGTTACGTCATCAACGAGACGGGAAGCAAGCGCTGTGGGCGGATCATCACCACCAACGACGGGTATTCTTTTGGGGTGAAGGTATTTACAATAATGTCAAATATAAGTTAGTACAATTAGTGTGATCGATCATGGGGAAATTCACAGAACAGAACAGATGTTTATTTCCAGACTTGTACATGGTACATCGTCATAAACATACACATATATAATAATATATAGGTCACGTAATACAATAGATTTAACATGCGTATATATCCAAAATGGTAAATCAATTTACATATAGTATTATAATAAATATGTGTCCATGTACGGTATAGAGGATGAACATTTCTTGAATATGTTTAATGCAAACCGTATGCTACCAATCAATTGCCGTAAGCGCCATTACAGTACTGTATACGTACTATATTACTTTCTATAACATGACACTAATAAGTGAAACATGTACATGCGTGCTTAGTAATACACATACGTACCTATGCGTGCTTAGTAATACACATACGTAACTATGCGTGCTTAGTAATACACATACGTATCTATGCGTGCTTAGTAATACACATACGTATCTATGCGTGCTTAGTAATACACATACGTAACTATGCGTGCTTAGTAATACACATATATAACTATGCGTGCTTAGTAATACACATACGTAACTATGCGTGCTTAGTAATACACATACGTATCTATGCGTGCTTAGTAATACACATACGTATCTATGCGTGCTTAGTAATACACATACGTAACTATGCGTGTTAGTAATACACATATATAACTATGCGTGCTTAGTAATACACATACGTAACTATGCGTGCTTAGTAATACACATACGTATCTATGCGTGCTTAGTAATACACATACGTATCTATGCGTGCTTAGTAATACACATACGTAACTATGCGTGCTTAGTAATACACATACGTAACTATGCGTGCTTAGTAATACACATACGTAACTATGCGTGCTTAGTAATACACATACGTATCTATGCGTGCTTAGTAATACACATACATAACTATGCGTGCTTAGTAATACACATACGTAACTATGCGTGCTTAGTAATACACATACGTAACTATGCGTGCTTAGTAATACACATACATAACTATGCGTGCTTAGTAATACACATACGTAACTATGCATGCTTAGTAATACACATATATACGTAACTATGCGTGCTTAGTAATACACATGCATAGCTATGCGTGCTTAGTAATACACATACGTAACTATGCGTGCTTATTAATACACATATATATACGTAACTATGCGTTTTCTTTTTGGCACAATGGCTGATAATTAATTGTTAGCCTTTACAATAATATTTCTTAATACACTGACTTCTTCCATATAGTTCGCTAGACTTAATAAAACCGTTTTTTGTTGTTGTTGAAGTTATCAGTTCAATAAATTTGAACATAGTTGGACGGTACTGGTTTATTTCATATTTTTGATATATTTCTTTCTATGTGAATCGACATGTTAATGCAGACATTCATCAATACAATGCGTAATGTACATGTCATCTATTGTATGTTACATGATTTAGGTGAACAACAAGACGTCGACCGTGTGGACATGCAGTGTCAGGTCAAAGAAGATGAGATGTCACGCCACAGTTAGACAGGTCGGTGACAACTGTATTCCTACAGGGGCCCCTCACTGCCATCCAGGAGATCTAGCGTTACCAGTGAAGATCCATGTTTCATCGAAGGTAATACCGAAACAATGTCCATTATTTGAAATGGCACCTGTAATCCGCTAGTTTAAATAATAATGTTCTGCTTTGCCGTCCATTGACAAGAATTACCTAGTTTTGTGTTATAATATTTGTGTGTGTACATTTATTTATCGTCGCTACCGGTTGCCCATATGAGCGACGCCTCCTGAAGAGATTAGTTATTTTATATTTTGGAGGATAGTGCATGATACAGACAGAGACCCATTCCAGAATCTCCTCTGGTTCTTTTACGTGCACTGTGTAAAACACCGACACGAGACCTCGGTTTAACGTCCCATCTGAAAGACTGTTAATTGTATTAGGGTCAGACGGGGGATCGAACCTGCGATCCCTGGATTACCAGTCCAGCGTATTACCACTGGACTACAGATCCGTCTGTCGTGTTATAATATAACATGCGTATTTAATCTTATATGTTACAGTCGAAGACAATGGCCAAGAACCAGCTGGTCCGTCCTGCCACCGACATCATCGAGGAAGTTCTACTGAGAGATATCGCCCAAGAACGTCGATTCCTCCAGCCGAAGACGAAGTTGGTGAAGAGGGCTGTCAACCACTTCCGTTCCGGCATGCAACAATACCGTCGTCAATAGACTTCGTGGTATTTTCATACTTAAATATATACAACGTATCTGTAAACGATATGAAAAATATGAATGCGATTATTGCGGGGAATTGTTATAAATAATATTTAGTAATCATAGTATGATCGTATGAATGTAATTATGTTATGCTCTTCAGAAATGGAGGAAATAAAAGTAGCTAGCTATCTATCTATTGTTGTTTGTTGAGTGTATTAGTCATGAGCTATATGATATTACATGACCGTAAAGTTGGTATTATATACTGAGTCAAAAAAGAAACGATACCTGGTGTTTATGTGTCTATAATTTCAACATTTATTAAGAAAATTCTTTGAAAATTCATAAGATGATAGTCCAACATGTTCGAAAGAGGAGCACATAAAGCATAATGAGCCTCCGAAACTGTCTGCTGCGTGATGACGTAATTCGTCGGACAGTGGTCTAATGGAGTGTTCACATAGACGTCAATACCGAGTATGGGCACCATACGTCGTGTCAGGATGGGTCCAACGTATGGCCGATAGGCACGAATGCCACGTTCACCGAGCCGGTTCCTGACTGTTTGTGCACTGATGCGATTGTTGGTCATCCCAGGAGTAACGGCAGCTGTGTGCGTAGCAGGTAGGAACCGGTCACGTAAATGTGACGTCCGAATGTGACGGTCCTGTTCACGCGTCGTCACACGTGGTCGACCAGATCTTGGACGGTCGTCCACCGATCCATGTGTTCGATAACGTCGAAGTAGACGTGTTATCGTGATCCGCGTAACCCCGAGTCGATTTGCGACGTCACGCTGACGTAAACCGCCGTCAATCATGCCAATGGCACGCATTCTCTGATTGCGGTTTAGCCTAGGCATTTTGTTAGAGGTAACAATGGGTATGTAAGGTGTTTTCCTCGATGATAATGCAATACCAGTACAATAAACCGGTTTTCCGATTTGTACATGTGTAGGAAGTTGTCTTTGTTGAGGAGCACGTGCAAATCGGAAATTCGGCGTTCCAGGATTATTGGGTGTTTATTTACCTGTGTTTATGGTTGGCTGACGTTGCAATAAGATACCCAGTACTGATACGTAATAATATATTAAACCTTTCTATGGTTTTATCCGTTTTACGTCATTTTTAGTTTGGTATCGTTTCTTTTTTGACTCAGTATATGTATATACACTAGATAATTATATAGTGGTGCAACCTATGCTCGGCGTAAATCCTACATATCATGGCCTATGAAAAAAGTTAAATGCACTTGCCGTATATTATTATTTTCTTAAAGCGACATTACATCGCAAAAAGCAAATAAAATGCATTTTTCACTTATAAATGCATTGCTACTACACATTCTTCTGAATACATTCGAACACTAACATTGAATCAATTTAACAGTGTTTTTGTGGTATATGTGAAAAGGCGAGTGTTGCATCCTGTGATGTCAGTAGTGTATCCTCTGAGGTCAGCCTCACTCCCTCGGAGTGCAGCATGTCACCCTCCGAATACGAACGGGTGGTGAAGGAGATTGAAAGGTTAGAGGCTTCCATAGTGAAGGATAAAGCACATTTGAAGTGTTTGGAAGCACTTTGAGGTTAGTTTATTTCTTAAGTATTTGTCTATCATTTAACAACAGTACACATTCATTAGACAAACGCAGTGTCTGTTTCTTATATTGTGGATTTAGGTTAGAAACTGACAAGGGGCTTTTAGAATCAAAACACAGTTTGGAAGTTTAAGTTAGAGATGGGACATTAGGTTAGAAATTATTCAAATATCCCAACCATAACTGTTTTGTTACAACTGTTTTTGTGTTGTGTGTTATTCTTGAAATAAAATGTTTAAACTAAGTTATAGATAGATAGAGATAGATAGATTTCTTTATTTATAGAGGGTGACCTAATTAGTTTTGAACTAATCCTCCTTAGGGCCCTCTTCAATTTGTTAACACTATAGAATAAATGTACATACACAATAATTATAACATAGTTACGCCGTACAATATACATGCATAATGTTGTACAAAGTAACTTAAACAACAGCCTAAATAAATCATGTACTTTGATAGAAATACAAAACGACATAAGCATATTGATTTACAATCATTATATATATATATAACTGTCTAGTGTCTATCGATTAAAACGTTGTATCCATACTTTACATTTTGTCTTGAATATATTTAAAGATCTGGACGTCTTAATTTCAAATGGTAGACAATTCCATATCTTTGGACCAGAGTATTCTAATGAGTTCTTATACATTTCACATCTAGGTCTTGGAATATAGAGATCCATATTTGAAACATTTCTCAATGTCATATCTGAAGTAACTGAATTGCAATGTCTTAATTGAAAATGTTCATTCAAATAATTCGGTACAAGATTGTTCATAATTTTGTACATTGTTACTGCTATTTGAAAAATAATCCGTTGGTCAAAAGTCATTATATTAATTTCAGACATTGATTCACGCAAAGAAATATAATCTTGGCCCAGAATGAATGTACAAGCTCGTCTCTGCAATCTTAATAGTGTGTTAATATTTTGTTGTGTGGTGTTTCCCCATATGATACAACAATAATCAAAATGTGGTTGGATATATGCCTTGTAATAAAGTATTCTGTAGTTCAGATTCACAATATACCGTATTTTACCTAATAGCCAAATGTTAGTTGAAATCTTTTTCACAATATATTTGATATGTGAGTACCATTTTAATGAATCCTGAATGTGTACTCCAAGCAACTTCTCTGATTTGCTGGTTTTCAATAATATATTTTCATATTTAAGAGAGAGTGTAGGATTAGGGAAAGCACATTTTCGCTGGGCTGTCATCATAAATATAACTTTCGTTTTGTCTGTATTAATCTTCATTCCATTTTGGAAACACCAGTATTTCAAGTCTTCCAAAGCTTGTTGTAATCTTGTTTCTAACACTTCTTTCTTAGTATGGATATCATATAATGTAGTATCATCTGCATATAAATCGCTACCGGTGATTTTATTTGAAAACATTAGTGGTAAGTCATTGATAAAAAGTAAGAATAAAAGAGGTCCTAATATTGAGCCCTGCTGGACTCCACAATTAACAGTTCTATTTTCAGATAAAACGTCATTTATAGAAACAGTTTGCTTTCTATCACAAAGATATGATTTAAAAAGCTTCAAAGTATTGTTGCTACATTTGTATAATGATAATTTCTTTAACAAAACAGTATGATCGACAAGATCAAAAGCTTTTCGAAAATCGACCATTACAATTCCAATCAATTTTCCCTCATTCAGTGCTCGAATCCATTTATCTATCATATAAAGTAAAGCTGATTCAGTTGAGTGGCCAGTTCTGAAACCACTTTGTGTTTTGTGAAGTAAATTGAAGTGATCAAAAAAAAGTCTGCATGCACGTGTCTTTCAAAAAGTTTCGACAAAGATGGTAAAATTGAAATAGGTCTATAGTTATTGACGTCATTGGTTTTTCCACTTTTGAACAATGGTTTGACTTTTGCAAATTTCCAAGCTTCAGGGAAAGTTGATGTTTGCAAACTCTTATTTATTATAACAGTTAAATGTTGTACAATGATATCAGCTGAAAGTTTTAACAGCTTTGGTCCAATATTATCGATTCCAGTAGCTTTAGAAACATTAAGTTCGAGTAATTGCTTTCTGATATTACTCTGTGTAACTTCTGGTATTTCAAACACTACATCAACAGGTACATGTCCATTAATACAATATTTTATATAGTCAAAGTTTAAGTGATCAGGGACTGGATCTTTGATATTAGATGCAACATTGACAAAGAATTCATTAAATATAGTTGCCATTTCAACATTTTGAGAGTAATCAGATCCGTGATGGTATATTGAGTTAATATTGTTTCCAGATTGTGTTGATTTTCCTTAACCAAACTCTTTAAAAATCTTCCAGACAGTACGTGGGTTATCTTTACCAGACTCTATTTTTCTTTCACATGACTCTTTCCTTGCTGTATTAATCATTGCCGACACTTTGTTTCTAAGTAGTTTATATTGATTAACACCTTGCTCTGATTTATCTTGCTTCATTTTATCGCGTTCTTTCATAGTATCTAAGATTTCTGTTGTTATCCAGTCTGGTTGATATTTCCGTTTCACTCGCTGAGTTTTTATTGGAATATGTTTATGTACAATTTCTAAAAATAGTTTACACCACATATTTAATATTTCATTTGGATCATCATATATATAAACAAAGGTCCAGTCTGCAATACGTAAATCTTCGCAAAAGGACTCCTCATTGAAGTTTTTAAATTATCTATATGATATTGTTTCGTGCATACTTTTATTATTTGAAAAGTTGACTTTACGATTACAGAATACTGGGTAATGATCACTGATAGAAAGCTTTGGTACATACATATTGGCAATGTTTTCTTCCATGTTAGTATATATGTGATCAATCAAAGATGCAGATGATCTAGTTACCCTAGTAGGTTCCGTTACTAACTGTGTAAGACCTAGTGGGATATAAAATGTTGCCCATTCATCATGTGTATAACAATCAGTGAGGTTTCTATTGAAATCACCTAATAAAATTATTTCTGTATCTTCATAGAACATATTTTCGATAAACAATTCAAATCTGTCTTTCCACTCTATTTTAGAGTGAGGATGCCTATACACATTGCAAACAAAAAATGGTTTACAATATTTACAATATATTTCAAGAACAACAACCTCAATATCATGCGTTTCTAAATCATAACGGCGTTTCACATTTAACCCATCTTTAACATAAACTAAAATTCCGCCACCACCATTTCTGTCATTTTGGTCTCTACGAATTGGAGGTAAAAATCCTTTAATTAAATAAGCATTTGTATTTACATCATCTTTAAATTTTGTTTCACTCAGCCCCATAATATCAATTTTATTTTTATCAGAGGTCATAAGTAGCTTTACCTCTTCAAATTTGTCTAAATTATTAAGACCGTGAACATTTAAATGACCAATATTCATGCCATTTGTATGCAGACCGATGTCTGTGGTATCAATTACATTACCATTAAAGCTGTTGGTCGAGTCAGGATGATTAGCTAAACTAATTTCTAAAGCATTACAAATACAGTTTGATAATTCACATTGTGAACATATTGTTTGCAAAAGATTAAATCTATTGGATGTAGTGACATCAAAGTCATTTCCAGACACGTCAGCATTGGCAACATGGCCTGATTTCTATTGCTTATAGCAATGTATGGCCTTGTGGCCAAGACGGTCACAGTTAACACCTTCCCGAGAATTTCCACTGAAGATGTCTATGAGTATCCCCATGTTGACTTAGATTAGTCCACGTCGATTTCCATATGTCTGTTTCACTGGTGCCATAGTTGTTGCTATAGACACGGTATGAGGCTTTATGTAGCATTATGGGACCTTGTGTTAGTAACACATACTGAAACTTGAAGCTTGATAGGGAGGTTTTAAGTGATGATCGTTGAATGGGGTTTAAGCTAGAAACACATTGTTGGCGATGATAAAGAAACCGCTCTATGGGTTTTAAGTTAGAAAGGCTTATTGGGGGGGGGGGGCGTTAATCTAGAAATGCATTATATGCCTTAGCAGTTAGACAGATCTATACGGGCAAATAGTTCGAATATTTAACTAAGACACGACATCATTTCTATTTTCAGGTTTGACGAGGCACCTAGAAATGAATATTAGTATTGTATAAATTGATTACAAAACATGAACTAAATTGTTTCTTCGTTTCTTTGAACTTATTTAACATTTAGCTGCACCTAGTATAAGGTGATGTCATATTATTCTTTAACACCCTGAGCAACAGATATAACATCGCATTCAACGTGAATAATTGTTTACCACGAAACTCGATTCAAGCAACTGCGGTTACCACGAAACTCCGTTGATATGACGGCCCAAGTAATAGTCTTGACTATTGAGTTTATTTGACTGACCAGGCAGAATATATCGACGCCTGTTCCCAGGCTAGCATATATCCCATTACTATAAGAAACGATAATTGTGCATGTGTCACAATAATCTGATCAGTCGAACACTGCCATGGACGAGATATCCAAGACAATCCGCCTATATGAATACTGTACCATGGACGAGTTATCCAAAACAATCCGGCTATATGAATACTGTACCATGGACGAGATATCCAAGACAATCCGCCTATATGAATACTCTATACCATGGACGAGATATCCAAGACAATCCGCCTATATGAATACTGTACCATGGACGAGATATCCAAGACAATCCGCCTATATGAATACTCTATACCATGGACGAGATATCCAAGACAATCCGCCTATATGAATACTGTACCATGGACGAGTTATCCAAGACAATCCGCCTATATGAATACTGTACCATGGACGAGTTATCCAAGACAATCCGCCTATATGAATACTGTACCATGGACGAGTTATCCAAGACAATCCGCCTATATGAATACTGTATACCATGGACGAGTTATCCAAGACAATCCGGCTATATGAATACTGTACCATGGACGAGTTATCCAAGACAATCCGCCTATATGAATACTGTACCATGGACGAGTTATCCAAGACAATCCGCCTATATGAATACTGTATCATGGACGAATTATCCAAGACAATCCGCCAATATGAATACTGTACCATGGACGAGTTATCCAAGACAATCCGCCTATATGAATACTGTACCATGGACGAGTTATCCAAGACAATCCGCCAATATGAATACTGTACCATGGACGAGATATCCAAGACAATCCGCCTATATAAATACTGTATACCATGGACGAGTTATCCAAGACAATCCGCCTATATGAATACTGTACCATGGACGAGTTATCCAAGACAATCCGCCTATATGAATACTGTATACCATGGACGAGTTATCCAAGACAATCCGCCTATATGAATACTGTATCATGGACGAGTTATCCAAGACAATCCGCCTATATGAATACTGTACCATGGACGAGTTATCCAAGACAATCCGCATATATGAATACTGTATACCATGGACGAGTTATCCAAGACAATCCGCCAATATGAATACTGTACCATGGACGAGATATCCAAGACAATCCGCCTATATAAATACTGTATACCATGGACGAGTTATCCAAGACAATCCGCCTATATGAATACTGTACCATGGACGAGTTATCCAAGACAATCCGCCTATATGAATACTGTATACCATGGACGAGTTATCCAAGACAATCCGCCTATATGAATACTGTATCATGGACGAGTTATCCAAGACAATCCGCCTATATGAATACTGTATACCATGGACGAGTTATCCAAGACAATCCGCCTATATGAATACTGTACCATGGACGAGTTATCCAAGACAATCCGCCTATATGAATACTGTATACCATGGACGAGTTATCCAAGACAATCCGGCTATATGAATACTGTACCATGGACGAGTTATCCAAGACAATCCGCCTATATGAATACTGTATACCATGGACGAGTTATCCAAGACAATCCGCCTATATGAATACTGTACCATGGACGAGTTATCCAAGACAATCCGCCAATATGAATACTGTACCATGGACGAGATATCCAAGACAATCCGCCTATATAAATACTGTATACCATGGACGAGTTATCCAAGACAATCCGCCAATATGAATACTGTGCCATGGACGAGTTATCCAAGACAATCCGCCTATATGAATACTCTATACCATGGACGAGTTATCCAAGACAATCCGCCTATATGAATACTGTACCATGGACGAGATATCCAAGACAATCCGCCTATATGAATACTGTATACCATGGACGAGTTATCCAAGACAATCCGCCTATATGAATACTGTACCATGGACGAGATATCCAAGACAATCCGCCTATATGAATACTGTATATCATGGACGAGTTATCCAAGACAATCCGCCTATATGAATACTGTACCATGGACGAGATATCCAAGACAATCCGCCTATATGAATACTGTACCATGGACGAGATATCCAAGAAAATCCGCCTATATGAATACTGTATACCATGGACGAGTTATCCAAGACAATCCGCCAATATGAATACTGTGCCATGGACGAGTTATCCAAGACAATCCGCCTATATGAATACTCTATACCATGGACGAGTTATCCAAGACAATCCGCCTATATGAATACTGTACCATGGACGAGTTATCCAAGACAATCCGCCTATATGAATACTGTACCATGGACGAGATATCCAAGACAATCCGCCTATATGAATACTGTATACCATGGACGAGTTATCCAAGATAATCCGCCTATATGAATACTGTACCATGGACGAGATATCCAAGACAATCCGCCTATATGAATACTGTACCATGGACGAGATATCCAAGACAATCCGCCTATATGAATACTGTATACCATGGACGAGTTATCCAAGACAATCCGCCTATATGAATACTGTACCATGGACGAGTTATCCAAGACAATCCGCCTATATGAATACTGTACCATGGACGAGTTATCCAAGACAATCCGCCTATATGAACACTGCCATGGACGAGTTATCCAAGACAATCCGCCTATATGAATACTGTACCATGGGACGAGTTATCCAAGACAATCCGCCTGTATGAATACTGTATCATGGACGAGTTATCCAAGACAATCCGCCTATATGAATACTGTATCATGGACGAGTTATCCAAGACAATCCGCCTATATGAACACTGCCATGGACGAGTTATCCAAGACAATCCGCCTATATAAATACTGTATACCATGGACGAGTTATCCAAGACAATCCGCCTATATGAATACTGTATCATGGACGAATTATCCAAGACAATCCGCCTTTATGAATACTGTATCATGGACGAGTTATCCAAGACAATCCGCCTATATGAACACTGCCATGGACGAGTTATCCAAGACAATCCGCCTATATGAATACTGTACCATGGGACGAGTTATCCAAGACAATCCGCCTGTATGAATACTGTATCATGGACGAGTTATCCAAGACAATCCGCCTATATGAATACTGTACCATGGACGAGTTATCCAAGACAATCCGCCTATATGAATACTGTACCATGGACGAGTTATCCAAGACAATCCGCCTATATGAATACTGTACCATGGACGAGTTATCCAAGACAATCCGCCTATATGAATACTGTACCATGGACGAGTTATCCAAGACAATCCGCCTATATGAATACTGTACCATGGACGAGTTATCCAAGACAATCCGCCTATATGAATACTGTACCATGGACGAGTTATCCAAGACAATCCGCCTATATGAATACTGTACCATGGACGAGTTATCCAAGACAATCCGCCTATATGAATACTGTACCATGGACGAGTTATCCAAGACAATCCGCCTATATGAATACTGTACCATGGACGAGTTATCCAAGACAATCCGCCTATATGAATACTGTACCATGGACGAGTTATCCAAGACAATCCGGCTATATGAATACTGTACCATGGACGAGTTATCCAAGACAATCCGCCTATATGAATACTGGCCTTCCAATATTAATGAACATATAAAATACAGTTAACCTTTCTTAAGCAGCCAACCAAGGGAATCACAGAAAGTGGCTGCTTAGAATAGGTTTCTGCTTAATAGGGGTCAAATGTGTAATAGAACAACATATTGGTAATCTGAAAACTGGCTGTTTGATACAGGTTGGCTGCTTAATAGGGGTGACCACTGATACAGATTGGCTGCTTAGTAGGGGTGACCACTAAATGTAGGTCAGAAACGAGCGTGATAACCACTGCTCTATTTCTAGAGCCAACTAATCACGTGAACACAACTTTCAAAAAATTGTTGTTGAAAATATTAGCACGTGACCATGTGCGCCAAATCACAACGGCACCTGTTTCTATGAGGAACTAGATTATTTAGGGCATCTATGCACGGCGTACATTTACGGAGTTTTTTTTATTTATGCACGGGTAAATGTTGAATATATTATTTTGACTTAGTAACATCAATAACTAACACTATTACAACTCATAAGAAACTTATTTTCTGGTTATTTGTACATTTTTTTCCAATTCGTGACATGAAATGCTCATAATATAAACCGCATCATTTCGGTGGACAAATTTTCCAACAAGTTGTCTGTTTATATTCGGCTACTGAACCAGTCAGGTGACAGTTGCATTAGGCTACCGGTACGCACAACGGAACGCTATTGAACCATGCTTCACCTCAGTCTGTCAGCGAAAATAGGTTAAATCTATTTAAATATTATAAATACGTATGTAAATGGAAAAAATACGCCGAGCATAGGAATACGCCGAGCATAGGTTCCACCACTCTACAGGTTAATGTATATGTGTATTTACAGATGAACTCTGCGTTTCTTCAGTCACCCCAGGACCGCTCGACTGGACGCCCATATGAAGGATGAGATGACGACGACACCTTACTGCGCCGCTGTGTACCGTACGCCAACTGACATTACCGCTGCACACCGGGAATGAAGAGGATACCACAGAACGGCCCTTTTCAAGGTCAAACATTTATGGCTGGTTTAATGATGTACTTACGTCTTCTACCGCAAATAAATATGTTATACTGTATTTACCTGTATTTACATGTACCCCCACCTATGCGGCCCACAGCCTAGTTCCATCGCCGAGGATTCGTGGTGGGCGGTTTGGTATCCATAACCACCCCGTGTGTTCTCATTAGGAATGTGTCAAATCGGTTCTTGAAACTGTTCATGCTAGGCGCTGATACTACGTCTTCTGGAAGCTCGTTCCAAGATTGACCCGTTCTTTGCAAAAAGAGGTATTTCCTGCAATCCAGCCTACTGTGCTTGACATTGAAATGTTGCATATGCCCTCTTAGATTAGTGTAATTTCCCTCATTCTTGGTGAGTATGTAGGCTAATAGGCGTTGGTTCCTTCTCTACCTGTGAGTATTTTAATTACATTGTACATCATCCTGTCACACATCCACGTGATGCCAGCTGGTAACCAGACCGACTTACATCCGGACATTTCTATATGAAACTGTGGCTGACGTGATAGGAAACCTATACATGTATGTGACATCGTATGTGATACTACATATACATTAAATATAACACTTTTGACTGGACCCGGGCTAACAGGAATCTAGGGCGAAATGACTCATAGTTCTATACAACCTATATATATATGATTTGGGGTGAAAAGACCCGTCCATGGAACGGTTCTATCATTGAAGTAACGGTTTTTATTGTAAAATGCTTCCTCAGTTGGATTATCTTTGCTATTTCCCTCTCTTGGTTGTAGTGGAAACAAAAATGAAAAACATTTGACATTCCGGTTAATTTTTCCCTTTAATGATCGTTTTCCACCAGACACAGCATGACAGGAATGCTAAAATAACGTTATCTAGTATTCCAAAGCATTTACTCAAATCGCTGAATGATCGACGGTCTCGCTACATTGACTACTGCAGTTGGAAGTTGGGAACTAGTTTGACAGTTGACAGTTGTAAGTTATACTTGTTGTAGACTTGTTGAACTTATTATTGCACATGTTTTTGCATTGTTATTACACACTGACACCTGTAGTATATTTCTGCGTGGGTAGAACATTGGCCCGGCTAGCTCAGTTGGTAGAGCTGTCCGACTAGTGTTTGGAAGGTCATAGGACCTATGATAGGTTCCAGTCTCGCGTCTGGTCACTAACGTTTCCGCTCTTTCTTTGCTTGGTCACTTTAATGGCGACGAGCATATATGCTATGGGCAAAGGATCGGAGTGCAGCTCCTAAAAAATAAAAATGGGAAACTGGTAGGGTATTTCGGCATGGGTAGAACACCAACACATATCACAACATGCCAATTGTGTGGTGTCTCAAACAAAACTTGTTGAGTCAATTTTGCAATGTGGTCAGATGCGATATTCTATAATATCATTTAGTATGGCATCGTTGTCCACGTTTCCCAGTGGTAGACTGTCGGATATGGATTTGACAGGTCCCAGGTTCGATACTCTGTAGGGGCATGTACCTACATCAATATTACTCCCACCACTAAATACTGAGCAAGGCACCTCACACACATCGCCTAGTACTGGTTAACTGCTTAGGTCGGCTAAGCCTGCCCAGGAAAACATGTCTAGGTCCCTGCATGGGAGTTGACTTAAATGTACCATACATACATACATACAGGTCTACAAGTAACATCATCACATGTTTACTAGACCATCATAATGCCAATTGGTGAAGCAACTGAAATGTCAACAATTTGTACATTTATATCATTAGTTTAAACAATATTTTATTCAAGAATGGTACATAAAACAGGAATAGTTGCAACAGCACAGTTAGGATTGGGAAAAAAGTAACTTATTCGAATCCCTTTCCTTTATTATAATATTAACTTTATGTAGCATCTCGCATTTTCCCTATCCTTTAATCTTGGACAGGTACCCCTTCCGACTAGCTCTTGTTCGTATATGTTCTGAGGGGGGTGGATTCACTACAGAATAATAAGTTGGAGACAACACACATCTGTAATCGTGGTTGGAATGTTTAATAACACTCATTTGTGGAACGAGTGTTTCCTTTCTCCCAATGCATTCGCCCTCAACGTTTAACGTGGTTGTTAGACAAACAATAAACGTAGCATCTCGCATTTTCCCTATCCTTTAATCTTGGACAGGTACCCCTTCCGACTAGCTCTTGTTCGTATATGTTCTGAGGGGGGTGGATTCACTACAGAATAATAAGTTGGAGACAACACACATCTGTAATCGTGGTTGGAATGTTTAATAACACTCATTTGTGGAACGAGTGTTTCCTTTCTCCCAATGCATTCGCCCTCAACGTTTAACGTGGTTGTTAGACAAACAATAAACCTTGTTAAAAATATAAAAACTGTCCCACACAAATAAACATGTGTTCTTCTCAGTGACTAATATCTTGTGGCTCTGAACAGCTGTTTGGTCACATGACCTTCCATGTGTGACATGGGATATATTCTAAATATATCCAATATCCCTGAATTATGTACATTTCAGTCAAAGGGACATAACTGATAACTCTGTTTAATTAACAAACGGAGTTCACACTGTTACACATTTCCCTGGTCTGAGAAATTACGTCCTCGTCATTATACGTTAAAAACAATTAATTACTATAAAAACAATCGGTCCAATTTCTCAACTGTCAACATCGTCGATGTTAACGCGTCAAATGGTTGGTCCTCTATTTACTACAACCACTATAATATATACATAACTTACATAAGTACTCAATAATCTATGTGACTATTACACTACTTCATACAAGACCAAATGTATGTATCTACCCATATGTCTACACTAGCTCACCTATCAATATAATTATATATATGTATACTGGCTTCTGATCTCCCCTGCTTGAAATTGTGTCCTCACAAATATCAATTCCAGTTTAAGTGAGTATAACTTACATATATATTTTCATATAAAAATAATACTTATAGCATACATATTTCAATGGATTAAAACACATATAATTTTAAAAAAACATATCATTGAAATATACTGTGTACTAACCTTCTCGCCATTTCACTGTCTAAGGTGTCCAAGACTCCAGATTCCATAACTTGTTTCAAAGCTTGGAATCTTGTGGCCTTGGTACAACACTTAACATCTGAAAATCTTCGTATCTCTTTGGTAGTTTCCTCTCACGTATTGATCGTCTAGGTAATGGTATCGGTGCTTTCTCTATAGTTCCGGTCTCTATCTCGTTGTGAGTTCTATCACTAATATCTCTCGCACCTTCTATCCTGTCAGTCTCTCTGGTTATATGTGTCTCTTTGTCACGCTCAACTGTGTCAACATCAACCTCTGCACCTATTGAATTATCAACGTTTATTACCTCTACGCTGTCTTCTGTTACTCCTATGACATCTTCATTAACATCTTCCTCGACATTATTTCTGGGTAATAGATCTATAACCTCAGCCATGTCAATTTCCACATCCTCTACATCAGTAATTACTACAGGTTCTTGGGTGTCCCCGGATGTTGTATATATTACAAAATCGTCTCCTGTTTCATCATCTGAATTTTCTGTATCTGTGACGTCACTAATTTCTTCACCTTTACCTTCAACTTCTTCTCTAACACTAGAAGAATCTTCAGCTAAACCGTCATATACTTCCGGTTGTATTTCCTCATTTATCAAATCCTGATGTTCTATCAGATATAAATGATTCCTGTGCAGGGTTTTAATCCTCCCTGAGACTGTTGATTTGACTCTATAGACTGGAGTGTTTTCATTCACTTGTTCCGTTACCGTATACATATCCTTCTCAAACTTGTCAGCTATCTTATGTTTCCCTGTAAATGCTAAGATTCTCACTAAGACTCTGTCGCCAATATCTATTTTCGCTGCTCTTGCCTTCTTATCATAGTATGTTTTCTGTCTATCCTTCGCCTTTGAAATATGTTCATCTACAATCCTTCTAGTATTTCTCATTCTTTCTTTCATGTCTTCAATATACTCAGTTGTCGTCCTATTGTGCGAATTTTCATTAGTTTGCTGAAATACGGCATCAATTGGTAGTTTTGGTTTGCGACCAAACATTAACTCGAAGGGCGATACCCTGGTGCTTTCATGTGGCGTGCAATTATACGCATACACCAAATGATGCACATATTTCTTCCAATCAACTTTCTGTTCTTCTTCCAATGTACCTAGCATATCCAACAATGTGCGATTAAACCTTTCCGGACCGGCATTCCCTTACGGGTGGTACACGGAAGTATGACTTTTCTCCATATTAGTCAATTTGCACAATTCCTTAATAATATCGCTTTCAAAGTTAGCGCCTTGATCGGAGTGTAACCTAGATGGAATTCCATAATGTACAATAAAATGTTGGTAAAATGTTTCTGCAGTTGTTCTAGCAGTCTGGTTTTTCGTTGGAATTGCCATTGCAAATTTGGTATAATGGTCTGTAATTACTAAGATGTTACCAATCCCTCCTTTAGCAGGTTCAAGTGTTAAAAAATCAAAACAAACCAATTCAAGTGGATAAGTAGTGTGCACGTTCACTAAAGGTGCTCTAGTGTGAACTGAACTCTTTCTGCGTAAACAACGTTCGCAGTTCCTTATCCAACTATCGACATCCGACGACATCCCTGGCCAATAAAACCTACCACGAAGTAGTCGCATGGTTCTATCTCAGCCAGGATGACCCACCTCATTGTGTAACCCTTTCAGGACTTCTTCTCTGTAACGTTCCGGCAGAACTAACTGTTCAATATCTTCATCATTTTCGTGTAGCTTTCTGAACAGAATGCCCCTTTTGATGACAAAGTTTCTGAATTGTCTTTTCATCATATTATCATCTTTACTCAATATATGTTTTGGTATAGTTTGGTCGATGGTAGCAATTCTCCATCTGTCTACCAAACTATCCTGTCGCTGTGCTCTTCTGACCTCTCTCATGTCTATCTGAGCCATAGGTTGTCCTGGATCTTCTGTAGCATCCATAATGTTCATACTCAAAGTAGGTAGAGTCTCTATTAATGGTATGGAGTTAATACATCCACATATAGCTTTGACTGTATCGCAGTCAATCTTAACTGTATCTTCGCCATTGGTTACTCTTTCATGCGGATAGCGACTTAACGCATCAGCATCAGCATTATTGCGACCACTTCGGTAAGCAATTTCAAACGAGTAATTTCCCAATGCAGATACCCATCTCTGACCGGTTGCATCTAACTTTGCAGTCGTAAGTATGTACGTCAACGGGTTATTATCAGTTAAAACTAGAAACTTGCCGTTTATCAAATAATCAGAGAACTTCTCTGTTATGGACCATTTTAGAGCAAGGAACTCTAGCTTAAATGCAGCATAATTTTTCTCTGATTTACTAAGAGAACGACTTGCATAAGCTATGACACGTTTGTAATCCCCCTGTTTCTGACATAAAACAGCTCCCAGACCTTTGGATGACGCATCTGTGTGCAATTCAAATGGTAACTCAAAGTTGGGATATGCCAATATTGGCGGAGATGATAAAACAATTTTTAAATCATCAAATATATCCCGCTCTGTCTGTGTCCATTTCCATTCTTTTGTGTTTTTCTTTGATCCTTTCTTTAACGTTGTAGGTGGTAACAAATCAGCCAATGGCCTAGTAATCTTACTATAGTCTTTTACAAAACGCCTATAATAACCTGCAAATTGTAAGAAACTCCTCAGCTCATCTGCATTAGCTGGTGTCGGCCAATTTCGTACCTTATCTGTTTTGGCTGGATCTTGTTCGACTCCATCACTACCAACGATGTGTCCAAGAAATCCAACTTTCTTTCGGAAGAAACAACATTTCTCCGATGCAAGCTTGAGTCCATACTCTTTCAACCTATTGAAAACTTTCTCTATGTTCTCCAAATGTTCTTCAAATGTCTTACTAAATATAATAAAGGTCGGCTAAGCCTGCCCAGGAAAACATGTCTAGGTCCCTGCATGGGAGTTGACTTAAATGTACCATACATACATACATACATACAGGTCTACAAGTAACATCATCACATGTTTACTAGACCATCATAATGCCAATTGGTGAAGCAACTGAAATGTCAACAATTTGTACATTTATATCATTAGTTTAAACAATATTTTATTCAAGAATGGTACATAAAACAGGAATAGTTGCAACAGTACAGTTAGGATTGGGAAAAGTCCGCCTCCGTGGTCGAGTGGTTAAGGTCGCTGACTTGTATACCACTGTAACCTATCATCACTGATGGTCACGGGTTCGAGCCCCGCTCAGACCGTGTCTCATTTATATGAAAAAGTTGGCAGTTTCTTACGGAGGTTGGTGCACCCAAGTACTGGTTAACCGCTGGAGCCTGCCCAGGAAAGGTGTTGTTAGGTAAACTGCCCGCCGGCGATATAGCCCAAAATGGTGCTGATGCAGGCGTAAAACCCGAAACATAACATAAATAAAGGATTGGGAAAAAAGTAACTTATTCGAATCCCTTTCCTTTATTATAATATTAACTTTATATCACTATCGAACACCCAGGAAAATAACTAGCTGTACATAGTAACATAAACCCTGAACATACATAAATGTATTTGAAATTGTGATCACAGTGCAGTGGTAGCACGTTCGCTTCAAATGTGAGAGGCCCGGAGTTCATGCCAAGCTGTAGCCGTTATGAATGAGCTCACAGGCAAGGCTTAATTCCACATTGCCTCTCTCTTTCTGGGTTTCATCAGGAGTGCGTGTCCCAAAAAGTAAATGGGATCTGCCTGTCAGAATCAGAATTGATTGTTTGGCAGTATAACTTAGAAATAGAAATGTATTTATTATGAATAAATGTATTTATTGACTGTGAACTTACATTTTGTTTCCTGTCTTCTGCTAACCCAGTTTCATGATTAGATCACTTGTGAGATCACTTCACCGTGTCAAATATGCAAGTCATGATAGCACAGTGGTAGCATGTTCACTTACATGTAAGGTGTGAGACCCGGTGTGTATGCACCCAGCTCTGCTATAGCCATTGTGATTGAGCTCTTAGACTTAATTCCACATTGCCTCTCTTTCTGAGTGGGTTACATCGTGATTGAGAAAGAAAAAGATAGGGACATACTAGGGTACATATAAAGGGATGGTCTGTCATCATAAATTTATTGTTCGGCACCATGAAGTAGAAATAGTGTCCATAGCTGCTCACCTGAAGCATCAACGAAATTTAAGTAAGTTCAAAATTTTGAAGGGTCTATTGGTGGTTATGTGTTGTTTACTTCACTCCGATTGGCCGGGAGATAGATCGAAGTCGCCATTGGCCGGGAGTTAGATCAAAGTCAATGTTGCCATTGGCCAGGAGATAGATCAAAGTTGATGTCGCCATTGGCCTGGAGATAGATCAAGGTCGATGTCGCCATCAATGAATCGTGAACAATTTTACACAATATTGTTTAAGATATTCTAGTTGATACAATTTGACACCTGGATGGCATACATGTAATGGCTTAATCTCGGAATGACAAACACATGCTGGAGTGGGCTATCTATTGTTGATAATTGAGCCTAGTTCACTTTGATTGTTATCGCCATGTGTCAGTAGGCCTCAGTGAATGAAAGGAAGACAGATTGCCACCATTGTTGCTTTACACTGTGCAGATCCAGAGGAGACTCTGGAATGGGTCTCTTGTCTGCTAACTCTCCTCCAAAATCTAACATCTAAAATCTAAAATAACTAATCACTCCAGGAGGCGTCGCTCACATGGGCAACCGGTGCATGTAGTGTTCTACTGTCTGTCTACATGTTCATCTTTTATCTTTCAGGTTTACCAGTAATACATTGTATCTATGACCAAGAAACAATTCTTGACAACACAGCTGACATACATGTAATACGACAACATCAAGCTGATAATGTTCACAGAGTTCTTAGCATCTCTTCCATTCAGGGAAGGAAGAATAATAGTTATTGATGTGTTCTAAATCATTGTGTATGAGTTTTCTCAGCTAGGAAAAGAAGAAAATGAATTTGAAACGAAACAAGAAGACAAAATGAATTATTCACACATTTCAAATCTAAGTCATATGAGGAATAGAAGAACTTGTGAAAGGTGGTCTAATGTTTGCAAATGTAGGTTAAGTGTTCATAAATCCGCTCGTTCTTACATAGAATAAGCATGACTAAGAATCATTTTCATACCCTTGGTGTGAAGCCTGGGTGCTCAGAAGATGAGGTTAAGAAAGCTTACAGAACCCTGGCCAAGAAGTTTCATCCAGATAAAAATAGCGACCCTGGCGCAGAGGAAAAGTTCAAGGAAATATCTGGAGCTTACGAGGTTCTAAAGAATGAAGATAGACGGGAAATACATGAAAGAGAAGTAAACCGTCCAAAACACTATGATACTCCATCCGCTTCCGGATATCCAAAAACTGAACCTAAGAGCTATAAACATGATGACTATTCTGATTGGTCTAGAAAATATGGAAAAGAATCTGAGACCAGGTACAAACACTCCACATTTGGGAATTATGCAGATGAAGGAAGAGAGCATTTCTTTCAGAAATCTGAAAAGAAATCGAATCAGAAAGCCAAAAATACAAAGAAGAAACAGTCGGCACGAACCAGACCAAGAAGGCCTTGGTCACATGAGTGGACCACATATGATGACACAGATCAGTTTTATGACATACCGGAGCCTGATCCACCGAAAACTCACTTTTCTTTCGCATTCAAATCGTTTGTTGATGATTTAGGGATGAGTTTCGATGCTTTCTTCACAGGAAATGAATCACCTCAGACAGGTTATGGATTCTCTACTTTCTTTGACAACCCTGATCCTTTCGACGATTTATTCAGACATGGTAAGATCAAATGAATGTGCTAACATGTGTGTGTATTGTAATTATTTTATTGCCTAATTATCCCTTATCTCCACATGGACCCCATACAACACATTTATCTCTTCATCCACACCATTATATATACCCATAGTTTCAGTCTGTTGATTTTTGCAAGATTGTTTAGCTCGCCCATATGGTTCGCCGGCGGCGAGGGTAAATAAGCTCAATCATCTGTTGATTTTTCACTAATTTACTTCTGGCAAAATGACAGTTGATATTATCAGAAACTCAATACGACCCATCATCTCAGCCAGAAGAATAAGGAATGGATGGCCTCCCCACTAACTTAACATTAATCCTTTGTATGCTAGCGGCAGATAAAACCACTTTTGCAAACAGCATAGAGCCAGATCAGACGGCACAGAACTATTTAGATAGTGGAGCTAAAACACTTGGCTGAATAGCAAACAACATAGATCTTGTTCAGATGCAGCATTGCGCCACAGCTGATCTGTAGTTATGGTGTTTGCAAATGTGATTTGATTTACTCAGGGTTCATACCATGATGGAAACTATTAACCCGATATTCATTACATATATTTACATTTATTAACCCTTTCAACCCCACAGGCCTCTAAATAGGCTTATGAAAAGTGTAGATCCAGATGAGCCGGCTCGTAACGAGCCGTCTCATCAGGATCTGCACTTTTTTGCCAGTAATAATTATTACTATTTTTAGATAAAATTACCCATTTTGATAAATGAACTGATCCAAATGTAATTTTGTTATTAATTTATTGGTCTAAAAATATCATGGACCAGTCCATGTCAGTTACTTGGGGTTGAAAGGGTTAATCAAAGAAACGCTGCCCAACACTGCGAATGCCCATAACTTGAGTGTCAGATGCATATAATTTGGCTGTCCAATTAGCGCAGTGGTTAGCTCACTCGCTTCTCATCAATGCAACCCAGGGTCAGGGTCGATCCTCAGACCGGGAAGTATGTGAGATGGTACGGTGGTCGCCAGATCGGACAGGTGGGTTATCTCCAGATGCTCCGGTTTCCTCCCACATGAATGACCACATTTACGCTTTAATCCGCACCAACAAAAGTGATTAATATAAGTTGTTAAAACTTGCTTCGCAATCGTTGTAAAATAAATAAAGTTTAAACTTTTTTCATATATATATAATTAGTGAGGAAATTAAAACGAAAATAAACACAAAAGGGGCATATACAGAGCGTTCACTAGACTTTGAAAGTCAAGAGTCAAGCTGGATTTTTCAAGAGTCAAACTGGATTATTCAATATGCATGTTGGTACTTTCCGTACAGATAACTTTTTCCCGACCATATAATAACTTCTGGACCAAGGTGTGTCTTGGGTGCTGCCAGCAGTTTTGTTATCATAATTAGAGAAAATATTTAGTTTGCTGAGCTTTGCATCTGGGCTTAGAACCATACAAGTATTTAAGTTTCATATTACTTTGTGGTACATGTAGAGCATCGGATTTGGAATAGAAAGGTCCGGGTTTGATAATGCACCTCACACAAATTGCTTAGTACTGGTTAACCACTCGGGTCGACTAATTCGGCCCAGGAAAGCATGTCTAGGTCCCCGCAAGTGGTTTGACATAAATGTATCATACATACATACAACTTGTATAGTTCTACATTGTATCCCAGTTGCAACGGTCACCAAATAATCACATGATATATACATGTAGTAAAGCAAACTTAAATTGGCATTGTTTACATAATTATTTTGTTATTGAAAATTGTTGACTCTGGCAAAACAATATATATATTCTACTTCAATAACCAAAATAGCAAGTATGCATTGTCAGTTACCCGAGTATCTACACAACATAACCTCATAGCACTATGCATTGTCAGTTACCCGAGTATTTACACAACATAACCTCATAGCACTATGCATTGTCAGTTACCCAATTATTTACACAACATAACCTCATAGCACTATGCATTGTCAGTTACCTGAGTATTTACACAACATAACCTCATAGCACTATGCATTGTCAGTTACCCAAGTATCTACACAACATAACCTCATAGAACTATGCATTGTCAGTTACCCAAGTATTTACACAATATAACCTCATAGCACTATGCATTGTCAGTTACCCGAGTATTTACACAACATAACCTCATAGCACTATGCATTGTCAGTTACCCGAGTATCTACACAACATAACCTCATAGCAATATGCATTGTCAGTTACCCAAGTATTTACACAATATAACCTCATAGCACTATGCATTGTCAGTTACCCGAGTATCTACACAACATAACCTCATAGCAATATGCATTGTCAGTTACCCAAGTATTTACACAATATAACCTCATAGCACTATGCATTGTCAGTTACCCGAGTATCTACACAACATAACCTCATAGCAATATGCATTGTCAGTTACCCAAGTATTTACACAATATAACCTCATAGCACTATGCATTGTCAGTTACCCGAGTATCTACACAACATAACCTCATAGCAATATGCATTGTCAGTTACCCAAGTATTTACACAATATAACCTCATAGCACTATGCATTGTCAGTTACCCGAGTATCTACACAACATAACCTCATAGCAATATGCATTGTCAGTTACCCAAGTATTTACACAATATAACCTCATAGCACTATGCATTGTCAGTTACCCGAGTATCTACACAACATAACCTCATAGCAATATGCATTGTCAGTTACCCAAGTATTTACACAATATAACCTCATAGCACTATGCATTGTCAGTTACCCGAGTATCTACACAACATAACCTCATAGCAATATGCATTGTCAGTTACCCGAGTATCTACACAACATGTATAACCTCAATTGCACTATGCATTGTCAGTTACCCGAGTATTTACACAACATAACCTCATAGCACTATGCATTGTCAGTTACCCGAGTATCTACACAACATGTATAACCTCATTGCACTATGCATTGTCAGTTACCCGAGTATTTACACAACATAACCTCATAGCATTATGCATTGTCAGTTACCCAAGTATTTACACAATATAACCTCATAGTACTATGCATTGTCAGTTACCCGAGTATCTACACAACATAACCTCATAGCAATATGCATTGTCAGTTACCCGAGTATCTACACAACATGTATAGTATAATAACCTCATTGCACTATGCATTGTCAGTTACCCGAGTATTTACACAACATAACCTCATAGCACTATGCATTGTCAGTTACCCGAGTATCTACACAACATGTATAACCTCATTGCACTATGCATTGTCAGTTACCCGAGTATTTACACAACATAACCTCATAGCATTATGCATTGTCAGTTACCCAAGTATTTACACAATATAACCTCATAGCACTACACATTGTCAGTTACCCGAGTATTTACACAACATAACCTCATAGCACTATGCATTGTCAGTTACCCGAGTATTTACACAACATAACCTCATAGCAATATGCATTGTCAGTTACCCGAGTATTTACACAACATAACCTCATAGCACTATGCATTGTCAGTTACACGAGTATTTACACAACATAACCTCATAGCACTACACATTGTCAGTTACCGGAGTATTTACACAACATAACCTCATAGCACTACACATTGTCAGTTACCCGAGTATTTACACAACATAACCTCATAGCACTATGCATTCTCAGTTATCATGAACAGTTACCCATAATTCATCGTTGCTTATATGGCATGGTTTACCTAATACCTCTTTCATGAAAGTTATATTTCTGTTTGTTTGTTTGTTTGTTTGTTTGTTATCAGAATTATACAAAAAGTTACTTATGGAATTTCATACAATTTCATACAATTTCATGAAAGTGTGAGATTCGGGTCAAGCATGAACCAATTAGAATTTTGGAGATAGGATTGTATCTGGAGCCGTTAACCATTGTGTCCTTAGCCTTTTAGGCAAGGCATTTAAAGTCTACATTGCTTCTTCTCTCTCCCTTGTGGCAATGGAGATCACGAGAGTGATTAATATAAGTTGCAAGAACTTGTTTCGCAATCGTTATAAAATAAATTCGTATAAATTAAAGGGAGATAACAAAATTACAATGTATAAAGGGAGATAATTAAATAAACGTACAGTGGTTTGCTATCTAGGATTGCTCTTGTTTATTTTGTTATTTGTTCGCAATACTGCATGATGTTGTGTTCTAACAGGCACTCCTAGTTCACTTAACACTGGAAGGTCACAGTCGAGGCCCCAGAAACGTAATGTAGCCCCTGAGCGAGGTGCCACTGATATTGATGACGAGTACATGTTTACATCTCGCCCATCTCGGGCGCAATCAAGATCCACCAACACCAATAATAACCAGAATTTTTACACCGACTTCGATGCAACTGACATGAAATTTGACGATTCTGATGATGGTAGGTATTAATGCATTCTATCGTTGCTATCTAACACACTGTCTTAGCATGCATTGCATTTTCATGTTATTTACTTGTGTATGCATGGCTGCGTGCTTTTGTTTCGTTAATTTTAGTCGCCTTTCCGGTAGCAGCGACAATCACACATTTACATTTGGATATAACTGCAAAAACGTCAAATATAGCGCTTTGAAAACTTGCATCCTGTTTCTGGTGGTTGTTTCTGCGACCACCTAACACACAACCCCCTAAGTGACCTTGAACCTGAATTTTGGCCCAAAATTTCTGGTTTCAGAAATTGTTTATGCATAAAATACCCTCAAACATTATCATTTCTCAAAAGCCATCCCAAGTTATTGCTTTGAAACTTTGAATACACATGAGGACTAATTCTCTACACCCACAGTAAGTCCCTACCACTGACCTTGAACTTGAATTTTGGCAATTCATGTTATAAAAATACTTTGTTGGATTGGACAGTATGCTGTTATATAATTATCTTCGTTGGATTGGACAGTATGTTGTTATATAATTATCTTCGTTGGATTGGACAATAGGGGGTTATATAATTATCTTTGTTGGATTGGACAGTATGCTGTTATATAATTATCTTCGTTGGATTGGACAATATGCTGTTATATAATTATCTTCGTTGGATTGGACAGTATGCTGTTATATAATTATCTTCGTTGGATTGGACAATATGTTGTTATATAATTATCTTCGTTGGATTGGACAATAGGGGGTTATATAATTATCTTCGTTGGATTGGACAATAGGGGGTTATATAATTATCTTCGTTGGATTGGGCAATAGGGGGTTATATAATTATCTTCATTGGATTGGACATTAGGGGGTTATATAATTATCTTCGTTGGATTGGACAATAGGGGGTTATATAATTATCTTCGTTGGATTGGACAATATGTTGTTATATAATTATCTTCGTTGGATTGGACATTAGGGGGTTATATAATTATCTTCGTTGGATTGGACATTAGGGGGTTATATAATTATCTTCATATTTTAACTGTTACAGATGATATGGACAGTCGGTTGTTCAAGTGTACATACTGTGAAAAGAGGATGCCATTTAGTAGACTTGTAAGTATTATATTATAAGTGAGTACATGTATATAGAACATCCAGTTAAGTGTACATCCATCGTACCCAAAGTGTACATCCATCGTACCCATAGTGTACATCCATCGTACCCATAGTATACATCCATCATACCCATAGTGTACATCCATCGTACCCATAGTGTACATCCATCGTACCCAAAGTGTACATCCATCGTACCCGAAGTGTACATCCATCGTACCCATAGTGTACATCCATCATACCCATAGTATACATCCATCGTACCCAAAGTGTACATCCATCGTACCCATAGTGTACATCCATCATACCCATAGTGTACATCCATCATACCCATAGTGTACATCCATCATACCCATAGTGTACACCCATCATACCCATAGTGTACATCCATCATACCCATAGTGTACATCCATCGTACCCATAGTGTACACCCATCATACCCAAAGTGTACATCCATCATACCCAAAGTGTACATCCATCATACCCAAAGTGTACATCCATCATACCCAAAGTGTACATCCATCGTACCCAAAGTGTACATCCATCATACCCAAAGTGTACATCCATCATACCCAAAGTGTACATCCATCGTACCCAAAGTGTACATCCATCATACCCAAAGTGTACATCCATCGTACCCTTTCCATCGTACCCAAAGTGTACATTTCTCTTGTATTTAGCCTCATTGCTTACATGTCCGCTGTGTTGCCACTCAACAAACAGATACATATAATGAATTGATGAATATATCTTAGATTGTATGTGGTGTATAATTAAACCTCTCGGTGAACAGCCAGGGAAATGTCAGAAGGTTGTTGCTCAGGAATTATGGTCGCTTAATTGAAGTCAAATGTAAGCAACCAGATCCAACAGTCTAGCAATATATATCACATATAACACAATGTTTAGCAACCATATCCAATATGCTCTAGCAATGTGAATCACCCCCAACACCAGGTTTATCAACCAGATCCAACACGCTCTAGCAATGTGAATCACTCCCAACACCATGTTTAGCAACCAGATCCAATACACTCTAGCAATGTGAATCACTCCCAACACCAGGTTTAGCAACCTGATCCAATACACTATTTTTTTTTATGATTCGGGTTTTACGCCTGCATCAGCACCATTTTGGGCTATATCGCCGGAGGGCAGTTTACCTAACAACACCTTTCCTGGGCAGGCTCCAGCGGTTAACCAGTACTTGGGTGCACCAACCTCCGTAAGAAACTGCCAACTTTTTCATATAAATTAGACACGGCCTGAGCGGGGCTCGAACCTGTGACCATCAGTGATGATAGGTTACAGTGGTATACAAGTCAGCGACCTTAACCACTCGACCACGGAGGCGGACTCCCAATACACTCTAGCAATGTGAATCACTTCCAACACCAGGTTTAGCAACCTGATCCAATACACTCTAGCAATGTGAATCACTCCCAACACCACATTTAGCAACCTGATCCAATACACTCTAGCAATGTGAATCACTCCCAACACCATGTTTAGCAACTAGATCCAACACACTCTAGCAATGTGAATCACTCCCAACACCACGTTTAGCAACCTGATCCAATACACTCTAGCAATGTGAATCACTCCCTACACCACGTTTAGCAACCTGATCCAATACACTCTAGCAATGTGAATCACTCCCAACACCACGTTTAGCAACCTGATCCAATACACTCTAGCAATGTGAATCACTCCCTACACCAGGTTTAGCAACCAGATCCAATACACTTTAGCAATGTGAATCACTCCCGACACCAGGTTTAGCAACCTGATCCAATACACTCTAGCAATGTGAATCACTCCCAACACCAGGTTTAGCAACCTGATCCAATACACTCTAGCAATGTGAATCACTCCCAACACCAGATTTAGCAACCTGATCCAACACACTCTAGCAATGTGAATCACTCACAACACCAGGTTTAGCAACTAGATCCAACACGCTCTAGCAATGTGAATCACTCCCAACACCAGGTTTAGCAACTAGATCCAATACACTCTAGCAATATGAATCACTCCCAACACCAGATTTAGCAACCTGATCCAACACACTCTAGCAATGTGAATCACTCACAACACCAGGTTTAGCAACTAGATCCAACACGCTCTAGCAATGTGAATCACTCCCAACACCAGGTTTAGCAACTAGATCCAATACACTCTAGCAATATGAATCACTCCCAACACCAGATTTAGCAACCTGATCCAACACACTCTAGCAATGTGAATCACTCACAACACCAGGTTTAGCAACTAGATCCAACACGCTCTAGCAATGTGAATCACTCCCAACACCAGGTTTAGCAACTAGATCCAATACACTCTAGCAATATGAATCACTCCCAACACCAGATTTAGCAACCTGATCCAACACACTCTAGCAATGTGAATCACTCACAACACCAGGTTTAGCAACTAGATCCAACACGCTCTAGCAATGTGAATCACTCCCAACACCAGGTTTAGCACTAGATCCATACACTCTAGCAATGTTGAATCACTCCCAACACCACGTTTAGCAACCAGATCAATACACTCTAGCAATGTGAATCACTCCCAACACCAGGTTAGCAACCTGATCCATACACTCTAGCAATGTGAATCACTCCCAACACAAGTTTAGCACCAGATCCAATACACTCTAGCAATGTGAATCACTCCCAACCAAGGTTTAGCAACCATCCAATACACTCTAGCAATGTGAATCACTCCCAACACCAGGTTTAGCAACCTGATCCAATACACTTCTAGCAATGTGAAATCACTCCAAACACCAGGTTTAGCACCTGATCCAACACACTCTAGCAATGTGAATCACTCACAACACCAGGTTTAGCAACCGATCCAACACACTCTAGCAATGTGAATCACTCCCAACACCAGGTTTAGCAACCTGATCCAACACGCTCTAGCAATGTGAATCACTCCCAACACCAGGTTTAGCAACCTGATCCAACACGCTCTAGCAATGTGAATCACTCCCAACACCAGGTTTAGCAACCAGATCCAATACACTCTAGCAATGTGAATCACTCCCAACACCAGGTTTAGCAACCTGATCCAATACACTCTAGCAATGTGAATCACTCCCAACACCAGGTTTAGCAACCTGATCCAACACACTCTAGCAATGTGAATCACTCACAACACCAGGTTTAGCAACCTGATCCGACACACTCTAGCAATGTGAATCACTCACAACACCAGGTTTAGCAACTAGATCCAATACACTCTAGCAATGTGAATCACTCCCAACACCACGTTTAGCAACCTGATCCAATACACTCTAGCAATGTGAATCACTCCCAACACCAGGTTTAGCAACTTGATCCAATACACTCTAGCAATGTGAATCACTCCCAACACCATGTTTAGCGACCAGATCCAACACGCTCTAGCAATGTGAATCACTCCCAACACCAGGTTTAGCAACTAGATCCAATACACTCTAGCAATGTGAATCACTCCCAACACCAGGTTTAGCAACTAGATCCAATACACTCTAGCAATGTGAATCACTCCAAACACCAGGTTTAGCAACCTGATCCAATACACTCTAGCAATGTGAATCACTCCCAACACCACGTTTAGCAACCTGATCCAATACACTCTAGCAATGTGAATCACTCCCAACACCACGTTTAGCAACTAGATCCAATACACTCTAGCAATGTGAATCACTCCCAACACCAGGTTTAGCAACCTGATCCAATACACTCTAGCAATGTGAATCACTCCCAACACCAGGTTTATCAACCTGATCCAACACGCTCTAGCAATGTGAATCACTCCCAACAGCATGTTTAGCAACCTGATCCAATACACTCTAGCAATATGAATCACTCCCAACACCAGGTTTAGCAACTAGATCCAATACACTCTAGCAATGTGAATCACTCCCAACACCAGGTTTAGCAACTAGATCCAATACACTCTAGCAATGTGAATCACTCCAAACACCAGGTTTAGCAACTAGATCCAATACACTCTAGCAATGTGAATCACTCCAAACACCAGGTTTAGCAACTAGATCCAATACACTCTAGCAATGTGAATCACTCCCAACACCAGGTTTAGCAACTAGATCCAATACACTCTAGCAATGTGAATCACTCCCAACACCAGGTTTAGCAACCTGATCCAATACACTCTAGCAATGTGAATCACTCCCAACACCATGTTTAGCAACCTGATCCAATACACTCTAGCAATGTGAATCACTCCCAACACCAGGTTTAGCAACCTGATCCAATACACTCTGGCAATGTGAATCACTCCCAACACCAGGTTTAGCAACTAGATCCAATACACTCTAGCAATGTGAATCACTCACAACACCAGGTTTAGCTACTAGATCCAATACACTCTAGCAATGTGAATCACTCCCAACATCAGGTTTAGCTACTAGATCCAATACACTCTAGCAATGTGAATCACTCCCAACACCATGTTTAGCCACTAGATCCAATACACTCTAGCAATGTGAATCACTCCCAACACCACGTTTAGCGACCAGATCCAACACACTCTAGCAATGTGGATCACTCCCAACACCACGTTTAGCGACCAGATCCAACACACTCTAGCAATGTGAATCACTCACAACACCAGGTTTAGCAACCAGATCCAATACACTCTAGCAATGTGAATCACTCCCAACACCAGGTTTAGCAACCTGATCCAACATGCTCTAGCAATGTGAATCACTCCCAACACCAGGTTTAGCAACCAGATCCAATACACTCTAGCAATGTGAATCACACCCAACACCAGGTTTAGCAACCTGATCCAACACGCTCTAGCAATGTGAATCACTCCCAACACCAGGTTTAGCAACCTGATCCAACACGCTCTAGCAATGTGAATCACTCCCAACACCAGGTTTAGCAACCTGATCCAACACGCTCTAGCAATGTGAATCACTCCCAACACCAGGTTTAGCAACCAGATCCAATACACTCTAGCAATGTGAATCACTCCCAACACCAGGTTTAGCAACCTGATCCAATACACTCTAGCAATGTGAATCACTCCCAACACCAGGTTTAGCAACCTGATCCAACACACTCTAGCAATGTGAATCACTCACAACACCAGGTTTAGCAACCTGATCCGACACACTCTAGCAATGTGAATCACTCACAACACCAGGTTTAGCAACTAGATCCAATACACTCTAGCAATGTGAATCACTCCCAACACCACGTTTAGCAACCTGATCCAATACACTCTAGCAATGTGAATCACTCCCAACACCAGGTTTAGCAACTTGATCCAATACACTCTAGCAATGTGAATCACTCCCAACACCATGTTTAGCGACCAGATCCAACACTCTCTAGCAATGTGAATCACTCCCAACACCAGGTTTAGCAACCTGATCCAATACACTCTAGCAATGTGAATCACTCCCAACACCAGGTTTAGCAACCTGATCCAACACACTCTAGCAATGTGAATCACTCACAACACCAGGTTTAGCAACTAGATCCAATACACTCTAGCAATGTGAATCACTCCCAACACCATGTTTAGCAACCTGATCCAATACACTCTAGCAATGTGAATCACTCCCAACACCATGTTTAGCCACTAGATCCAATACACTCTAGCAATGTGAATCACTCCCAACACCACGTTTAGCGACCAGATCCAACACACTCTAGCAATGTGAATCACTCCCAACACCACGTTTAGCGACCAGATCCAACACACTCTAGCAATGTGAATCGCTCACAACACCAGGTTTAGCAACCAGATCCAATACACTCTAGCAATGTGAATCACTCCCAACACCAGGTTTAGCAACCTGATCCAACATGCTCTAGCAATGTGAATCACTCCCAACACCAGGTTTAGCAACCAGATCCAATACACTCTAGCAATGTGAATCACACCCAACACCAGGTTTAGCAACCTGATCCAACACGCTCTAGCAATGTGAATCACTCCCAACACCAGGTTTAGCAACCTGATCCAACACGCTCTAGCAATGTGAATCACTCCCAACACCATGTTTAGCAACTAGATCCAACACACTCTAGCAATGTGAATCACTCCCAACACCACGTTTAGCAACCTGATCCAATACACTCTAGCAATGTGAATCACTCCCTACACCACGTTTAGCAACCTGATCCAATACACTCTAGCAATGTGAATCACTCCCAACACCACGTTTAGCAACCTGATCCAATACACTCTAGCAATGTGAATCACTCCCTACACCAGGTTTAGCAACCAGATCCAATACACTTTAGCAATGTGAATCACTCCCGACACCAGGTTTAGCAACCTGATCCAATACACTCTAGCAATGTGAATCACTCCCAACACCACGTTTAGCAACTAGATCCAATACACTCTAGCAATGTGAATCACTCCCAACACCATGTTTAGCAACTAGATCCAACATGCTCTAGCAATGTGAATCACTCCCAACACCAGGTTTAGCAACTAGATCCAATACACTCTAGCAATGTGAATCACTCCCAACACCACGTTTAGCAACCAGATCCAATACACTCTAGCAATGTGAATCACTCCCAACACGATGTTTAGCAACCTGATCCAATACACTCTAGCAATGTGAATCACTCCCAACACAAGGTTTAGCAACCAGATCCAATACACTCTAGCAATGTGAATCACTCCCAACACAAGGTTTAGCAACCAGATCCAATACACTCTAGCAATGTGAATCACTCCCAACACCAGGTTTAGCAACCTGATCCAATACACTCTAGCAATGTGAATCACTCCCAACACCAGGTTTAGCAACCTGATCCAACACACTCTAGCAATGTGAATCACTCACAACACCAGGTTTAGCAACCTGATCCAACACACTCTAGCAATGTGAATCACTCACAACACCAGGTTTAGCAACTAGATCCAATACACTCTAGCAATGTGAATCACTCCCAACACCACGTTTAGCAACCTGATCCAATACACTCTAGCAATGTGAATCACTCCCAACACCAGGTTTAGCAACTTGATCCAATACACTCTAGCAATGTGAATCACTCCCAACACCATGTTTAGCGACCAGATCCAACACGCTCTAGCAATGTGAATCACTCCTAACACCATGTTTAGCAACCTGATCCAATACACTCTAGCAATGTGAATCACTCCCAACACCATGTTTAGCGACCAGATCCAACACGCTCTAGCAATGTGAATCACTCCCAACACCAGGTTTAGCAACTAGATCCAATACACTCTAGCAATGTGAATCACTCCCAACACCAGGTTTAGCAACTAGATCCAATACACTCTAGCAATGTGAATCACTCCAAACACCAGGTTTAGCAACCTGATCCAATACACTCTAGCAATGTGAATCACTCCCAACACCACGTTTAGCAACCTGATCCAATACACTCTAGCAATGTGAATCACTCCCAACACCACGTTTAGCAACTAGATCCAATACACTCTAGCAATGTGAATCACTCCCAACACCATGTTTAGCAACCTGATCCAATACACTCTAGCAATGTGAATCATTCCCAACACCATGTTTAGCGACCAGATCCAACACGCTCTAGCAATGTGAATCACTCCCAACAGCATGTTTAGCAACCTGATCCAATACACTCTAGCAATATGAATCACTCCCAACACCAGGTTTAGCAACTAGATCCAATACACTCTAGCAATGTGAATCACTCCCAACACCAGGTTTAGCAACTAGATCCAATACACTCTAGCAATGTGAATCACTCCAAACACCAGGTTTAGCAACTAGATCCAATACACTCTAGCAATGTGAATCACTCCAAACACCAGGTTTAGCAACTAGATCCAATACACTCTAGCAATGTGAATCACTCCCAACACCAGGTTTAGCAACTAGATCCAATACACTCTAGCAATGTGAATCACTCCCAACACCAGGTTTAGCAACCTGATCCAATACACTCTAGCAATGTGAATCACTCCCAACACCATGTTTAGCAACCTGATCCAATACACTCTAGCAATGTGAATCACTCCCAACACCAGGTTTAGCAACCTGATCCAATACACTCTGGCAATGTGAATCACTCCCAACACCAGGTTTAGCAACTAGATCCAATACACTCTAGCAATGTGAATCACTCACAACACCAGGTTTAGCTACTAGATCCAATACACTCTAGCAATGTGAATCACTCCCAACACCATGTTTAGCCACTAGATCCAATACACTCTAGCAATGTGAATCACTCCCAACACCACGTTTAGCGACCAGATCCAACACACTCTAGCAATGTGGATCACTCCCAACACCACGTTTAGCGACCAGATCCAACACACTCTAGCAATGTGAATCGCTCACAACACCAGGTTTAGCAACCAGATCCAATACACTCTAGCAATGTGAATCACTCCCAACACCAGGTTTAGCAACCTGATCCAACATGCTCTAGCAATGTGAATCACTCCCAACACCAGGTTTAGCAACCAGATCCAATACACTCTAGCAATGTGAATCACACCCAACACCAGGTTTAGCAACCTGATCCAACACGCTCTAGCAATGTGAATCACTCCCAACACCAGGTTTAGCAACCTGATCCAACACGCTCTAGCAATGTGAATCACTCCCAACACCAGGTTTAGCAACCTGATCCAACACGCTCTAGCAATGTGAATCACTCCCAACACCAGGTTTAGCAACCAGATCCAATACACTCTAGCAATGTGAATCACTCCCAACACCAGGTTTAGCAACCTGATCCAACACGCTCTAGCAATGTGAATCACTCCCAACACCAGGTTTAGCAACCTGATCCAACACGCTCTAGCAATGTGAATCACTCCCAACACCAGGTTTAGCAACCTGATCCAGCATATTGACTTTTCTGTGGCAGCGTGATCCAACGAGTCCTTGATGTAACTGAAGGTCACTTTTGTTTCGTTGTGTCAACTGTTTCACAGTAAAGACGATCTATTGTATTCCGTTGGTGATCACGGGTGCATGTAATCTGGATTTTTCGTAACATGTGTTCAAGCTAAACCTCCGACGGAAGAAGTTTTCTCAATATGTTGGAAACTAATATCTCACCCCAACTGATAATTGGGAGAAGTGATATCATTAAACTCTTTGCCTGCTGAGTAAATAAAATCAAATCACCTATGCAAACAACATAGATCCAGATCAGCTGCAGCGTATGGTAACGTCCTATCAAGATCTATGTTGTTTGCTATTCGGCCAAGTGGTTTAGCTCCACTATCCATATAGCAAACAGCATAGAGCCTGATCACACGGCACATTCTGTGATTAAGTGATTTTATTTGCGTGTGTGTTTTACGTTTATTTATCGTCGCTACCGGTTTCCCATATGAGCGACGCCTCCTGAAGAGATTAGTCATTTTAGATTTTTGGAGGATAGTGCAATGATACAGACAGAGATCCATTCCAGAGTCTCCTCTGGTTCTTTTACATGCACGGTGTATAGCATCTGAAAAACTGTTAATTATATTAGGGTCAGACGGGGGTCGAACCTGCGATCCCTGGATTACCAGTCCAGCGTGTTACCACTGGACTACAGATCCGTCTGTGATTTTATTTGCCACTAGTGTGCAAAGAGTAAAAGAGACATCGCCCATTAAAATTGCCTCACATAGTGCTAGGTTAAAACTGTAGTGATTATTTTTAATGGTATATATTTGCAGTCGATGCATGAACCTGGTTGTGCTCTGCGTCATGGTGGGACGTTTGATGCCAGTGATGACGAGCATAATGCCACTGCAGACAACATATACAACGGAATGGGTAGTCCCAAGGAGGATCAATATCCACAGAAATCTGGCGATTGGAGGCAGACGCACCAGGAACTGTTACAGAACATCAGACGAGCGAAGCAGGCTACGCATGCTAATCAGAGGCGGTATAGTTCAGCAGCTGCGAGTTCAGCGAAGGATACAGCGCAGGATGAGGGCATATGTAAGTAATAGCTTCCTTAGAGTAATGATCAACAATCATATTCTTTAACTGGGCCATTGTATGATTGATGGGTTCGCTAAAGTCAGTTTTGAAATGGATAAGATGATTGGGGCACTGGCATTTGATCAATTATCCCCAATGACCCTAATATCGGTGAATACTACCGTATTTAGCTGTGTATAGTGCGCTATCATGTATAATGCGCACCCACGATTTGGCACGAAAATCGGGGGGAAAACTGAGTTCCGATGTACTGCGCACGTGAAAAACGCAATTTTCCAAGTCAAAATTTAACATTTCTCAAGAATCGCTAAAAATTGTGCTCCGTGATTTTTACAACTTATATTAATCACTCGAGATACCTCATCGAGGAACGGTAACGCACTCAGGCATGATTTTATGAAAATTACATGCATATCGTGGATGCGTACGTGCAGAAATACACGTTTCGGGAAATGTTGCATAAAAGAAAACAACACAAATTTATGATAAGTCAATTCTGAGGTATTTTCTGAGTGATATGATGTCAATCAGAGAATGTTTACTGCTTGTCTGATGACAGCTTCGATGACATGGCATTAAATTGACAAGTTGAGCGATAATTAATTTCTCAAACTTAACACCTGCTCAAATTTCTCAACACGTTCTCAAACATGTCAGCAGATGCTCAAACTTCTCAACAGCCTATCTAATTAACTGGGACCCATTGTGAAAGGTTTGTCGAAATTAATTATCGCTATTTTTTTATGCAATGCATTGTACATAGTAAATATTTCTCGTAAAAATAACCAACACATCGTGTCTTTAATCATGTCGTATTTAAAAACATACGATATATTAAATCAAATAAACTATTATTACAAAGTTTCTTTATCTCTATGATATCGTACGATTGCAGCGTCGCTTTATGCGGCGAAGTACGCGAAAAGTACGGGAAATATTACATACGATAAAACCATGTGATGTTATCAAATCGCCATTTTTATGCATTTACTAATTTCAATTAAATTCTTCAAAGTTTGCCAAAATTAACGCAGTATATGCTAATTTTGTGGTCTTATTCATTTCATTTATTTATATAGACTATCGGCAACTGGTTTTAATAGCTAGTTTATAACGTTTGTCGAATGTAACAAATTATAGAATGACTGTGGGGCGGCCCGTTCGGGTCGAATTTCACGAAATATTGGTCAATTTTGGTCCAGAAAAAAATGTCCTGATGTCTGTACTGGTGTATAATGCGCAGTAGATAAAATGGATGAGGATTTCAGTAAGAAATGTGTGCACTATACACAGCTAAATACGGTAATAAGCGGTGCTATCATAATTAATCCAAATGAACCGCACATGTTCATTTTGTGCTTACTATTGACAATTTCTGTCCATAGCAAAAACTAGCTGAAATGTCATTTCTACGGGTAAATTTACCTTAATTTAATCAAAACTTGTTTTTTCCTCTTACACTCGTAAGTTTTTGTTCATGTTGTCAATATTTAGGTGAATTTCAATGACTTTGTTATCTATCGGCTGCATTTGACATTTGTAAGGTGCCTGCTACTCATGTGACGTTATATGATTGCCTTATAAGGCATGTATTGCTACTAGTATAAACTTGTGAGGTGAAATTTACATCGTCACCGGTTATTGGTATCACCGCATAAATAAAAGATGGAGGCATGTGCTGTTGCTTTCACTTTGTTTTTGATTTAATTATGATTTATTTCTTACTAACTAATATTGCATACAATAAAATAAATATGATTATGCTTAATTGAGAGTGAACATTATTTGCACAGCCTCGTTTTGGAACAAAAATACACAGGCTATTGCTTATGTCATCGGTTACCGGTTACCGGTAAACCCAGGATAACGTCTGCTAAACGTCTGTATGCATGGTATCCAAGATGATGGACATTTACTATACATAAAATGTTGAAACCTACTGATTATGTAAAGCCTACTGATTACGTAAAGCCTACTGATTACGTAAAAGCCTACTGATTACGTAAAGCCTACTGATTATGTAAAGCCTACTGATTATGTAAAAGCCTACTGATTACGTAAAGCCTACTGATTATGTAAAAGCCTACTGATTACGTAAAGCCTACTGATTATGTAAAGCCTACTGATTACGTAAAGCCTACTGATTATGTAAAGCCTACTGATTATGTAAAGCCTACTGATTATGTAAAGCCTACTGATTATGTAAATCCTACTGATTACGTAAAGCCTACTGATTATGTAAAGCCTACTGATTATGTAAAGCCTACTGATTATGTAAAGCCTACTGATTATGTAAATCCTACTGATTATGTAAAGCCTACTGATTACGTAAAGCCTACTGATTATGTAAAGCCTACTGATTACGTAAAGCCTACTGATTACGTAAAGCCTACTGATTACGTAAAGCCTACTGATTATGTAAAAGCCTACTGATTATGTAAAGCCTACTGATTATGTAAAGTCTACTGATTACGTAAAGCCTACTGATTATGTAAAAGCCTACTGATTATGTAAAGCCTACTGATTACGTAAAGCCTACTGATTACGTAAAGCCTACTGATTATGTAAAGCCTACTGATTATGTAATGCCTACTGATTACGTAAAGCCTACTGATTATGTAAAGCCTACTGATTATGTAAAGCCTACTGATTATGTAAAGCCTACTGATTACGTAAAGCCTACTGATTATGTAAAGCCTACTGATTATGTATAGCCTACTGATTATGTAAAGCCTACTGATTATGTAAATCCTACTGATTATGTAAAGCCTACTGATTACGTAAAGCCTACTGATTACGTAAAGCCTACTGATTACGTAAAGCCTACTGATTATGTAAAGCCTACTGATTATGTAAAGCCTACTGATTACGTAAAGCCTACTGATTATGTAAAGCCTACTGATTATGTAAAGCCTACTGATTATGTAAAGCCTACTGATTATGTAAAGCCTACTGATTATGTAAAGCCTACTGATTATGTAAAGCCTACTGATTATGTAAAGCCTACTGATTACGTAAAGCCTACTGATTAGTAAAGCCTACTGATTACGTAAAGCCTACTGATTACGTAAAGCCTACTGATTACGTAAAGCCTACTGATTATGTAAAGCCTACTGATTACGTAAAGCCTACTGATTACGTAAAGCCTACTGATTACGTAAAGCCTACTGATTACGTAAAGCCTACTGATTACGTAAAGCCTACTGATTATGTAAAGCCTACTGATTACGTAAAGCCTACTGATTATGTAAAGCCTACTGATTACGTAAAGCCTACTGATTACGTAAAGCCTACTGATTATGTAAAGCCTACTGATTACGTAAAGCCTACTGATTATGTAAAGCCTACTGATTATGTAAAGCCTACTGATTATGTAAAGCCTACTGATTACGTAAAGCCTACTGATTATGTAAAGCCTACTGATTACGTAAAGCCTACTGATTATGTAAAGCCTACTGATTACGTAAAGCCTACTGATTATGTAAAGCCTACTGATTACGTAAAGCCTACTGATTATGTAAAGCCTACTGATTACGTAAAGCCTACTGATTATGTAAAGCCTACTGATTATGTAAAGCCTACTGATTACGTAAAGCCTACTGATTACGTAAAGCCTACTGATTATGTAAAGCCTACTGATTACGTAAAGCCTACTGATTACGTAAAGCCTACTGATTATGTAAAGCCTACTGATTACGTAAAGCCTACTGATTACGTAAAGCCTACTGATTACGTAAAGCCTACTGATTACGTAAAGCCTACTGATTACGTAAATCCTACTGATTACGTAAAGCCTACTGATTACGTAAAGCCTACTGATTACGTAAAGCCTACTGATTACGTAAAGCCTACTGATTACGTAAAGCCTACTGATTACGTAAAGCCTACTGATTACGTAAAGCCTACTGATTACGTAAAGCCTACTGATTACGTAAAGCCTACTGATTACGTAAAGCCTACTGATTATGTAAAGCCTACTGATTATGTAAAGCCTACTGATTACGTAAAGCCTACTGATTATGTAAAGCCTACTGATTATGTAAAGCCTACTGATTACGTAAAGCCTACTGATTATGTAAAGCCTACTGATTATGTAAAGCCTACTGATTACGTAAAGCCTACTGATTATGTAAAGCCTACTGATTACGTAAAGCCTACTGATTACGTAAAGCCTACTGATTATGTAAAGCCTACTGATTACGTAAAGCCTACTGATTACGTAAAGCCTACTGATTATGTAAAGCCTACTGATTACGTAAAGCCTACTGATTACGTAAAGCCTACTGATTACGTAAAGCCTACTGATTACGTAAAGCCTACTGATTACGTAAAGCCTACTGATTATGTAAAGCCTACTGATTACGTAAAGCCTACTGATTACGTAAAGCCTACTGATTATGTAAAGCCTACTGATTACGTAAAGCCTACTGATTACGTAAAGCCTACTGATTATGTAAAGCCTACTGATTACGTAAAGCCTACTGATTATGTAAAGCCTACTGATTATGTAAAGCCTACTGATTATGTAAAGCCTACTGATTACGTAAAGCCTACTGATTACGTAAAGCCTACTGATTACGTAAAGCCTACTGATTATGTAAAGCCTACTGATTACGTAAAGCCTACTGATTATGTAAAGCCTACTGATTACGTAAAGCCTACTGATTATGTAAAGCCTACTGATTACGTAAAGCCTACTGATTACGTAAAGCCTACTGATTATGTAAAGCCTACTGATTATGTAAAGCCTACTGATTACGTAAAGCCTACTGATTATGTAAAGCCTACTGATTACGTAAAGCCTACTGATTACGTAAAGCCTACTGATTATGTAAAGCCTACTGATTACGTAAAGCCTACTGATTATGTAAAGCCTACTGATTATGTAAAGCCTACTGATTATGTAAAAGCCTACTGATTACGTAAAGCCTACTGATTATGTAAAGCCTACTGATTACGTAAAGCCTACTGATTATGTAAAGCCTACTGATTACGTAAAGCCTACTGATTATGTAAAGCCTACTGATTACGTAAAGCCTACTGATTATGTAAAGCCTACTGATTACGTAAAGCCTACTGATTACGTAAAGCCTACTGATTACGTAAAGCCTACTGATTACGTAAAGCCTACTGATTATGTAAAGCCTACTGATTACGTAAAGCCTACTGATTACGTAAAGCCTACTGATTACGTAAAGCCTACTGATTATGTAAAGCCTACTGATTACGTAAAGCCTACTGATTACGTAAAGCCTACTGATTATGTAAAGCCTACTGATTATGTAAAGCCTACTGATTACGTAAAGCCTACTGATTACGTAAAGCCTACTGATTACGTAAAGCCTACTGATTACGTAAAGCCTACTGATTACGTAAAGCCTACTGATTACGTAAAGCCTACTGATTATGTAAAGCCTACTGATTATGTAAAGCCTACTGATTATGTAAAAGCCTACTGATTACGTAAAGCCTACTGATTATGTAAAGCCTACTGATTACGTAAAGCCTACTGATTATGTAAAGCCTACTGATTACGTAAAGCCTACTGATTATGTAAAGCCTACTGATTACGTAAAGCCTACTGATTATGTAAAGCCTACTGATTACGTAAAGCCTACTGATTATGTAAAGCCTACTGATTATGTAAAGCCTACTGATTACGTAAAGCCTACTGATTACGTAAAGCCTACTGATTATGTAAAGCCTACTGATTACGTAAAGCCTACTGATTACGTAAAGCCTACTGATTACGTAAAGCCTACTGATTATGTAAAGCCTACTGATTACGTAAAGCCTACTGATTACGTAAATCCTACTGATTATGTAAAGCCTACTGATTACGTAAAGCCTACTGATTACGTAAAGCCTACTGATTACGTAAAGCCTACTGATTACGTAAAGCCTACTGATTATGTAAAGCCTACTGATTATGTAAAGCCTACTGATTACGTAAAGCCTACTGATTACGTAAAGCCTACTGATTATGTAAAGCCTACTGATTATGTAAAGCCTACTGATTATGTAAAGCCTACTGATTATGTAAAGCCTACTGATTATGTAAAGCCTACTGATTATGTAAAGCCTACTGATTATGTAAAGCCTACTGATTATGTAAAGCCTACTGATTATGTAAAGCCTACTGATTACGTAAAGCCTACTGATTATGTAAAGCCTACTGATTATGTAAAGCCTACTGATTACGTAAAGCCTACTGATTATGTAAATCCTACTGATTATGTAAAGCCTACTGATTACGTAAAGCCTACTGATTATGTAAAGCCTACTGATTACGTAAAGCCTACTGATTACGTAAAGCCTACTGATTACGTAAAGCCTACTGATTATGTAAAGCCTACTGATTACGTAAAGCCTACTGATTACGTAAAGCCTACTGATTACGTAAAGCCTACTGATTACGTAAAGCCTACTGATTACGTAAAGCCTACTGATTACGTAAAGCCTACTGATTACGTAAAGCCTACTGATTATGTAAAGCCTACTGATTATGTAAAGCCTACTGATTACGTAAAGCCTACTGATTACGTAAAGCCTACTGATTACGTAAAGCCTACTGATTACGTAAAGCCTACTGATTACGTAAAGCCTACTGATTACGTAAAGCCTACTGATTACGTAAAGCCTACTGATTACGTAAAGCCTACTGATTATGTAAAGCCTACTGATTACGTAAAGCCTACTGATTACGTAAAGCCTACTGATTACGTAAAGCCTACTGATTACGTAAAGCCTACTGATTACATAAAGCCTACTGATTACGTAAAGCCTTCTGATTACGTAAAGCCTACTGATTATGTAAAGCCTACTGATTATGTAAAGCCTACTGATTACGTAAAGCCTACTGATTACGTAAAGCCTACTGATTATGTAAAGCCTACTGATTACGTAAAGCCTACTGATTATGTAAAGCCTACTGATTATGTAAAGCCTACTGATTATGTAAAGCCTACTGATTATGTAAAGCCTACTGATTATGTAAAGCCTACTGATTATGTAAAGCCTACTGATTATGTAAAGCCTACTGATTATGTAAATCCTACTGATTATGTAAAGCCTACTGATTACGTAAAGCCTACTGATTACGTAAAGCCTACTGATTACGTAAAACCTACTGATTACGTAAAGCCTACTGATTACGTAAAGCCTACTGATTACGTAAAGCCTACTGATTACGTAAAGCCTACTGATTACGTAAAGCCTACTGATTACGTAAAGCCTACTGATTACGTAAAGCCT
>CM026386.1:28415121-28542424 GCA_014843695.1 Archivesica marissinica | reverse complement strand
TAGATGTTTAATCATTGACAATTATCTACTATATACCGGTAGATGTTTAATCATTGACAATTATCTACTATATACCGGTAGATGTTTAATCATTGACAATTATCTACTATATACCGGTAGATGTTTAAACATTGACAATTATCTACTATATACCGGTAGATGTTTAAACATTGACAATTATCTACTATATACCGGTAGATGTTTAAACATTGACAATTATCTACTATATACCGGTAGATGTTTAAACATTGACAATTATCTACTATATACCGGTAGATGTTTAATCATTGACAGTTATCCTTTTCGAGAACTTTTGGGGTATTTGTACATATGATAACCTGTGCATTAATTCTATACTGACTTACTTCCCTTGATTCAGGATTTAATGACATCATTTTGTGTTGTATCGATTTTTTACTGTACGCATATTACACACCATAGTGTAAAACAGGAAATCAGTTAGTTTATATTTATTTTTATGAAAAGTAATTATAATGGAAAGTAAATAAAACAATTACACCATTTCTTGCTTCCATTAAAGAGTAGTAAAGGGAACTAAATCATAAATAAATGTTCAACTAATTATTAATTTATTTTAAAAAATGATGTTGACATAGTATGCTTCTTTATTGTTTAATGCTGGATTTTCTAATATTTACTAGGGATTTATACTATGGATGGCAACAAATAGCGAGTATGCTACTCGAATATTCGGCCGCGTCAGATCAGGATCTATGTTGTTTGCTATTCAGACAAGTGATTTAGCACCACTATCTGAATAGCAAACATAGAGCCTGATGACATCTGGCTCTATGCTGTTTGCATCAGCGACTTTAGTTGTGATTGGCAGGTTAAGGAAAAACATTGAAAACACAAGCGATATCATTCGTATTAAAAACGTTTTATTTCATTTTTTAAAAATTTATTTTACAACGATTGCCAACCAAGTTTCAACCACTTATATTAATCACTTTTGTTGGCCCGGATGAAAGCGTAAATGTGGTCATTTGTGTGGGAGGAAACCGGAGTACCAAGAGAACACCCACCTGTCTGATCTGGTGACCACTGTACCATCTCACATACTTCTTGGTCCGAGGATTGAACCCGGTTTGCGTTGGTGAGAAGCGAGCGCACAAACTGCTGTGCTAATCGGACAACCTCATATTGGGAGATTGACAAGCTATTTACGTGTAGTATGGAGTTTAACGAAGATTGCCTATAAAGTACATCATGCAACAAAGAACAGCAAAGAACAAACTGAAAGACTTAGAAAAATAAGTGATATGATATATATTTACGTGACATTAAACTATAAAACTTTATTTATTTTACAACGATTGCGAAACAGGCTGCAAACATTATATACAGTCCAAGTCGATCCACAACAATGAATGACAAAATATGGATATAATAATCTACAACTTAAACACCACCAAAGCATGCAAAAACACAGCCATGTGAAATCTCAACAATACACTATAACAAGTGTGTGTGTGTGTGTGTGTGTGTGTGTGCGTGCGTGCGTGCGTGCGTGATTTATCATCGTTACCGGTTGTAGTGACGCCTCCTGAAGAGATTAGTCATTTTAGATTTTTGGAGGATGATACAGACAGAGACCAATTCCAGTCTCCTCTGGTTCTTTTACGTGCACAGTGTAAAGCACCGACACAAGACCTCGGTTTAACGTCCCATCTGAAAGACTGTTAATTTTATTAGGGTCAGACGGGGGATCGAGCCTGCGATCCCTGGATTCCCAATCCAATTGTTAACCACTAGACTACGCATCTGTTTGTTCCCCGCTGTTTGTATTTTAGCTATTTTTGACAAGCATTATAATTTGTTTTATCTGTCATTTTCAACTTTGACAGCAGAGAAACTAATTAACTTTAAAATGATACCGGAACTATATTTTATTGCCGATGTTCACATTAACATACAGGGAGTGGTTGTGCGGTTGTTTGTTGTAGTGAAATGGGACTCCAGACAGGGATAGTAAAAATGAGTATAAAAACATAAATTAAAACAATTATATCAGCCAAACATAAAAATAAAATGATTTGTGTTTTAGTGTAAGATTGGTGTTTTAGTGTAAGATTGGTGTTTTAGTGTAAGATTGGTGTGTTAGTGTAAGATTTGTGTTTTAGTGCAAGATTTGTGTTTTAGTGTAAGATTGGTGTTTTAGTGTAAGATTGGTGTGTTAGTGTAAGATTTGTGTTTTAGTGCAAGATTTGTGTTTTAGTGTAAGATTGGTGTTTTAGTGTAAGATTGGTGTTTTAGTGTAAGATTTGTGTTTTAGTGTAAGATTGGTGTTTTAGTGTTTAGTGTAAGATTTGTGTTTTAGTGTAAGATTGGTGTTTTAGTGTAAGATTGGTGTTTTAGTGTAAGATTGGTGTTTTAGTGTAAGATTGGAACTTATTTAATCAAGTGATCACTGAAACTTGTATTTCCACGAGTGGTGTTGCTTTGGTGATCACAAGATCAACTATTTCTCTTTTTTATAAATCAAGTAGATCTCTTATGCTGATGAAACCCTCAAGCAACCCATTTTGATGATACCATTTACATTACACAGATATAACATGTAACAATGATATTGTATAACATTACACATATATATGACCAGTAGTATATTAAACCAGTTATCATTTCTAGGACACATTGTTATTGTTGTCTAGTTGGGCTTTACGGCACACCAACATGGTTCAGGTCATTCGGCTTCACTAGGTGCCATTTATAATCGAGATGTCGATGTATCATCCATTCCCGCAGGTCAAATCAATATCCGTTTCAAATTCTGAATATCGATATATCTGAAGTATTAAAGGCCCATCGTATATTATTACTATTTGTCGTGCCTAACCCTAGGACAACGCGTTTATTCGCTCAGCTAAACCATAACACGCAACGATAAAGAGCAATAATGGCGAGTAATGGTACCCCCGAAACCATTGATTTCAAGACAAAAAGAAACCAAACAAGTGAAATTTGGAAAACGTTTGGCTTTCACTTATTACATGTGTTTATTATTCTAATGTTTAAGAAACATACAGTAAGCAGATTTAACATCATAATCATGCTAGCACCAATATCTTAAACTCATTTCTACTGTTTAATGTCTGGCAGTCGATATATCATCAATAGTTGTCTGTCCATACTTGTTTCTTCATCAATGACACCTCTAGCTAGGTTTCATATCAAAATAAAAATATTTCTTTAATGCTTTCTGGGAACTATTTCTTATTACGGATGTTCACACTAACATAAGTGGTTGTGCGGTTGTGGAATGTAGTGAAATGAGGCTCCCGACAGGGGCAGTTAAAATGAATTTAATTTGATAACAGGTATTATATTAGCCCAAATCATTGACAATCATAGACGAAAAAGAAGATTTGTGTTTATTAGTGTAAGATAGGATTTTATTTCATCTCGTGATCACCAAAATTTGTCTTTTCACGTGTGGCGTTATCCTCTATGAGATACGGAACTGAAACTATCAGAGCTGTTGGAATCACAGAGATGTCAGAACAGCAAGTGCTCAAATCCTAGTTGCAGCTGATGATCGTAAATGAGGTAAATGTAGTGATGCTGGGATGCACCTGGACATGATAACCAATGTGATAAACAACATGATAAACATGATAAACAACATGATAAACAATGTGATAAACAACATGATAAACAATGTGATAATAAACAATATGATAAACAACATGATAAACAACATGATAAACAATGTGATAAACAACATGATAAACAATGTGATAATAAACAATATGATAAACAACATGATAAACATGATAAACAACATGATAAACAATGTCAAAGATGCATTAACCACCCAATCGTGGAACTTGATTTGGATGATATGCAACAATAAATACGTAGATAAGACATGAAATCATGACAATATTTATACAATATACATGTACCACATGTATTAAACACTCTCATACTATATCGCCGACGCTGACTGACAAAGTACAGATAAAAACAAACAACAACTTGAACACAATATTGTATGTGTAAGCGAATCAAATGCCCTTTCCACTACATTGATATCGGCATAATTTATTAAACAAATCACATGTTCATAACACTACATTGATATCGCTGTAAACGAACAAAGATCCTTTACACTACATTGATATCGCTGTAATCGAACAAAGATCCTTTACACTACATTGATATCGCTGTAAACGAACAAAGATCCTTTACACTACATTGATATCGCTGTAAACGAACAAAGATCCTTTACACTACATTGATATCGCTGTAAACGAACAAAGATCCTTTACACTACATTGATATCGCTGTAAACGAACAAAGATCCTTTACACTACATTGATATCGCTGTAAACGAACAAAGATCCTTTACACTACATTGATATCGCTGTAAACGAACAAAGATCCTTTACACTACATTGATATCGCTGTAAACGAACAAAGATCCTTTACACTACATTGATATCGCTGTAAACGAACAAAGATCCTTTACACTACATTGATATCACATAATTATTCATTCCATAACATTGATATCGGCGCATACCAATCAAATATTCCTTCCACTACGTTGATATCATTGGATTTGAAAATGCACCAACACAGTTCATGTGATATAGCGCCTAATATGACTAATAAATTTACATCTGAATAAAAATATGAAACAAAAACTATCACACCTGGAATCAGAAAAAATCAACATCAAAACAGTAAGTAAGTACCGTAGACAGTAGTCATCTCTAGCGAAAATGCCTGGGTAAGGTAGTGACATACAGGAATAAGACAGCGGTGCCAAGTCTAAATATTACCTGGTGGCCCCGCCCCGAAAGCACACAGCATACTAGAGCATTGAAAACAACATACAAAATGATAAAATAATTGTAATACAATATCACATCTACAGCCCCACCCACAGCCACACATCATGCTGTCAATCAAGTTCACATCTCATTTACATTAAAATAAAGATATGAGATCTTGACCCAAAACTTTCACACCGGCTGGACCCATATGCATTAATTCTTTTCACGCTAGCAGCAGATAAAATCACTTTTGCAAACAGCGTTCTGTGCCGTCTGATCTGACTCTATGCTGTTTGCTATTCGGATAGTGGAGCTAAAACACTTGGATGAATAGCAAACAACATAGATCCTGATCAGATGCGGCGCTTCCGGATCTATGTTGTTTGCAAATGTGATTGTATTTACTCAGCATGCAAAGGATTAATGCAGACAAATCAAGTGGTCACACAATATTGTTTTCTGTTACACTCGTGGAAAAATAAGACAGTGCGCCACTACTTTGATGCTCTGAGACTGGCTGCATAAACTTTAACAAATTAACATCATCACCTTGCACCACATTTTGATGAAACTTTGGCAATTTATTTTAATTTTAACAGGTGCTAGACCAGTAATTTTAACGGGTGCTCTAGAGCAGTAATTTTAACGGGTGCTAGACCAGTAATTTTAACGGGTGCTAGACCAGTAATTATTAATTATTCTTTCTGAAAGTAACAATTATTGGCAAGGAGTTGAATAAAATATTTCTGAAATACGTATTAAGTTATCAATCAATTTAACATTTTAAAATATCCAAGCCACTAATTATCAATGGTATGATAATTAAACCTTTCAAATTTGATCATTTAACACAAATTTCAAAACCATATTTCCCTACAAGGGTGTCTCGGCACAACCAATTGACGTAGTGTAGGTTCACCGAAATAAATAATGTCTTTTATGGTTTTTAACAAATTGCCATGCTTCAAGTTCAAGGTCAGTGGTAGGGTGGGGACTGTAGGTGTAGAGAATTAGTCCTCAGTTGTGTATGCAAAAAAGTTTCAAATCAAAATAACATTGACGGATTTTGAGAAATGATAATGTTGGAGTTTTGTTCGACACATAAATCATTGCTGAAATCTATTTTTAGCCAAAAAATTCCGGTTCAATGTCACTAATGGTGGGTGAGGGGTGGAACTTGTTATTTGGGCAGGGAACAACAATGTCACTAATGGTGGGTGGGGGGGGGGTGGAACTTGTTATTTGGGCAGGGAACAACAATGTCCCCTAATGTGGGTGGGGGGTGGAACTTGTTATTTGGGCAGGGAACACAATGTCACTATGTGTCTGGGTGTGGGGGGGGTGGAACTTGTTATTTTGGGCAGGGAACAACAATGTCACTAATGGTGGGTGAGTGGTGGGAACTTGTTATTTGGGCAGGGAACAACAATGTCACTAATGGTGGGTGGGGGGGGGGTGGAACTTGTTATTTGGGCAGGGAACAACAATGTCACTAATGCTTAGTTACGCTTTTCACTAAAGTTGGAGAGACTAAAACATATATTAAATTATTCGCCATATAAATATCCTTAGAAAACAATGTATCCGGATGGATCTGCTGAGATCAGAACCAATGTTTGTTCATGGTATTTGATCAGAAAGTACCGTATTTAGCTGTGTATAGTGCGCACATTTCTTACTGAAATCCTCATCCATTTTATCTACTGCGCATTATACACCAGTACAGACATCAGGACATTTTTTTCCGGACCAAAATTTCGTGAAAAAACTGAAATTCGACCCGAACGGCCCACAGTCATTCTACAAGTTGTTACATTCGACAATCGTTATAAACTAGCTATTAAAACCAGTTGCCGATAGTCTATATAAATAAATCAAATGAATAAGACCACAAAATTAGCATATATTTCGTTTATTTTGGCAAACTTTGATGAATTTAATTGAAAAGGTAAATGCATAAAAAAATGGCGATTTGATAACATCACGTGGTTTTATCGTATGTAATATTTCCCGTACTTTTCGCGTACTTCGCCGTACAATGTACAATGCATTGCATAAAAAAAAAACTTTTTTGGCTGCAGTATTTCAATTGATTGTAGCGATAATTAATTTCGACAAACCTTTCACAATGCAGTTAATTAGGTAGGCTTCACGTGTTGAGAAGTTTGAGCATCTGCTGACATGTTTGAGAACGTGTTGAGATGTTTGAGAACGTGTCGAGAAATTTGAGCAGGTGTGCCCGAGTGCGATGAGGTATATCTCGAGTGATTAATATAAGTTGTAAAAATCACGGAGCACAATTTTTAGCGATTTTTGAGAAATGTTAAATTTTGACTTGGAAAATTGCGTTTTTCACGTGCGCAGTATACATAGGAACTCAGTTTTTCCGCCGATTTTCGTGCCAGATCGTGGGTGCGCACTATACACGGTAGCGCACTATACACAGCTAAATACGGTAAGTGAAAGGCAGGAGGCTTATGAAGTGCTTATTATTTTATACAAATTTAATTTAGGGGTTTCATAGAATTGGTAGATAGATATAGAAATATACCTCCATCCTGACAGTATCCAGCGGGGGTTTCATAGAATTGGAAGATAGATATAGAAATATACCTCCATCCTGACAGAATCCAGCGGGGGTTTCATAGAATTGGTAGATAGATATAGAAATATACCTCCATCCTGACAGTATCCAGCAGGGGTTTCATAGAATTGGTAGATAGATATAGAAATATACCTCCATCCTGACAGTATCCAGCAGGGGTTTCATAGAATTGGTAGATAGATATAGAAATATACCTCCATCCTGACAGTATCCAGCAGGGGTTTCATAGAATTGGTAGATAGATATAGAAATATACCTCCATCCTGACAGTATCCAGCAGGGGTTTCATAGAATTGGTAGATAGATATAGAAATATACCTCCATCCTGACAGTATCCAGCAGGGGTTTCATAGAATTGGTAGATAGATATAGAAATATACCTCCATCCTGACAGTATCCAGCAGGGGTTTCATAGAATTGGTAGATAGATATAGAAATATACCTCCATCCTGACAGTATCCAGCAGGGGTTTCATAGAATTGGTAGATAGATATAGAAATATACCTCCATCCTGACAGTATCCAGCAGGGGTTTCATAGAATTGGTAGATAGATATAGAAATATACCTCCATCCTGACAGTATCCAGCAGGGGTTTCATAGAATTGATAGATAGATATAGAAATATACCTCCATCCTGACAGTATCCAGCAGGGGTTTCATAGAATTGGAAGATAGATATAGAAATATACCTCCATCCTGACAGTATCCAGCGGGGGTTTCATAGAATTGGAAGATAGAGAACGATACCTCAATCCTGACAGAATCCATCGGGGGTTTCATAGAATTGGAAGATAGAGAACGATACCTCAATCCTGACAGAATCCATCGGGGGTTTCATAGAATTGGAAGATATAGAACGATACCTCAATCCTGACAGAATCCATCGGGGGTTTCATAGAATTGGAAGATAGAGAACGATACCTCAATCCTGACAGAATCCATCGGGGGTTTCATAGAATTGGAAGATAGAGAACGATACCTCAATCCTGACAGAATCCATTACATTGAGGAAGAGAGAAGAGGCAATGTGGATTTAAGTGTCGTTGTCTACTGATACCCCAAACTGTAGTTCTAACCAGGCTCAAACTCTCACCTCTCGGCTACAAAACGAACATTGTGTCTACTACTGTTACTACACCACAAAGTGCGCATCAGCAGTAGGGAGAAAATTGTATAAATGTATGAAGCGTGGTATATAGAGCGGAGAATTGGAAACAAACCGTATCTTTTGCGAATGAAAATGTTGGACTTACACAGATACCTTTTCGATGAAAAATGTGTGTGTTAATTGTGACTTCTACTTTTTTTGGCATGTTAAAATGCTATCATACCTGTAGCGGCTAGGACATAATTTAACCCTTTCCTTCATAGAGATTTAATATACTATTATATCTCCATACAAACGACAGCCATTTAGCTATCATGCAGTGGATAAGTAGTCGCCATATCTATCATACCTCCATAAATATTATTGGAACTACATGAGATTCTGGCCTTTATTATGAACATTGGTTTGGCTACTACATTGTCAATGTATGTTGTATTGGTAATGGCGTCAAGAGATGTTTCTATGAGGGAAAGGGTCAATGTATGTCGTATTGGTAATGGCATCAAGAGGTGCTTCTATGAGGGAAAGGGTCAATGTATGTTGTATTGGTAATGGCGTCAAGAGATGCTTCTATGAGGGAAAGGGTCAATCAGTGCTCTCCGTAGAATATGAAGTAGCCGGTTTTAATTTATAAGTAACCGGCATTCACTCGCTACCGAGCCGGCGTAGTCGACGAGGGGGAGAGTGCGGGAGTGGTTTCCCCTCCTGCTGGGGGGGGGATTTGGGGGGCCTCCCCCAGAAAATTTTCCAAAATTGGTCTCATTTCGTGCAACCTGGTGCATTTTTAAGGCAATATTTACACCAATTTTTTGATCATTTTTACACATTTTATTTTCACAGAAAAAAAAAAATTGTTAAACACAGATTGAGACTATATAACAAATGTTAGATCTTGGTGTCATGGAGTTTCAAGCATGTACATGTACTTTGTTTTACTATTGTTTGTTGACCCGTTCTTTCCACTTGTACAACTATATACCAGTTATGTATGCAACACACTCGACACTATCTTCTTCTAAAGGCAGTCTCTGACATTAATGTTTCCACCGAAACTGTTACGGTGTATGAGCAATTCGGGTAGCTATCCGAATTAAAAAAATCTACACCTAACACGAAAAATAGTTTCTATACCATTTCTGATTAAGACCAATAAATGTTTTTACTCAATGATGTACTATATCAAAATAAGATATTCAATAAGTTATGGTGGATAAATAAAAAACAAAACAAGTACACAGTGCATAGCCATAGGTGCCCTGAAGTATTCAGGCATATAAACCGGTGCCGACCGACACCGTTGCGATATTGAGCAGCAAGGTCACGTGATGAAGCTAAAAAATTCAACAAGAGTGTTTTGAAAGTTGTTTTCACGACTTAAGAAAATAATAATATACACGGCAAGTGCAATTAACATTTTATACTGGTCATTATTATATGTGGATATACGCCGAGCATAGGTTCCACAACTCTAATAAACACACAGACCCATACACACATGGTAAATGTGCACTGCCCTACTACCTGTACCATCACTGATCATTACCTGTGTGACAAAAATCTGACATAACTCTTTGATTATTGGAAAGTTATCTTTTCTTTTTTGCATTCATTTTCAAAAAAAAAAGAGTCTAAATTTAGAAACTCACGGAAAATCCAGATTTTCCCAGCGATATGATTGGTAGATAGCGCTGATCATTTGCATTTGTACTAGATGCGCGTCTCTTATGCGCATTGTAACAAAAACATCCGATAAAATGGATGCGCCCACAGAATCACTTCCGGATCGATTTATTTGACGATTTCGTCCTAAATATTCGCTGTTTTGTTTCGAAATAATATATTTATTATACCGGAAAGTAACCGGCGCTCAGTCAGCGTGTAGTCGGCGAAATCGCCGGCCGCCGGGGCTTCCGGAGAACACTGGTCAATGTATGTCATATTGGTAATGGCATCAAGAGGTGCTTCTATGAGGGAAAGGGTCAATGTATGTCGTATTGGTAATGGCATCAATAGGTGCTTCTATGAGGGAAAGGGTCAATGTATGTCGTATTGGTAATAGCATCAAGAGATGCTTCTATGAGGGAAAGGGTCAATGTATGTCGTATTGGTAATAGCATCAAGAGATGCTTCTATGAGGGAAAGGGTCAATGTATGTCGTATTGGTAATGGCATCAAGATGTGCTTCTATGAGGGAAAGGGTCAATGTATGTCGTATTGGTAATGGCATCAAGAGGTGCTTCTATGAGGGAAAGGGTTAATGTATGTCGTATTGGTAATGGCATCAAGAGGTGCTTCTATGAGGGAAAGGGTCAATGTATGTCGTATTGGTAATGGCATCAAGAGGTGCTTCTATGAGGGAAAGGGTCAATGTATGTCGTATTGGTAATGGCGTCAAGAGGTGCTTCTATGAGGGAAAGGGTCAATGTATGTCGTATTAGTAATGGCGTCAAGAGGTGCTTCTATGAGGGAAAAGGTCAATGTATGTCGTATTAGTAATGGCGTCAAGAGGTGCTTCTATGAGGGAAAGGGTCAATGTATGTCGTATTAGTAATGGCGTCAAGAGGTGCTTCTATGAGGGAAAGGGTTAATGTATGTCGTATTGGTAATGGCATCAAGAGGTGCTTCTATGAGGGAAAGGGTTAAACAATTTAAAAATAATAATTATATCAGTTAAAACAATAATAAAATTAATTAGAACTAATGATATATACACCGATTTAAAATAATAATTTATACCGTTTTTAAAAATCATTTCAACAATGGGTGAATCAAACAGATGGTTGTGCCAGATAAAGTGGGTAGCATAAAACCAGGGGGATGGGGGAGGGGGAGGGGGATGGGGGAGGACAGGGGGGATGGGCGACGCTAAGAATCTAGCAGTTCATTAAAGTGACGGTATGCACAGTATGTCTCGAACATACAAGCTAAAAACTGATCACACAAACACATCCCTCAAGTATGGAATGACATCATTAGATGCACTGAATAATAGACAATAACACCGGACACTACACGCAGTGAGTGGTACCCAGTGTTCGTTTATCCCCAGAAGAACTGTCCATCAACGGGCACAGCCACAGCACAGGATGACCTGAAATGATAAAACACACATAGCTGATACACGTATGTATTCTAATAACTTACATGTATGTATTCCAATAACTTACACGTATGTATTCCAATAACGTACACGTATATATTCCAATAACTTACATGTATATATTCCAATAACTTACACGTATGTATTCCAATAACTTACACTTCCAATAACTTACATGTATGTATTCCAATAACTTACATGTATGTATTCCAATAACTTACACTTCCAATAACTTACATGTATGTATTCCAATAACTTACACTTCAATAACTTACACGTATGTATTCCAATAACTTACATGTATGTATTCCAATAACTTACATGTATGTATTCCAATAACTTACACTTCCAATAACTTACACGTATGTATTCCAATAACTTACACGTATGTATTCCAATAACTTACACGTATGTATTCCAATAACTTACATGTATGTATTCCAATAACTTACACGTATGTATTCCAATAACTTACATGTATGTATTCCAATAACTTACATGTATGTATTCCAATAACTTACACGTATATATTCCAATAACTTACATGTATGTATTCCAATAACTTACACATATATATTCCAATAACTTACATGTATGTATTCCAATAACTTACACTTCCAATAACTTACATGTATGTATTCCAATAACTTACACTTCCAATAACTTACATGTATGTATTCCAATAACTTACATGTATGTATTCCAATAACTTACATGTATGTATTCCAATAACTTACACTTCCAATAACTTACATGTATGTATTCCAATAACTTACACGTATATATTCCAATAACTTACATGTATGTATTCCAATAACTTACATGTATGTATTCCAATAACTTACACGTATATATTCCAATAACTTACATGTATGTATTCCAATAACTTACACGTATATATTCCAATAACTTACATGTATGTATTCCAATAACTTACACTTCCAATAACTTACATGTATGTATTCCAATAACTTACACGTATATATTCCAATAACTTACACTTCCAATAACTTACATGTATGTATTCCAATAACTTACATGTATGTATTCCAATAACTTACACGTATGTATTCCAATAACTTACACGTATATATTCCAATAACTTACACTTCCAATAACTTACACGTATGTATTCCAATAACTTACACGTATGTATTCCAATAACTTACACTTCCAATAACTTACATGTATGTATTCCAATAACTTACATGTATGTATTCCAATAACTTACACTTCCAATAACTTACACGTATGTATTCCAATAACTTACATGTATATATTCCAATAACTTACACGTATGTATTCCAATAACTTACACGTATGTATTCCAATAACTTACATGTATGTATTCCAATAACTTACACGTATGTATTCCAATAACTTACACTTCCAATAACTTACACGTATGTATTCCAATAACTTACATGTATATATTCCAATAACTTACATGTATGTATTCCAATAACTTACACTTCCAATAACTTACATGTATGTATTCCAATAACTTACACGTATGTATTCCAATAACTTACATGTATGTATTCCAATAACTTACACGTATGTATTCCAATAACTTACACTTCCAATAACTTACACGTATGTATTCCAATAACTTACATGTATGTATTCCAATAACTTACACTTCCAATAACTTACATGTATGTATTCCAATAACTTACACATATGTATTCCAATAACTTACACGTATGTATTCCAATAACTTACACTTCCAATAACTTACACGTATGTATTCCAATAACTTACACTTCCAATAACTTACATGTATGTATTCCAATAACTTACACGTATGTATTCCAATAACTTACACTTCCAATAACTTACATGTATGTATTCCAATAACTTACATGTATGTATTCCAATAACTTACATGTATGTATTCCAATAACTTACACTTCCAATAACTTACATGTATGTATTCCAATAACTTACATGTATGTATTCCAATAACTTACACTTCCAATAACTTACACGTATGTATTCCAATAACTTACACTTCCAATAACTTACACGTATGTATTCCAATAACTTACACTTCCAATAACTTACACGTATGTATTCCAATAACTTACACGTATGTATTCCAATAACTTACACGTATATATTCCAATAACTTACACGTATATATTCCAATAACTTACATGTATGTATTCCAATAACTTACACGTATATATTCCAATAACTTACACGTATGTATTCCAATAACTTACACGTATGTATTCCAATAACTTACACGTATATATTCCAATAACTTACATGTATGTATTCCAATAACTTACATGTATGTATTCCAATAACTTACACTTCCAATAACTTACACGTATGTATTCCAATAACTTACATGTATGTATTCCAATAACTTACACTTCCAATAACTTACATGTATGTATTCCAATAACTTACATGTATGTATTCCAATAACTTACACTTCCAATAACTTACATGTATGTATTCCAATAACTTACATGTATGTATTCCAATAACTTACATGTATGTATTCCAATAACTTACATGTATGTATTCCAATAACTTACTGTATGTATTCCAATAACTTACACTTCCAATAACTTACATGTATGTATTCCAATAACTTACACTTCCAATAACTTACACGTATGTATTCCAATAACTTACACGTATGTATTCCAATAACTTACACGTATGTATTCCAATAACTTACATGTATGTATTCCAATAACTTACATGTATGTATTCCAATAACTTACATGTATGTATTCCAATAACTTACACTTCCAATAACTTACATGTATGTATTCCAATAACTTACACGTATGTATTCCAATAACTTACATGTATGTATTCCAATAACTTACACTTCCAATAACTTACATGTATATATTCCAATAACTTACATGTATGTATTCCAATAACTTACATGTATGTATTCCAATAACTTACACTTCCAATAACTTACATGTATGTATTCCAATAACTTACACGTATGTATTCCAATAACTTACACTTCCAATAACTTACATGTATGTATTCCAATAACTTACATGTATGTATTCCAATAACTTACACTTCCAATAACTTACATGTATGTATTCCAATAACTTACATGTATGTATTCCAATAACTTACACTTCCAATAACTTACATGTATGTATTCCAATAACTTACACGTATGTATTCCAATAACTTACACGTATGTATTCCAATAACTTACACGTATATATTCCAATAACTTACATGTATGTATTCCAATAACGTACACGTATATATTCCAATAACTTACACATATATATTCCAATAACTTACATGTATGTATTCCAATAACTTACACGTATGTATTCCAATAACTTACATGTATGTATTCCAATAACTTACATGTATGTATTCCAATAACTTACATGTATGTATTCCAATAACTTACATGTATGTATTCCAATAACTTACATGTATGTATTCCAATAACTTACATGTATGTATTCCAATAACTTACATGTATGTATTCCAATAACTTACAGTATGTATTCCAATAACTTACACGTATATATTCCAATAACTTACATGTATGTATTCCAATAACTTACATGTATATATTCCAATAACTTACACTTCCAATAACTTACATGTATGTATTCCAATAACTTACATGTATATATTCCAATAACTTACACGTATGTATTCCAATAACTTACACGTATATGTATTCCAATAACTTACACTTCCAATAACTTACATGTATGTATTCCAATAACTTACACGTATATATTCCAATAACTTACACGTATGTATTCCAATAACTTACACTTCCAATAACTTACATGTATGTATTCCAATAACTTACACGTATGTATTCCAATAACTTACATGTATGTATTCCAATAACTTACATGTATGTATTCCAATAACTTACATGTATGTATTCCAATAACTTACACATATATATTCCAATAACTTACATGTATGTATTCCAATAACTTACATGTATGTATTCCAATAACGTACACGTATATATTCCAATAACTTACACTTCCAATAACTTACATGTATGTATTCCAATAACTTACACTTCCAATAACTTACATGTATATATTCCAATAACTTACACTTCCAATAACTTACATGTATGTATTCCAATAACTTACAGGTATATATTCCAATAACTTACACTTCCAATAACTTACATATATGTATTCCAATAACTTACACGTATATATTCCAATAACTTACACTTCCAATAACTTACATGTATGTATTCCAATAACTTACACTTCCAATAACTTACATGTATATATTCCAATAACTTACACTTCCAATAACTTACATGTATGTATTCCAATAACTTACATGTATGTATTCCAATAACTTACACGTATATATTCCAATAACTTACACTTCCAATAACTTACATGTATGTATTCCAATAACTTACACTTCCAATAACTTACATGTATATATTCCAATAACTTACACTTCCAATAACTTACATGTATGTATTCCAATAACTTACACGTATATATTCCAATAACTTACACTTCCAATAACTTACATGTATGTATTCCAATAACTTACATGTATGTATTCCAATAACTTACATGTATGTATTCCAATAACTTACATGTATGTATTCCAATAACTTACACTTCCAATAACTTACTTGTATGTATTCCAATAACTTACACTTCCAATAACTTACATGTATGTATTCCAATAACTTACACTTCCAATAACTTACATGTATGTATTCCAATAACTTACACGTATGTATTCCAATAACTTACATGTATGTATTCCAATAACTTACACGTATGTATTCCAATAACTTACACGTATGTATTCCAATAACTTACACGTATGTATTCCAATAACTATGTACGCTACTCAGGGTTCAGTCTAGGACAGATTATTTGGGAGAAGTGAGAGAGCGCGCGATTGCATCCATAAATGGTGTTCTTTAATAAACTTCTGTAAAATATGGTTAAGATACACAGTACAACCATTAAATACAACATTTGAATAGAAGGAGTGCTTTATAATGGGCCAGTGTCTTACAATATTTTTTTTTAGGCAGAAGTCCCCCCCGAGGGGGTGAAGTCACTATTTCGCCCACATCACCCTCTAGAATAAACCCAGGCTACTTCTAAAGAATCATAGAAAAAGTCTGCTCATTCTGTTGCATCTTTTTTATAGAAGGGGAGGGTCGTCACTAATTGTGACCCAACCCATTTGCTTCTTATAAATTATAACAGTTGCACTCATATAATATTCGTTACATTTCATTTGCTGTATAACTATTGCGCAGTCTGTGTATATGTATGTTATTTGAAAGCAATAAAATATGCTTAAACGGTCTCCTATATTAAGCAACCACCCTGCATGAAGTACATTGCAGGACTGGTAATTCAGGGATCACAGGTTCAATCCCCAGTCTGACCCTAATAAAATTAACAGTCTTTCAGATGGGACATTAAACCAAGATCTTGTGTCGGTGCTTTACACCGTGCACGCAAAAGAACCAGAGGAGACTCTGGAATGGGTCACTGTCTGTATCATTGCACTATCCTCCAAAAATGACTACTCTCTTCAGGAGGCGTCGCTCATATGGGCAACCGGTAGCGACGATAAATAAACGTAAAACACACATGAAGTAGATTTGTACATGATATGTAACAGCTGTGTGTCAGATAGCTGTAAGGCTTGACATTTTGCATTACATTAAATGGAGATATTATCAATTCTGCTTGACATCCTTGAGATAAAAATTGGCGACCTTCCAATTACAGAGCAACGAGGATACATACATGTAACTGTGCATTCCTGTATGAGGAAATCTGATATCTAACATCTCACAGTCCAAACACATATTCTATTTTATCACATAACTTTGCTTGTATTCAGTGTAATAATACCATATCATAATTTCTTATATGTACACACGTGTAATAACACCTGGAAGGATTCTGATTGGTTGAGAGAATAATCCTTATGATTTATAAATTAACCTTTAAAATATGCATATTTCTATTTGAATTGGTACATAACGTTAATGGTAAGACAAACTATGATTTAAAAGATGTCTCCATGCAATATTAATGCTGGTTTGTGTAGTGATGTCATGACCATTTAATAACGTTATGACAATTTAATAACGTCATGACAATTTAATAACGTCATGACAATATACGCTAACAATTGGTGCCAAAATGAAAGTAGCAACGTTATTTATTAAAACGAGCGCGCTATGGTCATGTGATAAATAGGATCTTACACTCATGATGATTTCATATCATATTTCAAGAAACTCCTCCAAAACTACTTGCTAAATAGTAAAATTCCAAAATTCTCCAAAAATGCTTGCTAAATAGTAAAATTCCAAAACTCTCCAAAAATGCTTGCTAAATAGTAAAATCCCAAAACTCTCCAAAAATGCTTGCTAAATAGTAAAATTCCAAAACTCTCCAAAATGCTTGCTAAATAGTAAAATTCCAAAACTCTCCAAAATGCTTGCTAAATAGTAAAATTCCAAAACTCTCCAAAATGCTTGCTAAATAGTAAAATTCCAAAACTCTCCAAAATGCTTGCTAAATAGTAAAATTCCAAAACTCTCCAAAATGCTTGCTAAATAGTAAAATTCCAAAACTCTCCAAAATGCTTGCTAAATAGTAAAATTCCAAAACTCTCCAAAATGCTTGCTAAATAGTAAAATTCCAAAACTCGTTTCATAAAATATGGTATGAAATCACCACTCATGTAATATCCTATATACATTATTAAGTTTAAACTTTATTTATTTTACAACGATTGCCAAGTAAGTTGTAACAACTTATATTAATCACTCTCGTTGGCGTGGATAAAAGCGTAAACATGGTCATATATATATTATTGACTTACTATGTCCGAATACTTCTCGTAATAGGAACATTTTGGACTGATTTCTGTGTAAACCTTCTTTCTTAACGTACTCCACTCCTGTCTCGTCGGTCATTATCGCCGACATCTGGAACAAATAAAAAGGTATATATATATATTATGATTCGGGTTTTGCGCCTGGATCAGCACCATTTTGGGCTATATCGCCGGCGGGCAGTTTACCTAACAACACCTTTCCTGGGCAGGCTCCAGCACTTGGTGCACCACCAACCTCCGTAAGAAACTGCCAACTTTTTCATATAAATGAGACACGGTATGAGCGGGGCTCGAACCCGTGATCATCAGTGATGATAGGTTATATATATATGATAGGCGGACTATAATGGTATAACTAATGTTAAAAAGTGGCCATTTATACATGAAATGGCTGAGCTTGACTGGCTAATTGTAAATAACTACTTCTTACTAGGTTATTATGTGGCTAGTTCAGGGTTATTATGTTGCTAGTTTCAGAGGTCATTACGTGGTTAGTTTCAGGGGTTATTATGTGGCTAGTTTCAAGAGGTCATTACATGGTTAGTTTCAGGGGTCATTACATTGCTAGTTTCAGAGGTCATTACGTGGTTAGTTTCAGGGGTTATTATGTGGCTAGTTTCAAGAGGTCATTACGTGGTTAGTTTCAGGGGTCATTACATTGCTAGTTTCAGAGGTCATTACGTGGTTAGTTTCAGGGGTTATTATGTGGCTAGTTTCAAGAGGTCATTACGTGGTTAGTTTCAGGGGTTATTATGTTGCTAGTTTCAGAGGTCATTACGTGGTTAGTTTCAGAGGTTAGTATGTGGCTAGTTTCAAGAGGTCATTATGTGGCTAGTTTCAGGGGTCATTACGTTGCTAGTTTCAGAGGTCATTACGTGGTTAGTTTCAAGAGGTTATTACGTGGTTAGTTTCATAACAGCATATATGAAACGAGGTAACTTGATATCAACCCGAGATTGAAGATGGAAGGCTGATATCAAGCTACCGAGGGTTGATACCTAGACTGATATGAAACTAGCCATGTAATAACGTCTGTATTACTTTGATATAAAATGAACATTTCATAACCAAATTCATGCTCTCCATTATCCATTTATCAGGAATAAATCACAAATACTGGGCTAGATACACGATACGATTGAAATATTACCACGAAATACAATATCCGTTATCTGTCAAATTTAACACGCTGCGACATTACGGGAAGTAAACAAACTAACACATGCGCATGCATTATTTTCTCAGCAATTATTTATGATACAGCTTTTTCTGGTTTGATACGGGCATGTATCAAACCAGCAGACGCAATACCAGACTGGAAAACACAGCATATCAACCTGTGTGGTAGACAGTATTGTGGTAGGCAAATAACCTGGGTGGTAGACAGTATTGTGGTAGGCAAATAACCTGTGTGGTAGACAGTATTGTGGTAGGCAAATAACCTGTGTGGTAGACAGTATTGTGGTAGGCAAATAACCTGGGTGGTAGACAGTATTGTGGTAGGCAAATAACCTGGGTGGTAGACAGTATTGTGGTAGGCAAATAACCTGGGTGGTAGACAGTATTGTGGTAGGCAAATAACCTGGGTGGTAGACAGTATTGTGGTAGGCAAATAACCTGGGTGGTAGACAGTATTGTAGTAGGCAAATAACCTGGGTGGTAGACAGTATTGTGGTAGGCAAATAACCTGGGTGGTAGACAGTATTGTGGTAGGCAAATAACCTGGGTGGTAGACAGTATTGTGGTAGGCAAATAACCTGGGTGGTAGACAGTATTGTGGTAGGCAAATAACCTGGGTGGTAGACAGTATTGTGGTAGGCAAATAACCTGGGTGGTAGACAGTATTGTGGTAGGCAAATAACCTGGGTGGTAGACAGTATTGTGGTAGGCAAATAACCTGGGTGGTAGACAGTATTGTGGTAGGCAAATAACCTGGGTGGTAGACAGTATTGTGGTAGGCAAATAACCTGTGTGGTAGACAGTATTGTGGTAGGCAAATAACCTGGGTGGTAGACAGTATTGTGGTAGGCAAATAACCTGGGTGGTAGACAGTATTGTGGTAGGCAAATAACCTGTGTGGTAGACAGTATTGTGGTAGGCAAATAACCTGGGTGGTAGACATTATTGTGGTAGGCAAATAACCTGGGTGGTAGACAGTATTGTAGTAGGCAAATAACCTGGGTGGTAGACAGTATTGTGGTAGGCAAATAACCTGTGTGGTAGACAGTATTGTGGTAGGCAAATAACCTGGGTGGTAGACATTATTGTGGTAGGCAAATAACCTGGGTGGTAGACAGTATTGTAGTAGGCAAATAACCTGGGTGGTAGACAGTATTGTAGTAGGCAAATAACCTGGGTGGTAGACAGTATTGTGGTAGGCAAATAACGACAAAAAATAGACAAAATTCATGTCTAAGTAATACTTCCTTATTCTCACCAATTAAAGCTAACTAGTATGAATGTATCATTGTTCATGCCATTATCAACTTATCATGCAACTTGAGATATTGCTTACAAATCCCACATACAATACAGCATATTTGTGTTTATTAGTGCAAGATAGGATTTTATTTCAGTAAGTGATCTGTATTTCCACGAGAGGTGTTAACCACGAATGGAAATACACATTTCTGTGATCACAAGATGAAATAAAACCCTATCTTACACAACACAAATCTTCTTCTTCTTTATGATTTCCAATGATTTTGGCCAATATAAAAAAAAATTCAATTTTATTCAGCTTAACTGCACATGTCTGGAGCCTCAAATCACTTCAATACACAACTGCACAACCACTTATGCTAGTGTGAACGTCCGTAATAAGAAATACTTCTTTTATAATTTTAATGTCGGTTTCTGTTTGGTAACAAAATTACAAACTACACACAAAACAAATTCATTAGAATATATTACATTATAATTAACTATTCATGATTGTCAGAAAATCGCTAAAATACAAAAGTACATCCAGCCGCGGTGGAATACGAAACTCAAACAGTGGCAGAGAAAATGCCATCTTTCACTGTTTCAAAGTGGTGTAAGATGTAGTTATCTTTCACTGAGAAAACTCTATCATTCAGTGGAAAGCATAAAAGAAATGTGGTTCTCATTCCAAAATTCATAAAGTTTCCTTCAAAATGATCATTTCACCTGCTATTGAAGCTGTAGATTGAAGCTGATATTCTTTTGTAAAAGAATATATGTTCAAACAGGAAATATCACAGTAAGTGGCGAATACCCCCGAAGCTTTATGATGGCTGTAAGAATTTGCATGTTTGAGATGTACTGAAAAAGACAACGTCTTGGCTTGGTGGTTAAGGTGTCCGCCTACGGAGCGGGAGGTCGATGGTTTGATCCAAGTCAGAGTTTCGTTCTGATACGGCCACTTGGTGAGCCACCAGCTAGTTAAATAATGGTTACCGTTATCAGCCTGGTGCCTGGCTTACAAGGATAGTATTTGGGAAATACTGATGTTAATAAAAATAAAGGTGTGTAATAAGTCAGTAATGGCTGGCCCTTTCAAAATGGCGACACTAATTAGCAACAAACTAAATGTAGAGAAAAGAATGTGATCCAGCGAATCCATGCATAACGGTTTGTCATCCAGCAAAACCAGGCATAACGGTTTGTCATCCAGCAAAACCAGGCATAATGGTTTGTCATCCAGCAAAACCAGGCATAATGGTTTGTCATCCAGCAAAACCAGGCATAATGGTTTGTCATCCAGCAAAACCAGGCATAATGGTTTGTCATCCAGCAAAACCAGGCATAATGGTTTGTCTCGAGTTCAGTAAGTTTGAATTGTGACATGTGCTGTGACGTGATGATGATGTAGCCAGATGTAGAAGCACACCAAGCCGTTTTGACCGAGTACTACAGACAATTTTAGGAAGATTATTGTTTACAAATTAACAGTGTTTGCCAAGACTAACAAAAACATTGAAACCGGAAAACAATAAAACTTATCCTCTTTCTTTTTATATTAATAACAGAGCAGAAGAAGTTTCAGCCCAGATGGGAAATATTGTACATATATTTGACCTTTAACCTCCAATTGTGACCATGACCTTGAAGCTACGGACATGGGTATAGTGTACATCACGAAGATATGGTAAACATATGTAGCACATTAGTTTTGAAATCCTCCCATAGCCGAAGAAGTTACAGTTCGGACAGGAATATTGTACATACATGTATATTTCACCCGTAACCTCCCAGTGTAACCTTGACCTTGTAACTACGGACCTGGGTATTGTGTAGGATGATACATCACGAAAATATGGTGAACATTTGTGGCACAGAAGTTTTGAAATCCACCAATAGCCGAAGTAGTTACATCCCGGAATGGAAATATTGACTCGGACGGACGGACATAAAAATACATGAGAATTGTTTGATTAAAAAAATGCCTAGTTTTGTATTTGAATTATAACCATGAAGACAAGTAGCTGGTTAACCCTTTCAACACCACAGATCTCTAAATTGGCTTACAAAAAAGTGTAGATCCAGATGAGCCGGCTCGTGATGAGCCGTCTCATCAGGATCTGCAGTTTTTTCAAGTAATGTAACTATTTTTAGAAAAAGAATTACCCATTTTGATAAATGAACTGATCCAAATGTAATTTTGTTATTAATTTATTGGTCTAAAAATATCATGGACCAGTCCACGTCAGTTACTTGGTGTTGAATGGGTTAACAGACAGGGTTATTATGCTGTTGAAATATACATAGACTTTTGAAAAAATGTTCGTGGGTCGGTTATACAGAGGTGATTTTACTATTAGCAAAGGAGAAATATTGTAACGAAGAAAATGTTGAGCTAAGAGTGAATTCAAGTTTTAAACAAGTTCAGGTTTAGAGGACTTTCACTGTAGGCTACTTCCTTATGTACATTTGTAAATTGTGAACAAAGCAAAAAAGCGCCAATTCTGTTTGTAAACTACGGGGATAACTGTAACAATGGCTTAGCACTACTAAATGCCACCCTTTCTAGGCCGGGTAATAAATAACGTACATACCTGATCACAACCAATTGCTATCACAAATAATCCAAACAGTAGGCACACTATCACAAGTATTATAGAATGTACCCTGAAATAAACATTACACAAGACAATAATAACGTCTTTATTTGAAGTGGATAACACAACTTGGCGCTACCAATTTCAGGGCCACTTTTGTAACCAATTGAAAAAAACTGGAGCCAATTTGAAAATCTCGGAGACAACTAAGAGCCATATAGCTCACAGATAAATATTTGAAGCCATGTAATTGACAAAATATGTTGCTTCCAATAAATAAATAAAATAATTGCGCAAAATATTTTCGCCAATTTAGAAAATTTAGCACCAGTATTTGCTTTTTGTCACAATTGGCGACAGACAACGAGAACCCTGCAATTTTCAGCACAAGAACATACAGGACACTCGCCTAGGGAGAGATAAACTCCCCCTCAACAAGAACATACAGGACACTCGCCTAGGGAGAGATAAACTCCCCCTCAACAAGAACATACAGGACACTCGCCTAGGGAGAGATAAACTCCCCCTCAACAAGAAGATGACTGTGAACTAGACCTCTAAAATAGGGTGAAAAGTTTGGGAGAAACTTGTTGAGCAGACAATCTGCTCCCTATTTAGTGTACATGAAATAACTTCTAATAAACTTCGGACGGTCAGACCTTTCTAAACACACATGACCTTGGCTTATAATTATATAGTCAATTATCATGCATAAGAAATAATATAGACGGATCAAGTGGTCAACACGTTCGACTGCAAATCTAGGGATCGGAGATCCCCTGTCTGACCCTAATAATATTAACAGTCTTTCAGATGGGACTATAAACCAAGGTCTCATGGCACCGTGCTAAACACGGGGCATGTAAACAAACCAGAGATGATTCTGTATTTGGAGCGTGTTCTATAACTTGCACTATTCATCCAAAAAATAAAATCACTAATATACTTATATAGCATCGCCCCCCTAAATAAACATATAAAAATACCATATTTGTGTGTGCCCCTACATACATTTTGTGGGGGCACAATTTTTAGAAGCTTGCATACATTTACCTATTTGAAATGTGTGACGTCGACACCTAAAAGTAATGTTTCATTTGTTGTTGGATTTAAAGTCACCAACAGCTTAGGTGACCCTCCTTGGTGGAGGAAGACTCGGGGTGGTGCCCCTTCGAGTAATATTTCAGGCACAGAGTAGAACCACCGACCTTCCACAAGCCAGCTGGATAGCTTCCTCACATGAAATCATTTGACATCCCAAGTGGGATTCGAACCTACAGCGGAGAGGGGCAAGTGATATGAAGTCAACGACCGTAACCACTCAGCCATGATGGCCCCTTAAAAGTATTGTACCCACAAACAATTATACATTGTACCTAAGAGTATACACCAAATGTATGAACCATCCACACATTTTGTGCATACACAAGACATTTGGTACCTTTGGATCGTTTTGGTGATCATATGCATGTACAGGAACAAAGCTATGTCTACAAGATCTCTCAAACACACGCTTGTTGCGGTAAATACTGTTTAAATAATAGTTTATACAAATTTATTTTAGCTCGATTGAGAAACAAGTTCTTACAACTTATATTAATCACTCTTGAGACCTCATTCCTGATGGAATCCATCGCCACGAGGGAGAGAGAAGAGGCAACGTGGAATTTAAATGCCTTGCCTAAAGGCACAATCGTAACGGCTCCAGCGGGGCTCGAACTCCGGACCTTTCGCACCTGAAGCGAACGCGCATCCACGACTTCCACAAAGTGTTTAAATAGATGGTGAAATATTGAATAATCTTACACTTTAATATGCTTGAATTCGCCTTTAACAGCCGGATCAAGAACCCAAGAGAGGATAACCATTGATGAGGCATGTAGCGCTGCCAGACCTGTAGAGATAATCAAACCATTACCATATACATAATATCGAAAAATCGTCACCAACACAAACAAAATTATGTTTTTTAATTCTCCAACGTTTTGGATAATAATTATCCTTCTTCAGGGAATATTGAATATTAATATACATGTAATATATGGATTAGCACTGCCAGTGATGACAAGTCGTGTATCAATATACCGGCACTAAAATATGTTTTATTAGTTTATACAAATTTATTTTAGCTTGATTGCGAAACAAGTTCTTACAACTTATATTAATCACTCCCGAGAACTCATTCATGATGGAATCCATCGCCATGATGGAGAGAAGAGGAATTTAAATGCCTTGCTTGCCTAAGGGCACAATCGTAACAACTCTAGCAGGGAGGGAACTCAGGTTCTTTCGCACCTAAAGTGAACGCTCTAGCACTGCGCTATCACTGCGCGACTACTGCGCTACCACTGTGCTATAACTGCGCTACCACTGCGCTATCAGGACTTCCATATTTTTATTATACATGTGTGCATCACAGATATTCTGTATATGTGTACAAGTGTATATATGTACAGTGTATATGAGTACAAGTGTATATGTGTACAGTGTATATGAGTACAAGTGTATATATGTACACTGTATATATGTACAGTGTATATATGTACAGTGTATATGAGTACAAGTGTATATGTGTACAGTGTATATATGTACAGTGTATATATGTACAAGTGTATATATGTACAGTGTATATATGTACAGTGTATATGAGTACAAGTGTATATATGTACAGTGTATATATGTACAGTGTATATATGTACAGTGTATATATGTACAGTGTATATGAGTACAAGTGTATATGTGTACAGTGTATATGAGTACAAGTGTATATGTGTACAGTGTATATGTGTACAGTGTATATGTTATGTTATAATTATGTTATAATTCGGGTTTTACGCCTGCATCAGCACCATTTTGGGCTATATCGCCGGCGGGCAGTTTACCTAACAACACCTTTCCTGGGCAGGCTCCAGCGGTTAACCAGTACTTGTGTGCACCAACCTCCGTAAGAAACTGCCAACTTGTTCATATAAATGAGACACGGCCTGAGCGGGGCTCGAACCCGTGACCATCAGTGATGATAGGTTACAGTGGTATACAAGTCAGCGACCTTAACCACTCGACCACGGAGGCGGACTCACAGTGTATATGTGTACAGTGTATATATGTACAGTGTATATATGTACAGTGTATATGTGTACAAGTGTATATATGTACAGTGTATATATGTACAGTGTATATATGTACAGTGTATATATGTACAGTGTATATATGTACAGTGTATATGTGTACAAGTGTATATATGTACAGTGTATATGTGTACAAGTGTATATATGTATATGTGTACAAGTGTATATATGTACAGTGTATATATGTACAGTGTATATGAGTACAGTGTATATGAGTACAAGTGTATATGTGTACAGTGTATATATGTACAGTGTATATATGTACAGTGTATATGTGTACAAGTGTATATATGTACAGTGTATATGTGTACAAGTGTATATATGTACAGTGTATATATGTACAGTGTATATGAGTACAGTGTATATGAGTACAAGTGTATATGTGTACAGTGTATATATGTACAGTGTATATATGTACAGTTTATATATGTACAGTGTATATATGTACAGTGTATATGTGTACAAGTGTATATATGTACAGTGTATATATGTACAGTGTATATGAGTACAGTGTATATGAGTACAAGTGTATATGTGTACAGTGTATATATGTACAGTGTATATATGTACAGTGTATATATGTACAGTGTATATATGTACAGTGTATATGAGTACAAGTGTATATATGTACAGTGTATATGAGTACAAGTGTATATATGTACAGTGTATATATGTACAGTGTATATGTGTACAAGTGTATATATGTACAAGTGTATATATGTACAGTGTATATATGTACAGTGTATATGAGTACAAGTGTATATGAGTACAAGTGTATATGTGTACAGTGTATATATGTACAGTGTATATGTGTACAAGTGTATATGAGTACAAGTGTATATGTGTACAGTGTATATGTGTACAGTGTATATGTGTACAAGTGTATATATGTACAGTGTATATGAGTACAAATGTATATGAGTACAAGTGTATATATGTACAGTGTATATATGTACAGTGTATATATGTACAGTGTATATGTGTACAAGTGTATATATGTACAGTGTATATATGTACAGTGTATATGAGTACAAGTGTATATATGTACAGTGTATATATGTACAGTGTATATATGTACAGTGTATATGTGTACAGTGTATATATGTACAGTGTATATGAGTACAAGTGTATATATGTACAGTGTATATGAGTACAAGTGTATATATGTACAGTGTATATATGTACAGTGTATATGTGTACAAGTGTATATATGTACAGTGTATATATGTACAGTGTATATATGTACAGTGTATATGTGTACAAGTGTATATATGTACAGTGTATATGAGTACAAGTGTATATATGTACAGTGTATATATGTACAGTGTATATGTGTACAAGTGTATATATGTACAGTGTATATGAGTACAAGTGTATATATGTACAGTGTATATATGTACAGTGTATATGTGTACAAGTGTATATATGTACAGTGTATATATGTACAGTGTATATATGTACAGTGTATATGTGTACAAGTGTATATATGTACAGTGTATATGAGTACAAGTGTATATGAGTACAAGTGTATATATGTACAGTGTATATGTGTACAGTGTATATATGTACAGTGTATATGTGTACAAGTGTATATATGTACAGTGTATATGAGTACAAGTGTATATATGTACAGTGTATATGAGTACAAGTGTATATGAGTACAAGTGTATATATGTACAGTGTATATATGTACAGTGTATATGTGTACAAGTGTATATATGTACAGTGTATATATGTACAGTGTATATGAGTACAAGTGTATATATGTACAGTGTATATATGTACAGTGTATATATGTACAGTGTATATGTGTACAGTGTATATATGTACAGTGTATATGAGTACAAGTGTATATATGTACAGTGTATATGAGTACAAGTGTATATATGTACAGTGTATATATGTACAGTGTATATGTGTACAAGTGTATATATGTACAGTGTATATATGTACAGTGTATATATGTACAGTGTATATATGTACAGTGTATATGTGTACAAGTGTATATATGTACAGTGTATATGAGTACAAGTGTATATATGTACAGTGTATATATGTACAGTGTATATGTGTACAAGTGTATATATGTACAGTGTATATGAGTACAAGTGTATATATGTACAGTGTATATATGTACAGTGTATATGTGTACAAGTGTATATATGTACAGTGTATATATGTACAGTGTATATATGTACAGTGTATATGTGTACAAGTGTATATATGTACAGTGTATATGAGTACAAGTGTATATGAGTACAAGTGTATATATGTACAGTGTATATGTGTACAGTGTATATATGTACAGTGTATATGTGTACAAGTGTATATATGTACAGTGTATATGAGTACAAGTGTATATATGTACAGTGTACAAGTGTATATGTGTACAAGTGTATATGTGTACAGTATACAAGTGTATATGTGTACAGTGTACAAGTGTACAGTGTATATGTGTACAATGTACAAGTGTATATGTGTACACGTGTATATGTGTACAGTGTACAAGTGTATATGTGTACAAGTATATATGTGTACAGTGTACAAGTGTATATGTGTACAAGTGTACAAGTATATATGTGTTATGTTATATTTATGTTATATTTCGGGTTTTACGCCTGCATCAGCACCATTTCGGGCTATATCGCCGGCGGGCAGTTTACCTAACAATACCTTTCCTGGGCAGGCTCCAGCGGTTAACCAGTACTTGGGTGCACCAACCTCCGTAAGAAACTGCCAACTTTCTCATATAAATGAGACACGGCCTGAGCGGGGCTCGAACCCGTGAAGTATATATGTGTACAGTGTACAAGTGCACAGTGTATATGTGTACAGTGTACAAGTGTATATGTGTACAAGTGTATATGTGTACAGTGTACAAGTGTATATGTGTACAAGTGTATATGTGTACAGTGTACAAGTGTATATGTGTACAAGTGTATATGTGTACAGGTGTATATGTGTACAGTGTATATGTGTACAGTGTACAAGTGTATATGTGTACAGTGTATATGTATACTGTATATGTGTACAATGTATATGTGTACAGTGTATATATGTACAAGTGTATATGTGTACAAGTGTATATATGTACAATGTACAAGTGTATATGTGTACAGTGTACAAGTGTATATGTGTACAGTGTACAAGTGTATATGTGTACAAGTGTATATGTGTACAGTGTACAAGTGTATATGTGTACAAGTGTATATGTGTACAGTGTACAAGTGTATATGTGTACAAGTATATATGTGTACAAGTGTATATGTGTACAAGTGTATATGTGTACAGTGTACAAGTATATATGTGTACAAGTGTATATGTGTACAGTGTACAAGTGTATATGTGTACAGTGTACAAGTGTACAGTGTACAAGTGTATATGTGTACAGTGTACAAGTGTATATGTGTACAAGTGTATATGTGTACAGTGTACAAGTGTATATGTGTACAAGTGCAATTGGGAATTTTTGCAGGTGTACATCTACAGGTATTTATCATATTTGGGGGAAACATCAACATTTAGACAAGTCAATGGCAGCGAAACCTTCAAAGATGTTAAATAACTGTTATTGTATCAATGTCAAATTATTGCAGCCTGTTAGACTGTTACTATTAGCTGTCAAGTTCATGCAGCCTGTCATACTGTTACTGTTAGCTGTCAAGTTAATGCAGCCTGTTAGACTGTTACTGTATCAGCTGTCAAGTTAATGTAGCCTATTAGACTGTTACTGTATAGGATGTCAAGTTAATGCAGCCTGTTAGACTGTTACTGTATAGGATGTCAAGTTAATGCAGCCTGTTAGACTGTTACTGTATAGGATGTCAAGTTAATGCAGCCTGTTAGACTGTTACTATATAGGATGTCAAGTTAATGTAGCCTGTTAGACTGTTACTGTATAGGATGTCAAGTTAATGCAGCCTGTTAGACTGTTACTATTAGCTGTCAAGTTAATGCAGCCTGTTAGACTGTTACTGTATAGGATGTCAAGTTAATGCAGCCTGTTAGACTGTTACTGTATAGGATGTCAAGTTAATGCAGCCTGTTAGACTGTTACTGTATAGATGTCAAGTTAATGCAGCCTGTTAGACTGTTACTGTATAGGATGTCAAGTTAATGCAGCCTGTTAGACTGTTACTATTAGCTGTCAAGTTAATGCAGCCTGTTAGACTGTTACTGTATAGGATGTCAAGTTAATGCAGCCTGTTAGACTGTTACTGTATAGGATGTCAAGTTAATGCAGCCTGTTAGAATGTTACTATTAGCTGTCAAGTTAATGCAGCCTGTTAGACTGTTACTGTATAGGATGTCAAGTTAATGCAGCCTGTTAGACTGTTACTATTAGCTGTCAAGTTAATGCAGCCTGTTAGACTGTTACTGTATAGGATGTCAAGTTAATGCAGCCTGTTAGACTGTTACTATTAGCTGTCAAGTTAATGCAGCCTGTTAGACTGTTACTGTATAGGATGTCAAGTTAATGCAGCCTGTTAGACTGTTACTATTAGCTGTCAAGTTAATGCAGCCTGTTAGACTGTTACTGTATAGGATGTCAAGTTAATGCAGCCTGTTAGACTGTTACTGTTAGCTGTCAAGTTAATGCAGCCTGTTAGACTGTTACTGTATAGGATGTCAAGTTAATGCAGCCTGTTAGACTGTTACTATTAGCTGTCAAGTTAATGCAGCCTGTTAGACTGTTACTGTATAGGATGTCAAGTTAATGCAGCCTGTTAGAATGTTACTATTAGCTGTCAAGTTAATGCAGCCTGTTAGACTGTTACTGTATAGGATGTCAAGTTAATGCAGCCTGTTAGACTGTTACTATTAGCTGTCAAGTTAATGCAGCCTGTTAGACTGTTACTGTATAGGATGTCAAGTTAATGCAGCCTGTTAGACTGTTACTGTATAGGATGTCAAGTTAATGCAGCCTGTTAGACTGTTACTGTATATGATGTCAAGTTAATGCAGCCTGTTAGACTGTTACTGTATAGGATGTCAAGTTAATGCAGCCTGTTAGACTGTTACTGTATAGGATGTCAAGTTAATGCAGCCTGTTAGACTGTTACTGTATAGGATGTCAAGTTAATGCAGCCTGTTAGACTGTTACTGTATAGGATGTCAAGTTAATGCAGCCTGTTAGACTGTTACTATTAGCTGTCAAGTTAATGCAGCCTGTTAGACTGTTACTGTATATGATGTCAAGTTAATGCAGCCTGTTAGAATGTTACTATTAGCTGTCAAGTTAATGCAGCATGTTAGAATGTTACTGTATAGGATGTCAAGTTAATGCAGCCTGTTAGACTGTTACTGTATAGGATGTCAAGTTAATGCAGCCTGTTAGACTGTTACTGTATAGGATGTCAAGTTAATGCAGCCTGTTAGACTGTTACTGTATAGGATGTCAAGTTAATGCAGCCTGTTAGACTGTTACTGTATTGGATGTCAAGTTAATGCAGCCTGTTAGACTGTTACTGTATAGGATGTCAAGTTAATGTAGCCTGTTAGACTGTTACTGTATAGGATGTCAAGTTAATGCAGCATGTTAGAATGTTACTATTAGCTGTCAAGTTAATGCAGCCTGTTAGACTGTTACTGTATATGATGTCAAGTTAATGCAGCCTGTTAGACTGTTACTGTATAGGATGTCAAGTTAATGCAGCCTGTTAGAATGTTACTATTAGCTGTCAAGTTAATGTAGCCTGTTAGACTGTTACTGTATAGGATGTCAAGTTAATGCAGCCTGTTAGACTGTTACTGTATAGGATGTCAAGTTAATGCAGCCTGTTAGACTGTTACTATTAGCTGTCAAGTTAATGCAGCCTGTTAGACTGTTACTGTATAGGATGTCAAGTTAATGTAGCATGTTAGACTGTTACTGTATAGGATGTCAAGTTAATGCAGCCTGTTAGACTGTTACTGTATAGGATGTCAAGTTAATGCAGCCTGTTAGAATGTTACTATTAGCTGTCAAGTTAATGCAGCCTGTTAGACTGTTACTGTATAGGATGTCAAGTTAATGCAGCCTGTTAGAATGTTACTATTAGCTGTCAAGTTAATGCAGCCTGTTAGACTGTTACTGTATAGGATGTCAAGTTAATGCAGCCTGTTAGACTGTTACTATTAGCTGTCAAGTTAATGCAGCCTGTTAGACTGTTACTGTATAGGATGTCAAGTTAATGCAGCCTGTTAGAATGTTACTATTAGCTGTCAAGTTAATGCAGCCTGTTAGACTGTTACTATTAGCTGTCAAGTTAATGCAGCCTGTTAGACTGTTACTGTATATGATGTCAAGTTAATGCAGCCTGTTAGACTGTTACTGTATAGGATGTCAAGTTAATGTAGCCTGTTAGACTGTTACTGTATAGGATGTCAAGTTAATGTAGCCTGTTAGACTGTTACTGTATAGGATGTCAAGTTAATGTAGCCTGTTAGACTGTTACTGTATAGGATGTCAAGTTAATGCAGCATGTTAGAATGTTACTATTAGCTGTCAAGTTAATGCAGCCTGTTAGACTGTTACTGTATAGGATGTCAAGTTAATGTAGCATGTTAGACTGTTACTATTAGCTGTCAAGTTAATGCAGCCTGTTAGACTGTTACTGTATAGGATGTCAAGTTAATGCAGCCTGTTAGAATGTTACTATTAGCTGTCAAGTTAATGCAGCCTGTTAGACTGTTACTGTATAGGATGTCAAGTTAATGCAGCCTGTTAGACTGTTACTGTATAGGATGTCAAGTTAATGTAGCCTGTTAGACTGTTACTGTATAGGATGTCAAGTTAATGTAGCCTGTTAGACTGTTACTGTATAGGATGTCAAGTTAATGTAGCCTGTTAGACTGTTACTGTATAGGATGTCAAGTTAATGTAGCCTGTTAGACTGTTACTGTATAGGATGTCAAGTTAATGTAGCATGTTAGACTGTTACTATTAGCTGTCAAGTTAATGCAGCCTGTTAGACTGTTACTGTATAGGATGTCAAGTTAATGCAACCTGTTAGAATGTTACTATTAGCTGTCAAGTTAATGCAGCCTGTTAGACTGTTACTGTATATGATGTCAAGTTAATGCAGCCTGTTAGACTGTTACTGTATAGGATGTCAAGTTAATGTAGCCTGTTAGACTGTTACTGTATAGGATGTCAAGTTAATGCAGCCTGTTAGACTGTTACTGTATATGATGTCAAGTTAATGCAGCCTGTTAGACTGTTACTGTATAGGATGTCAAGTTAATGTAGCCTGTTAGAATGTTACTATTAGCTGTCAAGTTAATGCAGCCTGTTAGACTGTTACTGTATAGGATGTCAAGTTAATGCAGCCTGTTAGACTGTTACTGTATAGGATGTCAAGTTAATGCAGCCTGTTAGACTGTTACTGTATAGGATGTCAAGTTAATGCAGCCTGTTAGAATGTTACTATTAGCTGTCAAGTTAATGCAGCCTGTTAGACTGTTACTGTATAGGATGTCAAGTTAATGCAGCCTGTTAGACTGTTACTATTAGCTGTCAAGTTAATGTAGCATGTTAGACTGTTACTGTATAGGATGTCAAGTTAATGCAGCCTGTTAGACTGTTACTATTAGCTGTCAAGTTAATGCAGCCTGTTAGACTGTTACTGTATATGATGTCAAGTTAATGCAGCCTGTTAGACTGTTACTGTATAGGATGTCAAGTTAATGCAGCCTGTTAGACTGTTACTGTATAGGATGTCAAGTTAATGCAGCCTGTTAGACTGTTACTGTATAGGATGTCAAGTTAATGCAGCCTGTTAGACTGTTACTGTATAGGATGTCAAGTTAATGCAGCCTGTTAGACTGTTACTGTATAGGATGTCAAGTTAATGCAGCCTGTTAGACTGTTACTGTATAGGATGTCAAGTTAATGCAGCCTGTTAGACTGTTACTGTATAGGATGTCAAGTTAATGCAGCCTGTTAGACTGTTACTGTATAGGATGTCAAGTTAATGCAGCCTGTTAGACTGTTACTGTATAGGATGTCAAGTTAATGCAGCCTGTTAGACTGTTACTATTAGCTGTCAAGTTAATGCAGCCTGTTAGACTGTTACTGTATAGGATGTCAAGTTAATGCAGCCTGTTAGACTGTTACTGTATAGGATGTCAAGTTAATGCAGCCTGTTAGACTGTTACTATTATGTCAAGTTAATGCAGCCTGTTAGACTGTTACTGTATAGGATGTCAAGTTAATGCAGCCTGTTAGACTGTTACTGTATAGGATGTCAAGTTAATGCAGCCTGTTAGACTGTTACTATTAGCTGTCAAGTTAATGCAGCCTGTTAGACTGTTACTGTATAGGATGTCAAGTTAATGCAGCCTGTTAGACTGTTACTGTATAGGATGTCAAGTTAATGCAGCCTGTTAGACTGTTACTGTATAGGATGTCAAGTTAATGCAGCCTGTTAGACTGTTACTATTAGCTGTCAAGTTAATGCAGCCTGTTAGACTGTTACTGTATAGGATGTCAAGTTAATGCAGCCTGTTAGAATGTTACTATTAGCTGTCAAGTTAATGCAGCCTGTTAGACTGTTACTGTATAGGATGTCAAGTTAATGCAGCCTGTTAGACTGTTACTGTATAGGATGTCAAGTTAATGCAGCCTGTTAGACTGTTACTGTATATGATGTCAAGTTAATGCAGCCTGTTAGACTGTTACTGTATAGGATGTCAAGTTAATGCAGCCTGTTAGACTGTTACTGTATAGGATGTCAAGTTAATGTAGCCTGTTAGACTGTTACTGTATAGGATGTCAAGTTAATGTAGCCTGTTAGACTGTTACTGTATAGGATGTCAAGTTAATGCAGCATGTTAGACTGTTACTATTAGCTGTCAAGTTAATGCAGCCTGTTAGACTGTTACTGTATAGGATGTCAAGTTAATGCAGCCTGTTAGACTGTTACTATTAGCTGTCAAGTTAATGCAGCCTGTTAGACTGTTACTGTATAGGATGTCAAGTTAATGCAGCCTGTTAGACTGTTACTATTATGTCAAGTTAATGCAGCCTGTTAGACTGTTACTATTAGCTGTCAAGTTAATGCAGCCTGTTAGACTGTTACTGTATAGGATGTCAAGTTAATGCAGCCTGTTAGACTGTTACTATTAGCTGTCAAGTTAATGCAGCCTGTTAGACTGTTACTGTATAGGATGTCAAGTTAATGCAGCCTGTTAGACTGTTACTGTATAGGATGTCAAGTTAATGCAGCCTGTTAGACTGTTACTGTATAGGATGTCAAGTTAATGCAGCCTGTTAGACTGTTACTGTATAGGATGTCAAGTTAATGCAGCCTGTTAGACTGTTACTGTATAGGATGTCAAGTTAATGCAGCCTGTTAGACTGTTACTGTATAGGATGTCAAGTTAATGCAGCCTGTTAGACTGTTACTATTAGCTGTCAAGTTAATGCAGCCTGTTAGACTGTTACTGTATAGGATGTCAAGTTAATGCAGCCTGTTAGACTGTTACTATTAGCTGTCAAGTTAATGCAGCCTGTTAGACTGTTACTGTATAGGATGTCAAGTTAATGAAGACTGTTACTATTAGCTGTCAAGTTAATGCAGCCTGTTAGACTGTTACTGTATAGGATGTCAAGTTAATGCAGCCTGTTAGAATGTTACTATTAGCTGTCAAGTTAATGCAGCCTGTTAGACTGTTACTGTATAGGATGTCAAGTTAATGCAGCCTGTTAGACTGTTACTGTATATGATGTCAAGTTAATGCAGCCTGTTAGACTGTTACTGTATAGGATGTCAAGTTAATGCAGCCTGTTAGACTGTTACTGTATAGGATGTCAAGTTAATGCAGCCTGTTAGACTGTTACTATTAGCAGTCAAGTTAATGCAGCCTGTTAGACTGTTACTATTAGCTGTCAAGTTAATGTAGCCTGTTAGACTGTTACTGTATAGGATGTCAAGTTAATGCAGCCTGTTAGACTGTTACTATTAGCTGTCAAGTTAATGCAGCCTGTTAGACTGTTACTGTATAGGATGTCAAGTTAATGCAGCCTGTTAGACTGTTACTATTAGCTGTCAAGTTAATGCAGCCTGTTAGACTGTTACTGTATAGGATGTCAAGTTAATGCAGCCTGTTAGACTGTTACTATTAGCTGTCAAGTTAATGCAGCCTGTTAGACTGTTACTGTATAGGATGTCAAGTTAATGCAGCCTGTTAGACTGTTACTGTATAGGATGTCAAGTTAATGCAGCCTGTTAGACTGTTACTGTATAGGATGTCAAGTTAATGCAGCCTGTTAGACTGTTACTGTATAGGATGTCAAGTTAATGTAGCCTGTTAGACTGTTACTGTATAGGATGTCAAGTTAATGCAGCCTGTTAGACTGTTACTATTAGCTGTCAAGTTAATGCAGCCTGTTAGACTGTTACTGTATAGATGTCAAGTTAATGCAGCCTGTTAGACTGTTACTGTATAGGATGTCAAGTTAATGCAGCCTGTTAGAATGTTACTATTAGCTGTCAAGTTAATGCAGCCTGTTAGACTGTTACTGTATAGGATGTCAAGTTAATGCAGCCTGTTAGACTGTTACTGTATAGGATGTCAAGTTAATGCAGCCTGTTAGACTGTTACTGTATAGATGTCAAGTTAATGCAGCCTGTTAGACTGTTACTGTATAGGATGTCAAGTTAATGCAGCCTGTTAGACTGTTACTGTATAGGATGTCAAGTTAATGCAGCCTGTTAGACTGTTACTGTATAGGATGTCAAGTTAATGCAGCCTGTTAGAATGTTACTATTAGCTGTCAAGTTAATGCAGCCTGTTAGACTGTTACTGTATAGGATGTCAAGTTAATGCAGCCTGTTAGACTGTTACTATTAGCTGTCAAGTTAATGCAGCCTGTTAGACTGTTACTGTATAGGATGTCAAGTTAATGCAGCCTGTTAGACTGTTACTATTAGCTGTCAAGTTAATGCAGCCTGTTAGACTGTTACTGTATAGGATGTCAAGTTAATGCAGCCTGTTAGATGTTACTATTAGCTGTCAAGTTAATGCAGCCTGTTAGACTGTTACTATTAGCTGTCAAGTTAATGCAGCCTGTTAGACTGTTACTGTATATGATGTCAAGTTAATGCAGCCTGTTAGACTGTTACTGTATAGGATGTCAAGTTAATGCAGCCTGTTAGACTGTTACTGTATAGGATGTCAAGTTAATGTAGCATGTTAGACTGTTACTATTAGCTGTCAAGTTAATGCAGCCTGTTAGACTGTTACTGTATAGGATGTCAAGTTAATGCAGCATGTTAGACTGTTACTATTAGCTGTCAAGTTAATGCAGCCTGTTAGACTGTTACTGTATAGGATGTCAAGTTAATGTAGCATGTTAGACTGTTACTATTAGCTGTCAAGTTAATGCAGCCTGTTAGACTGTTACTGTATAGGATGTCAAGTTAATGCAGCCTGTTAGAATGTTACTATTAGCTGTCAAGTTAATGCAGCCTGTTAGACTGTTACTGTATAGGATGTCAAGTTAATGCAGCCTGTTAGACTGTTACTGTATAGGATGTCAAGTTAATGTAGCATGTTAGACTGTTACTATTAGCTGTCAAGTTAATGCAGCCTGTTAGACTGTTACTGTATAGGATGTCAAGTTAATGCAGCATGTTAGACTGTTACTATTAGCTGTCAAGTTAATGCAGCCTGTTAGACTGTTACTGTATAGGATGTCAAGTTAATGTAGCATGTTAGACTGTTACTATTAGCTGTCAAGTTAATGCAGCCTGTTAGACTGTTACTGTATAGGATGTCAAGTTAATGCAGCCTGTTAGACTGTTACTATTAGCTGTCAAGTTAATGCAGCCTGTTAGACTGTTACTGTATAGGATGTCAAGTTAATGCAGCCTGTTAGACTGTTACTGTATAGGATGTCAAGTTAATGCAGCCTGTTAGACTGTTACTGTATAGGATGTCAAGTTAATGCAGCCTGTTAGACTGTTACTGTATATGATGTCAAGTTAATGCAGCCTGTTAGACTGTTACTGTATAGGATGTCAAGTTAATGCAGCCTGTTAGAATGTTACTATTAGCTGTCAAGTTAATGCAGCCTGTTAGACTGTTACTGTATAGGATGTCAAGTTAATGCAGCCTGTTAGACTGTTACTGTATAGGATGTCAAGTTAATGCAGCCTGTTAGACTGTTACTGTATAGGATGTCAAGTTAATGCAGCCTGTTAGACTGTTACTATTAGCTGTCAAGTTAATGCAGCCTGTTAGACTGTTACTGTATAGGATGTCAAGTTAATGCAGCCTGTTAGACTGTTACTATTAGCTGTCAAGTTAATGCAGCCTGTTAGACTGTTACTGTATAGGATGTCAAGTTAATGCAGCCTGTTAGACTGTTACTATTAGCTGTCAAGTTAATGCAGCCTGTTAGACTGTTACTGTATAGGATGTCAAGTTAATGCAGCCTGTTAGACTGTTACTGTTAGGATGTCAAGTTAATGCAGCCTGTTAGACTGTTACTGTATAGGATGTCAAGTTAATGCAGCCTGTTAGACTGTTACTATTAGCTGTCAAGTTAATGCAGCCTGTTAGACTGTTACTGTATAGGATGTCAAGTTAATGCAGCCTGTTAGACTGTTACTATTAGGATGTCAAGTTAATGCAGCCTGTTAGACTGTTACTGTATAGGATGTCAAGTTAATGCAGCCTGTTAGACTGTTACTATTAGCTGTCAAGTTAATGCAGCCTGTTAGACTGTTACTGTATAGGATGTCAAGTTAATGCAGCCTGTTAGACTGTTACTATTAGCTGTCAAGTTAATGCAGCCTGTTAGACTGTTACTGTATAGGATGTCAAGTTAATGCAGCCTGTTAGACTGTTACTGTTAGATGTCAAGTTAATGCAGCCTGTTAGACTGTTACTATTAGCTGTCAAGTTAATGCAGCCTGTTAGACTGTTACTGTATAGATGTCAAGTTAATGCAGCCTGTTAGACTGTTACTGTATAGGATGTCAAGTTAATGCAGCCTGTTAGACTGTTACTATAGCTGTCAAGTTAATGCAGCCTGTTAGACTGTTACTGTATAGGATGTCAAGTTAATGCAGCCTGTTAGACTGTTACTGTATAGGATGTCAAGTTAATGCAGCCTGTTAGACTGTTACTATTAGCTGTCAAGTTAATGCAGCCTGTTAGACTGTTACTGTATAGGATGTCAAGTTAATGCAGCCTGTTAGACTGTTACTGTATAGGATGTCAAGTTAATGCAGCCTGTTAGACTGTTACTGTATAGGATGTCAAGTTAATGCAGCCTGTTAGACTGTTACTATTAGCTGTCAAGTTAATGCAGCCTGTTAGACTGTTACTGTATAGGATGTCAAGTTAATGCAGCCTGTTAGACTGTTACTATTAGCTGTCAAGTTAATGCAGCCTGTTAGACTGTTACTGTATAGGATGTCAAGTTAATGCAGCCTGTTAGACTGTTACTATTAGCTGTCAAGTTAATGCAGCCTGTTAGACTGTTACTGTATAGGATGTCAAGTTAATGCAGCCTGTTACTGTTACTGTTAGGATGTCAAGTTAATGCAGCCTGTTAGACTGTTACTGTATAGGATGTCAAGTTAATGCAGCCTGTTAGACTGTTACTGTATAGGATGTCAAGTTAATGCAGCCTGTTAGACTGTTACTGTATAGGATGTCAAGTTAATGCAGCCTGTTAGACTGTTACTATTAGCTGTCAAGTTAATGCAGCCTGTTAGACTGTTACTGTATAGGATGTCAAGTTAATGCAGCCTGTTAGACTGTTACTATTAGCTGTCAAGTTAATGCAGCCTGTTAGACTGTTACTGTATAGGATGTCAAGTTAATGCAGCCTGTTAGACTGTTACTATTAGCTGTCAAGTTAATGCAGCCTGTTAGACTGTTACTATTAGCTGTCAAGTTAATGCAGCCTGTTAGACTGTTACTGTATAGGATGTCAAGTTAATGCAGCCTGTTAGACTGTTACTATTAGCTGTCAAGTTAATGCAGCCTGTTAGACTGTTACTGTATAGGATGTCAAGTTAATGCAGCCTGTTAGACTGTTACTGTATAGGATGTCAAGTTAATGTAGCCTGTTAGACTGTTACTGTATAGGATGTCAAGTTAATGCAGCCTGTTAGACTGTTACTATTAGCTGTCAAGTTAATGTAGCCTGTTAGACTGTTACTGTATAGGATGTCAAGTTAATGCAGCCTGTTAGACTGTTACTATTAGCTGTCAAGTTAATGCAGCCTGTTAGACTGTTACTGTATAGGATGTCAAGTTAATGCAGCCTGTTAGACTGTTACTGTATAGGATGTCAAGTTAATGCAGCCTGTTAGACTGTTACTATTAGCTGTCAAGTTAATGCAGCCTGTTAGACTGTTACTGTATAGGATGTCAAGTTAATGCAGCCTGTTAGACTGTTACTATTAGCTGTCAAGTTAATGCAGCCTGTTAGACTGTTACTGTATAGGATGTCAAGTTAATGCAGCCTGTTAGACTGTTACTATTAGCTGTCAAGTTAATGCAGCCTGTTAGACTGTTACTGTATAGGATGTCAAGTTAATGCAGCCTGTTAGACTGTTACTATTAGCTGTCAAGTTAATGCAGCCTGTTAGACTGTTACTGTATAGGATGTCAAGTTAATGCAGCCTGTTAGACTGTTACTATTAGCTGTCAAGTTAATGCAGCCTGTTAGACTGTTACTGTATAGGATGTCAAGTTAATGCAGCCTGTTAGACTGTTACTGTATAGGATGTCAAGTTAATGCAGCCTGTTAGACTGTTACTATTAGCTGTCAAGTTAATGCAGCCTGTTAGACTGTTACTGTATAGGATGTCAAGTTAATGCAGCCTGTTAGACTGTTACTATTAGGATGTCAAGTTAATGCAGCCTGTTAGACTGTTACTGTATAGGATGTCAAGTTAATGTAGCATGTTAGACTGTTACTATTAGCTGTCAAGTTAATGCAGCCTGTTAGACTGTTACTGTATAGGATGTCAAGTTAATGCAGCCTGTTAGACTGTTACTATTAGCTGTCAAGTTAATGTAGCCTGTTAGACTGTTACTGTATAGGATGTCAAGTTAATGCAGCCTATTAAACTGTTACTGTATAGGATGTCAAGTTAATGCAGCCTGTTAGACTGTTACTATTAGCTGTCAAGTTAATGCAGCCTGTTAGACTGTTACTGTATAGGATGTCAAGTTAATGCAGCCTGTTAGACTGTTACTATTAGCTGTCAAGTTAATGCAGCCTGTTAGACTGTTACTGTATAGGATGTCAAGTTAATGCAGCCTGTTAGACTGTTACTATTAGCTGTCAAGTTAATGTAGCCTGTTAGACTGTTACTGTATAGGATGTCAAGTTAATGCAGCCTGTTAGACTGTTACTATTAGCTGTCAAGTTAATGCAGCCTGTTAGACTGTTACTATTAGCTGTCAAGTTAATGCAGCCTGTTAGACTGTTACTGTATAGGATGTCAAGTTAATGCAGCCTGTTAGAATGTTACTATTAGCTGTCAAGTTAATGCAGCCTGTTAGACTGTTACTGTATAGGATGTCAAGTTAATGCAGCCTGTTAGACTGTTACTGTATAGGATGTCAAGTTAATGCAGCCTATTAGACTGTTACTATTAGCTGTCAAGTTAATGTAGCATGTTAGACTGTTACTGTATAGGATGTCAAGTTAATGCAGCCTGTTAGACTGTTACTATTAGCTGTCAAGTTAATGTAGCATGTTAGACTGTTACTATTAGCTGTCAAGTTAATGCAGCCTGTTAGACTGTTACTGTATCAGCTGTCAAGATAAACCAGCATGTTATGCTGTTATTGTATCAGCTGTCAAGATAAACCAGCATGTTATGCTGTTATTGTATCAGCTGTCAAGATAAACCAGTATGTTATACTGTTAATCTTTCAGCTGTCAAGATAAACCAGCATGTTATACTGTTATTGTATCAGCTGTCAAGATAAACCAGCATGCTATACTGTTATTGTATCAGCTGTCAAGATAAACCAGCATGTTATACTGTTATTGTATCAGCTGTCAAGATAAACCAGCATGTTATACTGTTATTGTATCAGCTGTCAAGATAAACCAGCATGTTATACTGTTAATCTTTCAGCTGTCAAGATAAACCAGCATGTTAGACTGTTAATGTATTGGCTGTCAAATTAGAGCTGTGTGGCCAGGATAGAAGTATGTGGCCAGGATAGAATGGTGTGTGCAGACACAGATTAGCATAGACTCACCAACATAGAAGAGGAATTGGCTAAGAGTGCAGGTATAAAAGGGTGTGTGCAGACACAGATTAGCATAGACTCACCAACATAGAAGAGGAATTGGCTAAGAGTGCAGGTATAAAAGGGTATATACAGAAACAGATTAGCGTAGACTCACCAACATAGAAGAGGAATTGCATGAAATATTTCTGGTTGTATTCTCCAACACAATTGTTTATCCTGTGAATAGAAGGAGATACAGTCACTCGTATTGTATCTTAAATCAGAAAAAAAGTACTGGACATAGGGTCATACAGTCAATTAAATCATGGGTACATAATTATAATAATATAATTGCAATTAAAACACTATCATGACGTCATACCTTTGTACTTGCAGTCCATTATTATTAATATTATAGTATTATATTAAATCCAATGCTTACATTAATAATTTTAATTAGTAGGATCTCGATATGAATGTGTGTTTTAAGTAAGATACATGCCTCAAACGGATCCAATATATAAAATATTGGTACTGTCTTCGGCGCTACGAGCCTCACATAATCCAATATTTTACATATTGGATCGTTTTCGGCTTATATCCTATACATTAATTTATAGTCACATATCTGAAGGATGTGAGTGAGGCTAGTCATATTCTAATTTAGTAACTTACCAACATTTTTGAAATGTTCACTGTCCCGGCGTATGATAGCGTTTACGGTCGAGACATACGGACATTTGTATGGTTCTCGTGAACAAAATGTTGTACAAATAACATTTTACCTCGGAGTATTTAAGTAAGATATAAGCCTCAAACAGATCCAATATGTAAAATATTGGTACTGTCTTCGGCGCTATGGCATACTGTATAATGCGCCTCACCACAGTGTAATATTTGACATATTGGATCGTTTACAGCTTATATCCTATACATATGTCATCCAATGGAACATTTCCAAAGTCAATGAGGATCCATTATTGACAAACACGGATGAGGATCTAGTTTGAACTTATCTCTGACAATGAGAATCCAGATTTAACTTACCATGGACAATGAGAATCCAGATTTAACTTATCATGGACAATGAGGATGCAGATTTAACTTACCTCAGACTGTGAGGATCCAGATTTAACTTACCACGGACAATGAGGATCCAGTTTTAACTAACCTCAGACTGTGAGGATCCAGATTTAACTTACCACAGACAATGAGGATCCAGTTTTAACTAACCTCAGACTGTGAGGATCCAGATTTAACTTACCTCGGACAACCTCAGACTGTGAGGATCCAGATTTAACTAACCTCAGACTGTGAGGATCCAGATTTAACTTACCTCGGACAATGAGGATCCAGTTTTAACTAACCTCAGACTGTGAGGATCCAGATTTAACTTACCTCGGACAATGAGGATCCAGTTTTAACTAACCTCAGACTGTGAGGATCCAGTTTTAACTAAGCTCAGACTGTGAGGATCCAGATTTAACTTACCACGGACAATGATGATCCAGTTTTAACTAACCTCAGACTGTGAGGATCCAGTTTTAACTAAGCTCAGACTGTGAGGATCCAGATTTAACTTACCTCGGACAATGAGGATCCAGTTTTAACTAACCTCAGACTGTGAGGATCCAGTTTTAACTAACCTCAGACTGTGAGAATCCAGATTTAACTTACCACGGACAATGATGATCCAGTTTTAACTAACCTCAGACTGTGAGGATCCAGATTTAACTTACCTCAGACAATGAGGATCCAGTTTTAACTAACCTCAGACTGTGAGGATCCAGATTTAACTTACCACGGACAATGATGATCCATTCTCCTGATACACCTCTCACATATCCTACAGTGATGTGCACGGGGCGGTCTGTAGGTCTCACACTTGTTACAAACTGACCAACCATTGGTCTGTCAAAAACGTAAAATAAGAATTTCACACAGCAGTCAGATGCAAACACAAGATGCCAGAAGCCAAACAAGCACCATAGAATGTTGTGCTACATGTTGCTTGTACATGTATCTACTTGTGGACTCGTACAGATGGATTACCATCCAGGTGTATACTGGGGTTAGATTACCATCCAGGGCCCCGTTTTATCAACAATGTCAGTCGCAAGTCGGTCTTATCTTAAGACCGCTACTTGCGACGTTTCCTGCGACAATCGTACGACCGTTTTATCAACACGGTCGTAAGTCTTCGGTCGCAGCTAAGATTTTCTTTCGTCGTACGACCTTAAAAACAGTGACACAGTCCGAAATGTAAACTTCCGGTGCACACATCTTCGCGCGCAAATGTCAACATCGGACATGTTTAAAACACGGCGCCCCTGTATATATTATTCATAACCTCTTTATTTCTTAGAATATGTTAATATTTCTTATATCGAATTAAACCTTACGCGCAGGCCTCTCCAGACATGCAATTTATATTAAATCCAATATGACGTAGTTGGTCAAATCCGTAGAGATTTTTTAACACGCCGGTATTGGAAAGGAAAACACGTCCCATTAAATCTTCCTTGTTACTGTGAATGTATAATCTATTTCAGTATAACTGGTATGTTTCCATCGTGCAACAATATTTTAAATCTGATACGTTGTTTTCATATATTGAATTGTTAAACATTTCAGACTTTTTATTATACTTTAAATAACTTATACATGTATCGTTTTTGCATAAATGCAAAACAGTGCTCCTACCCCAAAACTTCTTTGCTAATAGGGTTATGTTGTTAAATATTATTTCATGTTCAAGATTTGTGTCTGTAAATAATGTTGAGGCAATTGAATAGGGCCTACGGTATTCACATGTTACCACAATATCTAGTGATGTAAATACTGAATCGACTCCATTCATTAATACACACTTTTGTATCAGCATGTCTTTTTATAACGGCGATTCTAGCATATATAATATACAAATGTACAAGCTGTCATAGACTGGTCATACATTAGTCGTATATATCTGTGTGATGAGATTAATAGATCAAATACAGACGGGTCAATAGTTCAGTGGTGAACACATTGGTCTGTAGATCCAAGGTTCAATCATCAGTCTTTAAGACTGTGAATAACACGGTTCACGTAAAAAACCCAGATAATACTCTGGCATGGGTCTCTGTTTGTTTTTGGGGTTTAATGTATCACCAACAGCTCAAGTAATATGGTGACTTTCCAGCTATTATTGGTGGAGGAAGATCCTGGGCGCCCCTCCATGCAGTATGTCAAGTGTGAAAGGTCACCTGCCTGGGTAGAACCACAAACATTCCGAATAGTTTCCTTGCACGAAATAATCCGACACCCAAACATCAGCTGTGAGAGGCAAGTGATTCGAAGTCAACAACATTAACCAATCGACCACATACTCCGTCTCTGTCTCTATCACTGCAATATCCTCACAAATCTAAAATGACTAATCTCTTCAAGATAAATGGTCGCTTTAACTACCAAATTGTTGTCAAGTTAACTTGGTCGGTAAGTTATATTGAAACTAATTATAACCAGCACAATCATGGATGTTAGGAAGTAGAAATAAAACAACGGAACTATTCTAAATTTCATTATTTATAATGTCACTGCAAATATACCCCAATATAATTTTATAATACATATAGAGATACATATTGACACTTGTAACATTACTGATAATATGGGTAATGTAGTTTTTAATCCTCGCATATATGGAATAGAATTATCATAGAATTGCCAAGATGAATTGTTTTAAACAATATTTATTGCAAACCATAAAACACATATAACATACAACAACATACATAATGAAAAGGATTAAGTAGGAAGCTAAAAGTACGTTTAAGGACTCAAAGTCATTTATTACGTCACATATTGTTGTCTAAGTATGATTTAGCCCATGGCACAGTTGCATCATTTTCTATCATAAAAACACTTTTCAGCCAAAATAAAAAGAAAATTTGTTTGTTAAGTGAATGATCGAATAATACTTTACTCAAAAACATAGAAAGCTATTAATACCACTCGTGACTAGCTTCACACTTGATAATAATGCTTTCAATGTTCATTTGGTGAAATATTATTCGATCATACACTGAAACAAACACATATCCTCTTATAATTATATCGTAGGAACAAGAAAGAAAAAACAATAAAAAACTAGATCACATGGGCTTTTTACCCCGTTCGAGACCCCGCTATACCATACTAAATCATAGTCTTTCAGATGAGAATTTAAACAGAGGTCTTGTGCCGGTGCTTTACACAATGCAAATAAAAGAACCAGAGGAGACATCATTGCACTATCCTCCAAATCTAATATAACTAATCTCTTCAGTAGGTGTCGCTAAAATGGACAACTGGTAACTATGATAAATAAACGTAAAACACTCACAGGTATTCATGTATTATGTATATCAACATATATATTGTATCGGATTGCTTTGTGTAATGTTACAGCTTCTGTTACAGTGTAGTGGGAAGTATATTGAAGCAGTTACATTTTCATACCAAAGTCTGTCTGTCACACCCTATGCAATCTGATACAACAAATTATATTTACTGTGAATCTATTTTCGTGTTTTGTTGCATCAACATTTCTGATTTCATAGTAAAAGAAGATTTGTTGCACAAGATATAGATTGAAGATCTGTAGTGAACACAGTATGATAGACAATCTTGTTTGTACACAGGCTTCAATACCATATAATTACCAGGGTGTTTTCATGCACATCTAATTTTGCTTGTTTGGCATACATGTATATATATATATATATCTATTGCTTGCTTTATTTGTGGAAACCTTCAATCACAAAAATTAAGACCGGAAATTTCTTTCATAATTTTTAAAACTGTGCCGCTTGTCAAAATGAAATCTTAATAGTCTATAAAAGAAAAGTACCAAACAGTATGCATTTGTATCACCGGATAGTTGCTCAGTTTTTATCAGTTTTCAAGATTTCTAAACTGTAAATATGACAGCTAAGATTAGTGTCCTTAAATCAAGTGGTGTTGACAGAGGCATGAACTGATCTGTTGAAATAGTGTTGTCCACTCTTGATTTTCTTGGCCATGCTATCACACAATCATATATCAATAGACCATCAACTGAGCCAACTGTATTCTGTATAATATGGCACTTCCGATAAAAATCCTGCTGTACATCAATTAAAGCCATATCATCAGGGAATCTGCAAGAAATAACATATAAAAACTCTATTAACATCAAACTTCTACATTTCTATCTGTTAAATTTGAACACTGGAATGATTGTGAACAAAATGTGGACATGCATCATTAATATTAAGCATTTGTGAGGGTGGACCTGACAGATATTAATTTTTTTAAGAACAATGTATAAGTGATTAGTACAGTGTATGTACATTAATAAGATGGAAACTATTCCATAAATCTGGGTTGCTGTGACGAAACTAAATATATTTTGGAGTTCGGCCTAATTCTGTTTTTGAAAAAACTATGGCTAACATCGTTCTTCATTGTTAATGTTAGAATAATCAACTGTATAAATATTATTTACTTTACAACATTTTCGAAACAAGATTATAATATTAAGCACTCTCGTTGAAAGCGTATAATTATGTAGTCATTCGTGTGGGACATAACCGGAGAAAACTCACATGTCCGATTTGGGGACCACCGTACCATTTCACACACTTCTCAGTCAGTGTAAGGAACCCGGAATGCATTGACTAGAAGCGAGCGTGCTAATCACTACGCTAATCAGACAGCTAATCGAATAAACGTAGCAATTAATGATCATGTCGAAAAGAGTTCACCTACCTGTTGATGCCATGAAAATCTGCGACTTTGGACAATACATCACCCTTCGATAGGTATCTAAATCAATAAGCATCTGAAATGAACAAAACGTTTCAACTATTATTGATACATAAAACAGTCAGTGTTTTCAACACACTATAATTATATTACAATGCAACTTTGTGGTCATTTGTTGTGGTAGTAGTTCGTAACCCAATATACATGTAAACATAGAGTTCGATATATTCCGATTGATTTCAAACTGGACAGTGTATCTATATATAATTATGGTCATCCCAACTCATCGTGTCTATCATCGCATTAAGATCAATCATGACAACTTGTAATATGGATTACACTTCTTTTGGCTGTCCAATTTGCGCAGTAGTTAGGAATGCTCGCTTCTCACTAATTCAACCCTGGTTCGATGGACAGTATGTGATATGGTATGGTGACAGATTGAACATGACGATTTCCTCAGAGCGCCCGTGGCATGGTGTCGGATTTGGAATCAAACTGTCCCATGTTCGATACTCGGTCAGTCCACGTATGTAGTGTCATTGAGCAAGTCACTTCACAGACATAGTTTAGTACTGGTTAACCGCTTAGGTCGGCTAAGCCTGTCCAGAAAAACATTTGTATTTGGACACGTGGGGACGTTTAATTATGTGTACGAATACTGTAGCAATACACGAGCATTTAAAAAGAAACGGACGACATTATAAACACAAGCATTTAATTCCCTACCTGCACACTGTATCAATTTACTTAGTTAATGCGTTGCAGAAACATAATACGTATCGTCATTCAGTTCCAAAAAACATAATAAATCATGACTTGTATAAATAGCGATAGATTCTTATGGAAGTAGCGTCCCTTGTAATCTTAAAATAGAAATAAGGGCCTACTGTACAGAAATGTGTACGCAAATAACACTGATTTGCACCTTAATAATGCAAGATGTAGAAATATATCAATTTCATTTTACCTGGGTCAAACCGGGTATCGAATGAGAGCGGTTCGTTCCCTTGTCCAAGTCATTCCCTCACCATATCCACAAGCAAGACAACCCATAGCCTCGTCCTGCGATATCGGGAAAGGATATTGGTGTCACACGTCTCCAATGTCTCTACTGGCCCTGAATATTCTTGCTTCACGTCTCTGATGCACGGATTCTGCTTATTCGACCGCCATTTTTAAGACTTTTTTCGAAGTTGCGACTGCATCGAACCAGTCGTAAAGTTAAGACTTTATTTACGATATCTTAGCTGCGACTTTGTTGATAAAACGGACCGTGGTCTTAACCAAGACGTTACGACGGCGTAACTCGGTCTTAAGCAATACTCTTAACTAAGACTGACTTACGACCGTTGATAAAACGGGGCCCAGGTGTATACTGGGGTTGGATTACCACCCAGGTGTATACTGAGGTTGGATTACCATGCAGGTGTATACTGGGGTTAGATTATCATCCAGGTGTATACTGGGGTTAGATTATCATCCAGGTGTATACTGGGGTTAGATTACCATGCAGGTTATACTGGGGTTAGATTATCATCCAGGTGTATACTGGGGATGGATTACCATCCAGGTGTATACTGGGGATGGATTACCATCCAGGTGTATACTGGGGTTGGATTACCACCCAGGTGTATACTGAGGTTGGATTACCATGCAGGTGTATACTGGGGTTAGATTATCATCCAGGTGTATACTGGGGTTAGATTATCATCCAGGTGTATACTGGGGTTAGATTACCATGCAGGTTATACTGGGGTTAGATTATCATCCAGGTGTATACTGGGGATGGATTACCATCCAGGTGTATACTGGGGATGGATTACCATGCAGGTGTATACTGGGGTTGGATTACCATCCAGGTGTATACTGGGGATGGATTATCATCCAGGTGTATACTGGGGATGGATTACCATCCAGGTGTATACTGGGGTTAGATTACCATCCAGGTGTATACTGGGGTTAGATTACCATCCAGGTGTATACTGGGGATGGATTACCACCCAGGTGTATACTGGGGATGGATTACCATCCAGGTGTATACTGGGGTTGGATTACCACCCAGGTGTATACTGGGGTTGGATTACCACCCAGGTGTATACTGGGGTTCCACTACCACCCAGGTGAATATTGGGGTTCCACTACCACCCAGGTGTATACTGGGGTTCCACTACCACCCAGGTGTATACTGGGGTTCCACTACCACCCAGGTGTATACTGGGGTTCCACTACCACCCAGGTGTATACTGGGGTTCCACTACCACCCAGGTGTATACTGGGGTTCCACTACCACCCAGGTGTATACTGGGGTTCAATTACCATCCAGGTGTATACTGGCATTCCACTACCACCCATGTGTGTACTGGGGTTGGATTACCACCCAGGTGTATACTGGGGTTCCACTACCACCCAGGTGTATACTGGGGTTCCACTACCATCCAGGTGTATACTGGGGTTCCACTACCACCCAGGTGTATACTGGGGTTCCACTACCATCCAGGTGTATACTGGGGTTCAATTACCATCCAGGTGTATACTGGGGTTCAATTACCATCCAGGTGTATACTGGGGTTCCATTACCATCCAGGTGTATACTGGGGTTCAATTACCATCCAGGTGTATACTGGGGTTCAATTACCATCCAGGTGTATACTGGCATTCCACTACCACCCATGTGTGTACTGGGGTTGGATTACCACCCAGGTGTATACTGGGGTTCCACTACCACTCAGGTGTATACTGGGGTTCCACTACCATCCAGGTGTATACTGGGGTTCCACTACCATCCAGGTGTATACTGGGGTTCCACTACCACCCAAGTGTATACTGGGGTTCAATTACCACCCAGGTGTATACTGGCATTCCACTACCACCCAGGTGTATACTGGCATTCCACTACCACCCAGGTGTATACTGGGGTTCAATTACCATACAGGTGTATACTGGGGTTCCACTACCACCCAGGTGTATACTGGGGTTCCACTACCACCCAGGTGTATACTGGCATTCCACTACCACCCAGGTGTATACTGGCATTCCACTACCACCCATGTGTATACTGGGGTTCAATTACCATACAGGTGTATACTGGGGTTCCACTACCATCCAGGTGTATACTGGGGTTCAATTACCACCCAGGTGTATACTGGGGTTCCACTACCACCCAGGTGTATACTGGGGTTCCACTACCATCCAGGTGTATACTGAGGTTCAATTACCATCCAGGTGTATACTGGGGTTCAATTACCATCCAGGTGTATACTGGGGTTCAATTACCATACAGGTGTATATTGGGGTTCAATTACCATCCAGGTGTATACTGGGGTTCAATTACCATCCAGGTGTATACTGGGGTTCAATTACCATCCAGGTGTATACTGGGGTTCCACTACCATCCAGGTGTATACTGGGGTTCAATTACCATACAGGTGTATACTGGGGTTCAATTACCATCCAGGTGTATACTGGGGTTCCACTACCACCCAGGTGTATACTGGGGTTCCACTACCATCCAGGTGTATACTGGGGTTCCACTACCATCCAGGTGTATACTGGGGTTCCACTACCATCCAGGTGTATACTGGCATTCCACTACCATCCAGGTGTATACTGGGGTTCCACTACCATCCAGGTGTATACTGGGGTTCCACTACCACCCAGGTGTATACTGGTTCACTACCACCAGGTGTATACTGGGGTTCCACTACCATCCAGGTGTATACTGGGGTTCCACTACCATCCAGGTGTATACTGGGGTTCCACTACCACCCAGGTGTATACTGGCATTCCACTACCATCCAGGTGTATACTGGGGTTCCACTACCATCCAGGTGTATACTGGGGTTCCACTACCACCCAGGTATATACTGGCATTCCACTACCATCCAGGTGTATACTGGGGTTCCACTACCATCCAGGTGTATACTGGGGTTCCACTACCATCCAGGTGTATACTGGGGTTCCACTACCACCCAGGTGTATACTGGCATTCCACTACCATCCAGGTGTATACTGGGGTTCAATTACCATCCAGGTGTATACTGGCATTCCACTACCATCCAGGTGTGTACTGGGGTTCCACTACCATCCAGGTGTGTACTGGGGTTGGATTACCACCCAGGTGTATACTGGGGTTCCACTACCACCCAGGTGTATACTGGGGTTCCACTACCACCCAGGTGTATACTGGGGTTCAATTACCACCCAGGTGTATACTGGGGTTCAATTACCACCCAGGTGTATACTGGGGTTCCACTACCACCCAGGTGTATACTGGGGTTCCACTACCATCCAGGTGTATACTGGCATTCCACTACCATCCAGGTGTATACTGGGGTTCCACTACCATCCAGGTGTATACTGTGGTTCCACTACCACCCAGGTGTATACTGGGGTTCCACTACCACCCAGGTGTATACTGGGGTTCCACTACCACCCAGGTGTATACTGGGGTTCAACTACCACCCAGGTGTATACTGGGGTTCCACTACCATCCAGGTGTATACTGGGGTTCCACTACCATCCAGGTGTATACTGGGGTTGGATTACCACCCAGGTGTATACTGGGGTTCCACTACCACCCAGGTGTATACTGGGGTTCCACTACCATCCAGGTGTATACTGGGGTTCCACTACCATCCAGGTGTATACTGGGGTTCCACTACCATCCAGGTGTATACTGGCATTCCACTACCACCCAGGTGTGTACTGGGGTTCCACTACCATCCAGGTGTATACTGGGGTTCCACTACCATCCAGGTGTATACTGGGGTTCCACTACCACCCAGGTGTATACTGGGGTTCCACTACCATCCAGGTGTATACTGGCATTCCACTACCATCCAGGTGTATACTGGGGTTCCACTACCATCCAGGTGTATACTGGGGTTCCACTACCACCCAGGTGTATACTGGGGTTCAATTACTACTCAGGTGTATACTGGGGTTTGATTACCATCCAGGTGTATACTGGGGTTTGATTACCACCCAGGTGTATACTGGGGTTTGATTACCACCCAGGTGTATACTGGGGTTCAATTACCACCCAGGTGTATACTGGGGTTCCACTACCACCCAGGTGTATACTGGGGTTCAATTACCATCCAGGTGTATACTGGGGTTCCACTACCACCCAGGTGTATACTGGGGTTCAATTACCATCCAGGTGTATACTGGGGTTCAATTACCATCCAGGTGTATACTGTGGTTGGAATACTACCCAGGTGTATACTGGGGTTCCACTACCACCCAGGTGTATACTGGGGTTCCACTACCACCCAGGTGTATACTGGGGTTCAATTACCATCCAGGTGTATACTGGCATTCCACTACCACCCATGTGTGTACTGGGGTTGGATTACCACCCAGGTGTATACTGGGGTTCCACTACCACTCAGGTGTATACTGGGGTTCCACTACCATCCAGGTGTATACTGGGGTTCCACTACCATCCAGGTGTATACTGGGGTTCCACTACCACCCAAGTGTATACTGGGGTTCAATTACCACCCAGGTGTATACTGGCATTCCACTACCACCCAGGTGTATACTGGGGTTCAATTACCATACAGGTGTATACTGGGGTTCCACTACCACCCAGGTGTATACTGGGGTTCCACTACCACCCAGGTGTATACTGGCATTCCACTACCACCCAGGTGTATACCGGCATTCCACTACCACCCATGTGTATACTGGGGTTCAATTACCATACAGGTGTATACTGGGGTTCCACTACCATCCAGGTGTATACTGGGGTTCAATTACCACCCAGGTGTATACTGGGGTTCCACTACCACCCAGGTGTATACTGGGGTTCCACTACCATCCAGGTGTATACTGAGGTTCAATTACCATCCAGGTGTATACTGGGGTTCAATTACCATCCAGGTGTATACTGGGGTTCAATTACCATACAGGTGTATATTGGGGTTCAATTACCATCCAGGTGTATACTGGGGTTCAATTACCATACAGGTGTATACTGGGGTTCAATTACCATCCAGGTGTATACTGGGGTTCCACTACCATCCAGGTGTATACTGGGGTTCAATTACCATACAGGTGTATACTGGGGTTCAATTACCATCCAGGTGTATACTGGGGTTCCACTACCACCCAGGTGTATACTGGGGTTCCACTACCATCCAGGTGTATACTGGGGTTCCACTACCATCCAGGTGTATACTGGGGTTCCACTACCATCCAGGTGTATACTGGCATTCCACTACCATCCAGGTGTATACTGGGGTTCCACTACCATCCAGGTGTATACTGGGGTTCCACTACCACCCAGGTGTATACTGGGGTTCCACTACCATCCAGGTGTATACTGGGGTTCCACTACCATCCAGGTGTATACTGGGGTTCCACTACCACCCAGGTGTATACTGGTTCCACTACACCAGGTGTATACTGGGGTTCCACTACCACCAGGTGTATACTGGGGTTCCACTACCACCCAGGTTATACTGGTTCCACTACCATCCAGGTGTATACTGGGGTTCCACTACCATCCAGGTGTATACTGGGGTTCCACTACCATCCAGGTGTATACTGGGGTTCCACTACCATCCAGGTGTATACTGGCATTCCACTACCACCCAGGTGTGTACTGGGGTTCCACTACCATCCAGGTGTATACTGGGGTTCCACTACCATCCAGGTGTATACTGGGGTTCCACTACCACCCAGGTGTATACTGGGGTTCCACTACCACCCAGGTGTATACTGGGGTTCCACTACCATCCAGGTGTATACTGGGGTTCCACTACCATCCAGGTGTATACTGGGGTTCCACTACCACCCAGGTGTATACTGGGGTTCAATTACCACCCAGGTGTATACTGGGGTTCATTACCATCCAGGTGTATACTGGGGTTCGATTACCACCCAGGTGTATACTGGGGTTTGATTACCACCCAGGTGTATACTGGGGTTCCATTACCACCCAGGTGTATACTGGGGTTTGATTACCATCCAGGTGTATACTGGGGCTGGATTACCACCCAGGTGTATACTGGCATTCCACTACCACCCAGGTGTATACTGGCATTCCACTACCACCCAGGTGTATACTGGCATTCCACTACCACCCAGGTGTATACTGGCATTCCACTACCACCCATGTGTATACTGGGGTTCAATTACCATCCAGGTGTATACTGGCATTCCACTACCACCCAGGTGTATACTGGCATTCCACTACCACCCATGTGTATACTGGGGTTCCACTACCATCCAGGTGTATACTGGCATTCCACTACCACCCAGGTGTATACTGGGGTTGGATTACCACCCAGGTGTATACTGGGATTCCACTACCACCCAGGTGTATACTGGGGTTGGATTACCACCCAGGTGTATACTGGGGTTCGACTACCACCCAGGTGTATACTGGGGTTCGACTACCACACAGGTTTATACTGGGGATCGCCATTTCTGGCGGTGAAGAAAGACAAACTACAACAATGGCAGCGATTTTGAACAAAACAAAATCCCACTTATAACATCTACATGTATATTTGAAGTGTGATATTCAGTAGAACTGTAAATGGCAATACAGCCAAAATAGTCTTGCAAATGTTTTCCTTTTCTAAAAATCAATTGTGCCTTTAACTGCCCGATACCATATGACTGATGATGGGTGTAGGACAACCCACCTGAGCAAATAGGCTATTAGTATTATAGCTCTGCCTGGTGATGGGTGTAGGACAACCCACATGAGTAAATAGGCTATTAGTATTATAGCTCCGCCTGGTGATGGGTGTAGGACAACCCACATGAGCAAATAGGCTATTAGTATTATAGCTCCGCCTGGTGATGGGAGTAGGACAACCCACATGAGCAAATAGGCTATTAGTATTATAGCTCCGCCTGGTGATGGGTGTAGGACAACCCACATGAGCAAATAGGCTATTAGTATTATAGCTCCGCCTGGTGATGCGTGTAGGACAACCCACATGTGCAAATAGGCTATTACTATTATAGCTCCGCCTGATGATGGGCGTAGGACAACCCACAGGTGCAAATAGGCTATTAGTAGTATAGCTCCGCCTGGTTATACATTCATACTCTTAGTCTATACAAATTTATTTTAGCTCGATTGCGAAACAAGTTATTGCAACTTATATTAATCACTCGAGAGACCTCATTCTTGATGGAATCAATCTCCTCGAGGGAGAGAGAAGAGGCAATGTGGAATTTAAAATGCCTTGCATAAGTGCACAATCATAAAGGCTACAGCTGGGCGAGGACTCGAGGCCTTTCGCACCTGAAGCAAACGCGCTACCACTGAGCTATCACGACTTCCAAAACTTCATAACCCATTCCCACATAGAGATGGTTGCAATTTAGCAATTGTAAGATAGCTTCCCTACTCCCCATGCATTAAAGTGTATTTTATTATGATTTATTTGACTACTCTTTGTCTGCTGAGTAAATAAAATCACATTTGCAAACACAATAGATCCAGATCAGCTGCGGCAAAACGGCTCATCTAATCAGGATCTATGTTGTTTACTATTCAGCAACTCCACTATCCGAATAGCAAACAGCATAGAGCCTGATGAGAAGGCACGTTCTGTGCTGTGCCGTCTGATCTGGCTCTATGCTGTTTACTATTCAGCAACTCTACTATCCGAATAGCAAACAGCATAGAGCCTGATGAGAAGGCACGTTCTGTGCTGTGCCGTCTGATCTGGCTCTATGCTGTTTGCAAAAGTGATTTAATCTGCCGCTAGCATGCAAAGGGTTAAGATATGGTTAATAAATATATGGTGTAAGGGGGTTAAACATGTTGCATAGACAAAAACATGGACAGAACACAGTCACAATACCATATAGCTAAGCGCACAGAAATTCTCATCTTGTGTCGCAGAGCTATGAATCACTGACAGTTTAACCCATTTCATTCTGGATACATTTAAAGGCTTTTGCAAACAACATAGATCCAGATCAGCCACAGCGTTTGAACGGTAATTTAAGTGTCTTAGCAAGATCTGAATAGCAAACAGCATAGAGCCTGATCAGAAGGCACATTTCGTGGCGGCTGATATGGCTCTATGTTCTTTGCAAATACTGTTTGAACGGTATCCAGAATCAAATGGGTTAACCCATTTAATTCTGGATATATTTAAAGGCTTTTGCAAACAACATAGATCCAGATCAGCCGCAGCGTGATGCTGCGTGCTGATCAGGATCTATGTTGTTTGCTACATAGCCAAGTGTCTTAGCAAGATCATCTGAATAGCAAACAGCATAGAGCCTGATCAGACGGCACATTCCGTGGTGGTTGATCTGGCTTTATGTTCTTTGCAAATACTGTTTGAACGGTATCCCGAATGAAATGGGTTAAACAAATACCATTTTTTGTTTTCCGCTGTGCATATCTGAGAAATCAAGGCTCGTCTTGGGAATTGGTACAATGCCTGGGTCTGATATAACAGCTCGAATGTGTGCAGCGGACATCAGAAATACAATTATGTTGAACACGAGCACATTAAAGGCTCCCCACAACCTGAAATAAATTAATATTATTAAATACTTATGACATACTCGAACAACTCGAAAAACATAATCTATCAGAAGCAGTGTACATGTACATGTATAGTGTTTATTCTAGAGTGGAAAATGGGTAGGGTGAGTCAGAAAAGGGGCAGGGTGGGTCAAAAAAGGGACAGGGTGGGTGAGAAAAGGGGCAGGGTGGGTCAGAAAAGGGACAGGGTGGGTCAGAAAAGGGACAGGGTGGGTCAGAAAAGAGGCATGGTGCATATTGAGCTGTGATGAGGTGTGGGAGAGGGTATTTTGGGGTTAGCCCTTAGAAAATTTGCTAAATTACGGTGATTGATTAGAGGCAGTACATATTGGTGAAAAGGTGGACGAGTTCTCAATTGTATAGGCCAGAATGTTTTTAAAATAGGCATATGGGTGGGCTAAAGGGCAGAGCAGCACGCCCTACCATTCAACTCTAGAAAAAACCCTAATGTATATTACTGGAATCGTCATGAATTTTTTATTTAAACTAAATTCAAAGATTAATAATAAAAAATTAGGCATTATCGTTCAATTGGTATTTAGTTGCACATGTTTGTTTCTGAGATAGTCATACTCTATGTGTGTAGCCAGGATTACAAGGGTGTAGCCAGGAGTACAAGGGTGTAGCCAGGAATACAAGGGTGTAGTAGCCAGGAATACAAGGGTGTAGTAGCCAGGAATACAAGGGTGTAGCCAGGAATACAAGGGTGCAGCCAGGAATACAAGGGTGCAGCCAGGAATACAAGGGTGTAGTAGCCAGGAATACAAGGGTGTAGCCAGGAATACAAGGGTGTAGCCAGGAATACAAGGGTGTAGCCAGGAATACAAGGGTGCAGCCAGGAATACAAGGGTGTAGCCAGGAATACAAGGGTGTAGCCAGGTATACAAGGGTGTAGCCAGGAATACAAGGGTGTAGCCAGGAATACAAGGGTACAGCCAGGAATACAAGGGTGTAGCCAGGAATACAAGGGTGCAGCCAGGAATACAAGGGTGCAGCCAGGAATACAAGGGTGTAGCCAGGAATACAAGGGGGGTGAAGCCAGGAATACAAGGGTGTAGCCAGGAATACAAGTGTGCAGCCAGGAATACAAGGGTGTAGTCAGGAATACAATGGTGTAGCCAGGAATACAAGGGTGCAGCCAGGAATACAAGTGTGCAGCCAGGAATACAAGGGTGCAGCCAGGAATACAAGGGTGCAGCCAGGAATACAAGGGTGTAGCAAGGAATACAAGGGTGCAGCCAGGAATACAAGGGTGTAGCCAGGAATACATGGGTGTAGCCAGGAATACAAGGGTGCAGCCAGGAATACAAGGGTGTAGCCAGGAATACAAGGGTGTAGCCAGGAATACAAGTGTGCAGCCAGGAATACAAGGGTGTAGCCAGGAATACAAGGGTGTAGCCAGGAATACAAGGGTGTAGCCAGGAATACAAGGGTGCAGCCAGGAATACAAGGGTGCAGCCAGGAATACAGTGATATGCTAACCCATTACTCCCCATAAACCTCCTTCATAGCTTCCCACATATAGCTGCCAGATGTGTCATTATCTACATGTATTCATATTGATTTATAGTTATATGATTATTCAGTATATATAATGTAGTACAGTGTCTATGCTCATCAATAGTCCATTCGTGATAGCGCAGTGGATGCGCGTTCGCTTCAGGTGCGAAAGGTCCGGAGTTCGAGCCCCACTGGAGCCATTACGAGTGTGCCCTTAGGCAAGGCATTTAAATTCCACGTTGCCTCTTCTCTCTCCCTCGTGGCGATGGATTCCATCAGGAATGAGGTCTCGAGAGTGATTTATATAAGTTGAAATAACTTGTTTCGCAATCGAGCTAAAATAAATTTGTATAAACTAACAGTCCATTCTGTATTACATGTCGTATGGGTGCAATGTAGTGGAATTTGGGTGGATCAGATGCATAAGAGTGATATTAATCGAGTGAGTGATTGTTAGCATCAGTTACGAGAGAGTTGTATGATCGAGAAAGTTGTATGACCGGTTTGAGTTGTATGTTTGGCATCCATTGCATGATGGTCAGGGTATTAGCCAGAGAGCCGTCCAGCCGTCCAAATGGACGGCCAATCTCAGAAGTGGACGGCCACAAATTACGTTGGACGGCGTAGTGGACGGCCATTTCCATATGTTCTCAAATATATTTCGTAAACATGCTCAATTTCCACACCAAAAGCTCTGATGGAATGCGTTACTTTTTCGCAGTTTCGGTTTTGTTTCGAGTATTTTTCTAAGCGATCACATGACTGCTGCCAGTGAATCCTACACCGATTTCATACGCCGACGCTGATTGGCCGATCGCCCGTCTGAACCTCAGCAAACAGCCAATCACAGAGCATCTTACGTCGAGCGGTAGGTTTCGTTTCGTGTAAAAATGGCAGCAAAGCCGAAATCTGTCGCTGTTCGCAAAGACATTCGATCATTTTTCTCCACGAAAGCAGGTAGATCTATAGGTAGATCTACAGGTGAACACAAATCTGTCATATATAAACAGCAATTTTTAATAACATATCAGTGTGTCACATCAGATTAATGACGCGAATCGCTGAAACTCTCCCGAAGTTAAACTTGGCTCTACTCCAACTTAATGAATATGCATGAGCGCTAATGTACCCAGAGAGCCCTGCCGTTTGGTTGCCCCGTAGCCTATTGGTGTATCGTGGGTGTGTGTCTCGGACGTCGTGTACATGTATTGTTATTATTGCCCAGCTGTCAGCAGCACGTGCTATTGTTTATATTTGGAAACGGGACCTTGACGAAGGGAAGTGATCAGATGGCCAATTTGGGGTTCATAAGACATAATGGGGCAGAGTCTTATAATGGGTTGGGCCACTGGCTTAATGTAAATTAATATAGATCTACTAATAGACTAATTGTTTTAAATTTCAAGTTCAATGCAATGTTACATGTATATCTATTTTCTCAAAAACTTCCCTTGAATCAGATGACACATCATGCCTTGAAAATTCATATGCCAAAATGTGGAATCATAAATATATATGTGCCTCAGATACACTCCAGATACCTTCTGAAAAAACACAAAACACAAAATTTTCTCGGGGGGCTTACAGCGCCCCCCGAACCGGTTACGCTTCGCTCGCTCCGCTCGCTCGCCAAGTCCACAATTTATTTGGACTCCCTGTTTCTAATTCCTGGCTAATACCCTGATGATGGTATACACTGGTCATTATAGTGACCAATCAGGAGAGAGTGCAAAATATTTCCTTACCCAGGGCCAGTTTAGCATTCAGTAGAGGTCCAGAATGTGACCGACTCAAATCGTTTTACTACTTAGGGTTACTCCAACCACGTAGCTGGTTTTAGTTTAATATATGTCTAATAAAAGGTGAGGAAACTCCATAGTTTAATATATGTCTAATAAAAGGTGAGAAAACTCCATAGTTTAATATATGTCTAATAAAAGGTGAGGAAACTCCATAGTTTAATATATGTCTAATAAAAGGTGAGGAAACTCCATACAGTAGTTTTCTCTATACATATGGGTACAACCCTATTGGATTATGATTATTCTTCATATAAAAAAACCCATCTTGTTACATTCTAATAATCCAATCAGAACGCTCGTTTCAACGCGAATTGCGCCGCTTTAGAAATTTACAAAACAAATTGAAAATTCTACGAAATCTCTTTTTGACGTACATTTTTGCCGAATAAACCTACACGTTAGTGGAAACACATTTTATTGATAATGTTATTCACAGTTAAAACTCTCCCGTCGAAGATTTTTTTTTGTTGCTGACAGAACCCGTGTCCTAGTATGGAAATGTGACCTGATATGGCCAATGTATGTGGCAATTGTTTGCAAAGTATACATGCATGCAGCTTAAAGTTGTGTTTTATTTGAAGAACAATATAAAGACTCGGGATAGGCGTTATATTTGGACAGCTTTGTACAAAATTGTTTCAGATAGGGCCATTTTACTGATCGATGCGAAATCTGACATCCCACAGAGTAGAATCCCTGTACTTAAATATATATACTAGTACCCCCAAACGTGCCGAATCCCTGTGCTGCTGATAGCATCATGGTAGTCTGCTGCAGTAGTCTGTTGCAGTAGTCTGCTGATAGTATCATGGTAGTCTGCTGCAGTAGTCTGTTGCAGTAGTCTGTTGATAGTATCATGGTAGTCTGCTGCAGTAGTCTGCTGATAGTATCATGGTAGTCTGCTGCTGATAGTATCATGGTAGTCTGCTGATAGTATCATGGTAGTCTGCTGCAGTAGTCTGCTGATAGTATCATGGTAGTCTGCTGCAGTAGTCTGCTGATAGTATCATGGTAGTCTGCTGCAGTAGTCTGCTGATAGTATCATGGTAGTCTGCTGATAGTATCATGGTAGTCTGCTGCAGTAGTCTGCTGATAGTATCATGGTAGTCTGCTGCAGTAGTCTGTTGATAGTATCATGGTAGTCTGCTGCAGTAGTCTGCTGATAGTATCATGGTAGTCTGCTGCTGATAGCATCATGGTAGTCTGCTGCAGTAGTCTGTTGCAGTAGTATGTTGGTAGTCTGCTGCAGTAGTCTGCTGATAGTATCATGGTAGTCTGCTGCAGTAGTCTGCTGATAGTATCATGGTAGTCTGCTGCAGTAGTCTGCTGATAGTATCATGGTAGTCTGCTGCTGATAGTATCATGGTAGTCTGCTGCTGATAGTATCATGGTAGTCTGCTGATAGTATCATGGTAGTCTGCTGCTGATAGTATCATGGTAGTCTGCTGATAGTATCATGGTAGTCTGCTGATAGTACCATGGTAGTCTGCTGATAGTATCATGGTAGTCTGCTGCAATAGTCTGCTGATAGTATCATGGTAGTCTGCTGCAGTAGTCTGCTGATAGTATCATGGTAGTCTGCTGATAGTATCATGGTAGTCTGCTGCAGTAGTCTGCTGATAGTATCATGGTAGTCTGCTGCAGTAGTCTGCTGATAGTATCATGGTAGTCTGCTGCAGTAGTCTGCTGATAGTATCATGGTAGTCTCTGCTGCTGATAGTATCATGGTAGTCTGCTGCTGATAGTATCATGGTAGTCTGCTGATAGTATCATGGTAGTCTGCTGCTGATAGTATCATGGTAGTCTGCTGCTGATAGTATCATGGTAGTCTGCTGCTGATAGTATCATGGTAGTCTGCTGCTGATAGTATCATGGTACATGTAGTCTACTGCAGGTTTTCCATTAACGGACGGCCAAATTTAATATCAAGGATGTACGACGGAAGCAAAACATTCTTCATGTACAGCCATTTTATTATCAGCGGACGTATATCAGTGTTATCTGTATATATTGCCAGCTGAAAATCCTTTCACAGAATGCGTATCTATGAATGTATGTTTCATTAATCATTAATCAGTTAATGTCAAACCCCTAGGGGACGTAGACATGTTTTCCTGGACAGGCTGAGCTAAGCGGTTAACCAGTACTAAGCAATGTGTGTGTTGTGCCTTGCTAAATGACACTACATACGTGGCCTGACCGAGTATTGAACCCGGCACCGTTCAATTCCAAATCAGACACTCTATCACTGGACCATGGACGCCACACGTTATTGATTTTAAGCTCCACACAGTAGCCAGTAATTGTTGGCATGTGCTTTGAATGTAACTAAAATGAAATCCATCAATTATCAGTGACTATGGTAGACGTGTATTGAAAAAAATACATTAGGTAAGTCCAGTTAGGAAATATTGATATAAGCAGTCATCCCACAAAACATTCACTAGACTAGTAAACTAAAGCTGAAAAGTAGAATACTCTTCAAGTCGCATATGGAAATTAAGCCAGAAGTACCCACTTATCAAACTTAAATGCGAAACTGTAATAAGGGCATTTGGAAACATATTCTCGATTAATAGAATTAAATGTTGCCATAAATGCGGACTTACTGTTGAGAAGAAAGTATTACATCTCTTAAATCACTGTATAAGCTACAATATAATAAGGGATAGCCTATGGCTAGACACATTACATATATTCGGAGACCAAGCCTTTTCCAATTTCGTTACAGGTAGTGCTTGTTTGCAATTTTGTCACCTATTGTCTGGTTTATACAACTACAATGTAAATGATAATGATGATCAATGCTATTATGAAATTGATAATAGCACATTTATTCATGTTACTGTCTTAAATTGTATTCCAATCAGAAGTCACAAAGTCACATTGTCCTCCTTGTATTTCGTTTCGACAAGAGTACTGAATTTGATGATAAGTGCATGTGACTTAATTATCTAACTGAGACTAACTCAATACGATTTCTCCTGAATATTATTTATCCACGTGTGCATTATAATATACACATCTTGGATTACATGTAGAGTGACTCGGTGGAAGATGTTTATCGCTTATATATAAGGGATTGGTGATCTACTGTCATGTCTGACCGATGGAGATCTTACTCCGACTTGTCACATTTCTATTTGTAATCTTCTATGCATTCTGTTTGTATTGATTTCTATGTAAATTATATATGAAAACGTCTTGTTCTGCTCTCCAGCATTGGAGGTAATAAAGGTATATATATCTATCGTTAACGGATCAAAGTGATAACTTATTAACTAATACAACACCCTGTGTCCGAAATATGTGAGTATCCGAATTCAAACATCATATTAAAATATCCATGAATCGACTAGTAAGAAAATAATTAATACTAACGTATCTGACATGGCCGGAATAATAAGATGCCGTACGACGACATAATCAGCATATAAAACAGCACCATACGTGATAATTATACAAGTAATTCCACACGGATCCGAACGGAATACCATAATTGTTGGCGTTGTCTAAATATTGACCGAAACTCCCAACAAAACATCATCACAAGTCGGTCAAGCCTCTTTGCCGACGACACCATAGTCTACCTCACCATTAAATCTTCGTACCAAGCAGAAGCACTACAACAGTGTACACCATGACCTACACCTCTTACAATATTGGGAAAAGGAATGGTCAATGGAATTCAACCCTGATAAATCCAAACTATTAAGAATCCATAGGAAAAGTAACCCCATCATTTACCCATACATGTTACACTATTTGTCCGTCCGTCCATGTTATAATTATGGTAAATAACCAAACAAAATTCACAGAGAACGAAAATAAATCACAAGAACATCCAAATAATGTGCATAGAGAAATGAATGAAGATACAGAGTACTGTAATAAGGGTAAGAAAGGTAGAAGTTGTTGTCAGATCCAGACACCCTTGTCATCATGAAATGGAATATTTATATTCAGGGCATACAAACCATTATGTAATGTTATGTTCACGGTAGTTTTATTCGGACTAAAACCGTTGCGTTTGTTTTAAATATACTTTTGGACAGACGAAGCAATCACTAACGTTATCTCCTGGTGATAATCTGCTGTCTCCGAATAGTAACATTCTTGTGTTTAGGGGATGAAAACATCGTGTCATTCTAAACAATTCAAGTATTTGTATTCGGAAATATGGACATTAAAGAGGATATGTTCAACAACTTCATATATGCAGCCACATCAGCAGTTTGGGATATTCCTTAAATGGTTTAAGTATAGGTCATTATTTAGATTACTGCATAAATTCCTTAATCTTGCATGTACGGCAGAATATAGTATTTCGCCTAGGAAAAAGTAACTGGCGGTTTGAAGATAGCTTTTAGTTTACTTTTAAAATTATTTAACGACCGGAATGTCCTGATATCTAAATCAAGGCAATTCCAAAGTGTAACAGATGCTGGAATGTCCTGCTATCTAAATCAAGGTCATTCCAAGGTGTAACAGATGCTGGAATGTCCTGATATCTAAATCAAGGTCATTCCAAGGTGTAACAGATGCTGGAATGTCCTGATATCTAAATCAAGGTCATTCCAAAGTGTAACAGATGCTGGAATGTCCTGATATCTAAATCAAGGTCATTCCAAAGTGTAACAGATGCTGGAATGTCCTGATATCTAAATCAAGGTCATTCCAAAGTGTAACAGATGCTGGCATGTCCTGATATCTAAATCAAGGTCATTCCAATGTGTAACAGATGCTGGCATGTCCTGATATCTCAATCACGGTCATTCCAAAGTGTAACAGATGCTGGAATGAAGAACTTTGAATAACTTCCCGTGCGTCTTGCAACAGTCGTAAGATTGTTGTTATTTCTAAGATTGTATGGTGTACTCTCGGCGACAATGTCGGGAACAAGTATATCCATGTAATTCGGTAACATACCCGTTACAGCTTATAAATAATAACCATTATTTGTATTTTCCGGCGATCAGCAAGTGAAATCCAACCTATTTCACTTAGAAGTCTTTCAACCAATACAGATCGCACTAGACCTGTCACTATGCGAGCAGCATCATACTGTAATCTTTCTAATGTTGTCTTCTCATATTCAGCACATCAATCCCAAACAACCGAGCCGTATTCCAAGATAGGTATCATGTATGACAAATATATTTGATTTAGTGATTTCCTTTTTAGTTTAAATTATAACGCATTCATCGATGACAAAACATTAGAAGCTGTTCAAGATATAATATTGTTAATATGTTCGTGCCATCTGCCATCGTCACTAAATGTTAACCCTAAATGCTTATGATGTCGTACGAAGTCTAAATGCACATTGTCGAAATAAATATCGGGATGGCGATGTGATCCCAACGAAAAGAACAGAACATCTGTTTTAGTTGAGTTAAATTGGACTAGCCATTTGTTTATTATTGACTGAAAATCCGTGTTTGATACTTTCCATATATTCAATATTCGAAGAAATTATTGCTCGTGAACTGTCATCTGCAAATATACATGTCAAGCTTAGGAAATGTTCAACTATATCGTTAATGTATACTAAATAAAAAAATAATAAAAGAAACCAAATGACAGTGACGTGCGGGCGGGAGAGTGGATATATGTAATTAGATCATTATGAATTTTATACATAAGGGATAACCTACTGTCAATACATCGTTAATCTAATCTGCGTATATTTAGGGAATGGAGCATGCCTGTAACACTAGATGTACGATAGAAGACAGCCGTTATCCAACCGGCTGCTCTTCGCTGGACAACTGAATATTCCAAATATCTCGGAGTCACATCAAGATAAGGTAAGAACATCAACTGGGCGCAACACATCACTACTATTACATCAAAAGTTAACAATACCATCCACTTCATCAAAAGGAATGTTGAAACAAACATGTCAAAGAAACTGCATATACCACCTAATGTATGTCCGCACACAAGTTGAATACTGGTCCACAGCCTTGGCAGAAACACACTACCTACAAACTAGAAATGGTGCAAACATCTTCAGCCTGTTGCTATATATTTAATGATTACAACTACAATAAAAGCGTTTCCCACCTCAGATAAACTTGGTTTAAGGTGTGACGTTATAAGTAATACACCATTAGATTTTAAATACTCTTCAGGCTAAATGATAGTTAAGATGACCATATATAGAAATTTACGCACGATTGGGTATCGTCCTGTCTCTCTGCGTGTAGTCTGTCTAAAGTAAATGTTAATAAATGGGCGGGAATATTGGTTGTTAACTTGGGAATATCTGAGATAGAGAGGGGGTCTGAATACAACTAGGAGTTAGCTGGACGCTAAGAGCTGGGATAGAGGGGAATCTGGATACAGCAGGCTAGGAGTTAGCTGGACGCTGAGAGCTGGAATAGAGAGGAGAGTCTGGATACAGCGGGCTAGGAGTTAGCTGGACGCTAAGATAGAGAGGGGAGTCTGGATACAGCTAGCTATGAGTAGCTGGAATACAACTAGGAGTTAGCTGGACGCTAAGAGCTGGGATGCGTAGTAATAGGATCCTAATATGTAACGTAAACCAGACTGGAAATGACTACGACTGAAGCATGTGTAGAAACACATTGCTAGCAAAATAATCATGATTATAGGAAATACTTTATGTAACGCGGAGACTGTGATACTATTTGATGTAAAGGGTTATATTGTGTGGACACTGTTGTAATTATATGGGAGTAAAACTGTTGTTATACATCGACGGCTTGTGTTATGAACTAGAAAACCGAACGTAGAACCTGGGTGATAATGTTACAGTGTTTCGTTTATTATTACTAATTTACAATGAAATAAGATCATATTATCATTATCTCAAGAGCTGCTTTTCTTTCATTTCTCTTTGACTTTTGACATCATAATTCAACTTTGTTTCGTGTTTCCCGTTGTCTCTAGTGTATTTTGACATCGTACATTTTCTCGATCAAACATCTTCGCACAGGGTTCAGTTCAAAGTAATTACCTGGCGTTAATAACGTTACATATTATATAACCATAGTTCGGCATAGAATATTTACTACACCACACGTATAATAAAGGGCTGGGCGGTGATCATTTATAAACACGACTGTTTGGACGACATATTGCATGTGTATTGTACATACTGAGGGTAACCTATTCACGGCTCAGTAAATTGGCCAGATCGTAGGATAGTCGTTTCCTCCACCAATATTAGCTGGCCTAAACAAACAAATTAACAACTATATTACAGTACAATTAATTAGTTTTATTAGACATACCAGACAAAATAATCGTGGCACATTATTTTCTATATTTGAAGGTTAAAAGTAACACAGATTATCGCTAAATATGAGTTAATCTGATTTATTTGAAAATGAAATGATAATCATGGAATGAATATATTACAAGCAATGAGAGATATTTGTCAGTTACTTCCTCTGAATACTCCCTAAAAGTATGTAGGTCATCTTCAGTTGTTTCCTCTGTTTCCTTTGCACACCATGCTATCAATTTACTTCTACTTTCTCATATTATAATTATTATGTTCCTATATCTCGACATATATCCTAGCCTGGGTTCCAGTCTGTCGACTTTTCACTTTTTAACTTCTGGCAAAATGTTGATATGATCAGAAACTCAATACGGCCCAATTAATAGTCTCAATGTTAAAATATATTTATTTGACTGACCAGGCAAAATATATCGACGCCTGTTCCCAGGCTACATATATCCTACAGTATATCCAACAGGCAAAACATCTGTATATTTTTTCAATTAACTAACTAATTTTTCATAGCATAATGTATCATCCGGTTAGGAAACAACTGTAAAAACAAAGGATTCCAACTGAAAGGACCGCTAAACATTTAGGGATAAATGGGACTTTATCTGCCAAGGGAGGAAATAGAAAAGCCAGTGAGGTTCCTCATTAACACAGACAGGCAGATAGACAATTTAGTTCAAACTTATTAGGCTAAAAAGCCATGAGGTCATACATAATACAAGATAATGAACAGTGAAACACACTATACAATTCATTGTACAAAACATTGAGAGGTAAAGACCTTGTAATTTGACATCCGAAGGCAGTTGGATTTTAAGAATTTCCTGACTGAAGCTTCATTTCTCTCATTAAAATAGTGCAGTGTATAGCATAAAGTATGATATTTCTTATATATTATTTAAAACGTCATAGATTTAATTAAGTCGGTTCTTCGCTACTTTAAAGTGAGGGTTTCTATCTTGTATATTACACGTATGTCCAAACAGCAATGGAACAATAGGCCATATTCCCTATGTGCAACGTTTTAGAAACATTCTCCTGCGAAACGAGCAGTCCGAAACAGATTAACCGTCTTACAAACAGATATATAAGTTTAAAGGAAAATAGCACTGTTTCCATCATCTCATTTGGTGATGATGATGTAGGTTTATTTACCGTGGCCATCATGTGCAGAGCATATAGGTGAGCATACGTTTTTGGTATGGACATTATCCCTGTATGTGTGCATGTCCTGTAAGTAAACCTCAAACATCTTGACCTCTGAACACAGAATCTGGTGTCAACATTTAAATTGTCACAACTGTATGGGGCGCCGATTGCTATTTATTCGTTAGTATGCATATCCATAATTCGATGTATGGATATCCATAATTCCAGACGCGCTGTTTTGGTATTTATTCAGCGTTTATGGATATCTATAATTCGATATCCATAAATATGGTATTGGATGTCCATAAATAGATTATTGGATATCCATAAATCGATTATTGGATATCCATGATTCGATGTTTGTATATCTATAATTCCTTTTGATTATTCGAAAAAATCGAATTATGAATATCCATTAATGCTGAATAAATAGCAAAACGGCTCGCCTGGAATTATGGATATCGAAAAATAGAATTATGGATATCCATAAATAGCTTGCTATTATGGATATCCATATGTCGAATTACGGATATCCAAAATTTGAATTATGGATATCCATAAATCGAATTATGGATATCCATAAATCTAAATAAATAGCAAAACGGCGCCCCATACAAATGATCGTCTGCTATCAGAATTAGTGAAAAAGATAGCCTAAAATTCATTCGTTTGCCTAAAATATTATGTCAGCATGAGTCTTATCTGACCCTGTTTGCGTTGTAATTTCAGTGTGTGGTATACTTGCATCATGAACATTGGATTTGAAGAAGTGTCATTGATTGTATAGCTAATGTATCCATACATGAAATGTGGCAGTATGTAAACAAAGAAATATTGCTTGACAAATACATGACCCCTTGCATTGCGGTGGGTTTTACCTGAACGCTGAAGGGTTTGTCTAACATATAGGGTAAGAAGCTTGCATATAAAATGGTGCTGGTTGTGGCTGACTCTCTGCCAAGCTTGTACATTTCAAACCGTGCAAAGAAGGATTCTGCCGCCAACAATAATTATAGTAAACTATTGAAAACCACAGTTGTCACCCTTGGCAATGTAGACTATTTTATATATCAATAGCACTTATTCAGTACATACATTTTGTATTCATTAATTGGACAAATATTATTGTAATTAATTTTGTTAAATTGTGTAATCTTATATCTTCATAATATAGTTGTATATACATTGCATAGCATTACACGTATATATTTGTCTGTCTTAAATTAATATACATGAGAACGTGATATTCGTAAACCCGCGTCAATGTTTTCAACATTTGGTACTTAAGGTTGAAAATACTAAAATATGTTAACTCTGGTTTCACTACAGTCACGAATAAATCTTTCGCCTTTTACTAAAGATTTCCGTGCAGTGGAACATTCAATGAGTCTATAGACTTATTTCTGAAATCCTTCTAACGAAGGATGATACAAAACATTTAAATGAAGGTAACTCGTGCATTTTTTATGTATTAATGTGTGATATAAAACTGATGTCTGTATATACAGACGGATCTGTAGTCCAGTGTTAACACGCTGGACTGGTAATCCAGGGATCGCAAGTTCGATCCCGCGTCTGACCATAATAAAATTAACAGTCTTTCAGATGGGACGTTAAACCGAGGTCTCGTGTCGGTGCTTTACACCGTGCACGTAAATGAACCAGATGAAACTCTGGAATGGGTCTCTGTCTGTATCATGCACTATCCACCAACATCTAAAATGACTAATCTCTTCAGGAGGCGTCGCTCATATGGGCGACGATAAATAAACGTAAAACACACAAATGTGTCTGTATCTACCATGTTCAGTATTAAATCAACCAAATCATATACTTAGCAAAGGTGGATTATCTGGTGTATTATTCCATCTATTTTCTTGTTAGCATTTTCATCTTGGTATTTCTGTAAACATTAGCAATAAACAACAATACCTAAAAATCACCCAGTTAGCAAACGATACATCTTTATTCCTCACTGACGAAACAGACGCCAACATAGCTAAAAAAAATAGTAGACACATTTGGAAAACATTCTGGTCTAAAATTGAATAAAAACAAAACTGAACTGCTCTGGATTGGTAAATTAAAGAACAACGAAAGCAACATATGTAACATTAAGTTGACGAATGAACCGATTAAAGCTTTAGGAATATACTTTGGTCATAATAGAGAATTGTGTGAAAAACTCAATTGGGAAAATAAATTAAAACAATGTAAAGAAACTATTAACTCCTGGAAACAAAGACATTTAACATTTTATGGGAAAATCCAAATTATAAAAACTCTACTGATTCCAAAATTGATTTACATTATCCAATCAGTAGTAGTCCCCAGGGAAATTATAAACAAGATAAATTCCATGTTTTTTTAAATTCTTATGGAACGATAAACGCGAACAAATTAAACGAACAACCTTAATAGGAATAAATGAAAATGGCGGGCTAGGAATGATAGATACAGAAAGCTATATAAAATCCACAAAACTTAAATGGATTCAATATCTCTTGAACGACACAGATGCCAATTGGAAAGTAATACCACGTTTCTTTCTAGAACAGTTTGGGAACAATTTCCTATTATTTTATATGAAATTAGACACATTAAAAAAAATACCAAAGTGCAAAATACCAATTCCACATTTTTATTTAGATATAATTAATGTTTGGACAAGCTTCGCAAACAGATATGTAAAACATCCTGATAACTTTTCTGAAATAAGAAAAAAACTTATATGGGGCAATAAATTTGTTATTTTTCATGGAAAACATATATTGTTCAATAGTTGGATTGGTTCAAATATATTATTTATTAATGACTTGATTGATAAATATGGTCACACTAGAGAGGAGACAATTTTACAAAAATTAAAAAATAAAAAGAATTGGATTTCAGAAGTACAAATACTAATGAAATCGATACCATGCTCTTGGAAAAACACATTAAAAACGAATGAATCCGTTCAAACAAACGTTAAAACAAATCTTAAAATAAATATCGACAATAATATGAAGTTTGCCATAATGACAAATAAAGATTTCTACAAAATCCTAATTCAAAAGAAGTTCGAAAAACCATATGTACATAGATACTGGGAACATACTTTAAATTGTAACATAAACTGGAATGTCTTTTATACAGTTCTAAATAAAATAATTGATAACAGGATCAAACAATTCAAATACAAGCATTTTCATCTTGCGAGTAGTGGGTGGAATAGTGTTTACTTTCATTCCAGTATTTTTTCATAGAGCTCGGGGAGGTTCTAAATTATAGGATAACGGTACAAGGCGTTTGGTGAGTTATGCATAAATGTTCCAGTGCAAAGAAATATTACTTAAACAATACATGACCTCTTGTATTCTGGTGAGTTTTATTTAATTGGAATCTGAACTGTTTCTCTAACATATAGGTGCAGACGTTTGTATTGAAAATGATGCCTAGCTGCGGGTGACAACTTCGCCAAGCTTGTTCATTTCAAACCGTGCACAGTAGGATTCGTATCTCTGCTGTCCACAAGTGAACAATAAGACTATAAAGACAAAACCAGAGTTGTCACCCTTGACAATTTGTCAGCCTTGACAAAATAGAATATTGGATCTATTGATAGCACTTCTTCAGTACTTACACTTTGTATTCATTATTTGAACAAACAGTATTGTATTAATGTTGCTAAATTGTGTAGTCTTATATTTTCATAATATATTATTACTTGTAGATAAATTGCATAACATTACATACATTTGACTATTTTTAATTAATACACATGAGAAAGTATATTCTTAGACCTGCGTAAATGTTTTTCAACATTTGGTACTTATAGTTGAAAATATGAAAGAACGTTAACTCTGGTTTCACTACAGTCACGAATAAATCTTTCGCCTTTTACTAAAGATTTCCGTGCAGTGGAACAATCAATGAGTCTATGGACTTATTTCTGAAATCCTTCTACAGAAGGATGCTCAAACATCATTCAAATCAAGAGAGGTGAACTGTATCCGAGTGAATATGCTCATGCAAACTCGTGTAGGAAGCCATTTCCAGTCCCAAGTAAAATTTAAACTTGCTATATTTGTGCAGAATGGCCACTGTGTGCTCAATACGTTACACGGTTGTATCACAACACATAAAGTGCCAATTGTTGATGCACGTTCGCTTCAGGTGCGAAAGGTCCGGAGTTCGAGCCCCACTGGAGCCATTACAAGTGTGCCCTTAGGCAAGGCATTTAGATTCCACATTGCCTCTTCTCTCTCCCTCGTGGCGATGGATTCCATCAGGAACGAGGTCTCGAGAGTGATTTATATAAGTTGAAATAACTTGTTTCGCAATCGAGCTAAAATAAATTTGTATAAACTAAAGCCAATTAAATATATAGTAAATATTAAAAACATATAGTATATTTATTTATTCTTTATTTCAGTCTCATCGTTGTACAATACATAAATATACACAACAAATTATCGTGGCATAGTACAACACCATTCATTATAAAAGAATTATAAGAGACTAATGTAATCACAGATAATCAAACTATCACAGTCTAACGACATATTATTATAGTTACATATTAAAACCGAGGAACAGTCGCTAATTGAAAATTAAATACTTACTAAAACCAGAAATTTTGAAATACTGAAATGGAAAAAAAGCACTAATGCGCAATTAAGAAATGTTTTAAAATATCAGTTACTAATTAGCAGCTGTTTCTCGGAATGGATAAGAGACACACAATCAATAAATCAAATGGATACATTATTTACATAAATAAAAGGATCGTCTTTGAAGAATATAAAAACAGGTTTTGGCAACAATTCTAATCAGAGGTATAGTAGTAAAAATAATTCTAAGCTGGTCGGATACAGGTTTGTTCCGAAAGTCATTTTCATATAATGAGGCTTTCTCTAAGAGAACAGTTCTCAAATCATCATACAGTGAACATTCTAATAATACATGACTTTCGTCTTCTAATACATTACAGAAAGGGCACTTACGTTCATCAAGTGGTAAATTCTCATACCTTCCGGTTTCTATACGTAATGGAGCAACTCCACATCTAAATTTACATAATGCTGATCTGTGACGTGTGGGTAAAATCATTTTACAATATACTTCTGTTTGCAATTTAAATGTACAGTAGGTTCTAAGCTTATTGCGACCACGTCCAGAAACACCTATCACACTGTTAATAGAGGTGGACCAGTCAGTAACATATTTCTCCATTACCGCATTTTCCACACTATCTACTAAATTGTGCTTATGTATAGGTATAGATAGGTTACAGTAATCCAACAAAGTAATGTCTGCAAACTGTCTCTTGACATAATAAAACCAGTTTTTATAACTTGTAGAGTTAGCATTCGCCCATAGTGCAACTCGCTTATTTAATCTGGAATTGTCGGTATTAGCTAAGCGTGCCTAAAACCCAGATATGTGCTTCCATTGTCGCACAACTGGCGGCTGCCAACCCATTTCACCGGAGACAGCTGCATTGGGAGAATATTTCCCAACACCAAGAAAGAAACGCATGGCACGATTGTGGATTGCATTAATGCATGAACACGCTTTATATCCCCAAACCGGGGCGCCATAAGCAATCACAGGCCAGACAACAGAGTCATACAATTTGGAGAAAACATTATATGGTACACCCCCAACTAACTTACATTTAGCAATGAGCAGTCCCAATGCACGACTTGCACTTTGAGCAACACATTTTGCAGTAACATTGAAGTCAAGGTATTCACTCAAAACAATTCCTAAATAAGTATATGTACCTATAGTTTCCAGAACATTAACACCACATTTAAAAATAACACCAGATATTGGCATAGAAGCAGGACGAAAATGGACAACTTTACTTTTATCCCTGTTTATAAACATATCGTTTATATTGCACCAGTCATGTAAAAGCATTCAATAATCTCTGCAAATCAAGTTGGTTTTCTGCTAGTAGGACAATGTCATCCGCGTACAATAGAATACCTATACAGTCATTATCGACATTAACACCGATATTTAATGATTTCAAAAATATCGTTAAATCATTAATGTACAAATTAAATAAAAGCGGCGATAGAATGCATCCCTGTCTTAAGCCACAATTAACATCAAACCAATCAGTCTTAAAAGAGTTTACCCTAATACATGACGATACAGATGAGTAGATAGACTTAACAGCTCGCCGCATATTACCGGCAACTCCAATTTCATTGAGTCTTTTCCACAATTTATCTCTGTTAATAAAATCGTACGCCTTACTAAAATCAATAAAGGCACAGAATGTGGCTTTTTTAACTTGTTTTCTTGTATCAATAATAGAGGTCAAAGTGGATAAGTGATCTATGGTACTACGCTTCTTTCTGAAGCCGTTTTGCTTATCTGCGATCATATCGTTATGTTCAGCCCAACAACTTAGCCTGGCGTTTAAAATATTACAATAAATCTTGTACATGGCTGAGGCCAGTGCTATGCACCTATAAGACAGGGGATCTCTTGAATCCGTCATTGAGGGTTTTGGTATCGGGTTTATAATACATTTGCCCCAGATAGACGGGACAGTCCCATTGGAGAAGCATACATTAAACAGAGTATGCAAAAATAGCACGGACGTATCGTTCTGTAAAACTTCACTAGGGATACCGTCTATGCCACAGGCTTTTCCCTTCTTGGCACCATCAATTGCCTTCTTTACTTCAAAAATAGTAATGTTTGCATTAAAAGACAGATCTGCATAATCAGTTACATCATTCAATACATTAGAGTTCTGTGATGAATATACATAATTATCATTTTTATATAACGAGCTAAAATCATGTTTCCATTTGTTTAATACCTGTGACAAATCTGTAGAGAGAGAACCATCATTTAATGTAACTTATAACTTATAACTTAGGTATACATTTTTTCTTAATCTGACCAACGCCGATTTTACCTACAGATTTCCAAAAGTTTGACTGGTCTACATTACATTCCTTCAGCAATTCATTTTGTAAAGAATACCAATATAAACGTTTTGCCTTCTGTACTTCACGGTCAAAATGTTTACGGACCTGAATATACTCGGACTTGAGATATACATTTCGGTTTTTATTACATGCAACACAATTCAACCAATTTCGTTCTGCTGTACAAACATTATTCCAACTATCGGTTAGATCGCTACTCCACCACGGCTTTCCCGGTCTGCATTTTCTATTGCACCAACCAGAGGTAATTGTTTTATAAGGCACTGACTTGTACATATTATATTTTAAAATACTACACCAGTCCTCATACATATAATCAATATCAGTTTGCGTTTGATGGCAATGCTCAAGTTTATCAATAGTTACGTTAACACTATTAAGGACATCTTGGTATAATAGAAAAGTTTCAGGAACATTAGATACATCAAACTTGTCATAGCTATTATTGTATTGACTAGTAAACTGGGGAACTGCACTAATGGTGATACTCCATTTAATCATAGAATGATCTGGGATACTGGTAGGTACCAACACTTTAAGGTCACCTGATTTATTAATCAAATCTGATGTACGTACAACGGTAAGGTATGTTCATTTATATTTCCAATCCAATCTTTCACTTCTTCTGATATCACACCCATTGTGTACAGGTATGCAAACTGAACAACAGCAAAACTATTACAAATTGATTGACGAACATTGACAGCGTTTACCTGTGCATGTCGTCACTGTAATGTAACAGTGTGAAATCTTTCAATTAAGCAGAGTTATCAGTTATGTCCCTTTGACTGACATTTACAGAATTTCAGGTCTATATTTAGAATATATCCCATATCGCACATGGAAGGTCACGTGACCGATCAGCTGTTCAGTGCCATATTCCAGTCACTGAGAGCGACCACATGTGTTTTATTTTGGTGTTGGACAGTTTTATATTTTTACAAGGTAATTTATATGCTTTCAAATGTTTTGGGAGTTATTGCATTCAGTGTACAAAGATACTATACAGGTTTAAAGTGAACTTGTTTGTGTTGGCATTCCATATTTTGGCAGTAAATAAGTAAAACATTTACATTGAATGTTCTTCTGGTAAAGGTCAAGCTAGCTGCATTGAATTGTCTGTTTCTAATATTTCTAATAGTTATTAATAATAATAATAACATGACATTCACAATTGCATCTTGTCTCTTACACACACGTAATACGTATGTGCATGGTATTTGTTATTTGTTAACAATCACGTTGGGAGAGAATGAATTGGGCGAATGGAAAACACACTCGTTCCACAAATGGTAAGCTTTATAAAGAGTGTATTTAAATGTATATTGAAGGATTCAATTGTTTAATGCTACATTTGTTTGATTGAATAGGTGATGTTTATTTAATAGGTGATGTTTATTTAATAGGTTGATGTCTGTTGGATATCTCGCTATAGACGATTTATAGTCATGCTTCCGAGTCTTTGATGACACTGGACTCATTGATTGGTTGTGACATGATAATGCCATAAATAACAATTGCCACTGTGACATATAATGTACAATTTGAATATATAGATATCTATATATGTCTTTCAGGACTATTGATGGATAAGACATATTATTCATTGCTGTTTTTATATATATTTCAAAGTGTTAAAACTCCAGCTACAACTTGAGTAAAACTCCAGCTACAACTTGAGTAAAACTCCAGCTACAACTTGAGTAACACTCCAGCTACAACTTAAGTAACACTCCAGCTACAACTTGAGTAAAACTCCAGCTACAACTTGAGTAAAACTCCAGCTACAACTTGAGTAAAACTCCAGCTACAACTTGAGTAAAACTCCAGCTACAACTTGAGTAACACTCCAGCTACAACTTGAGTAAAACTCCAGCTACAACTTGAGTTAAACTCCAGCTACAAATTGAGTTAAACTCCATCTACAACTTGAGTAAAACTCCAGCTACAACTTGAGTAACACTCCAGCTACAACTTAAGTAACACTCCAGCTACAACTTGAGTAACACTCCAGCTACAACTTGAGTAAAACTCCAGCTACAACTTGAGTAAAACTCCAGCTACAACTTGAGTAAAACTCCAGCTACAACTTGAGTAAAACTCCAGCTACAACTTGAGTAAAACTCCAGCTACAACTTGAGTAAAACTCCAGCTACAACTTGAGTTAAAAAACTCCAGCTACAACTTGAGTAAAACTCCAGCTACAACTTGAGTAAAACTCTAGCTACAACTGGAAAAAGAAAAAATGAACTATATTAGTTATCAGGACTACCTCGGATGCACTTCCGCCTATTTACGAATATACAATCTACAATAACTTTACAAGAAATACATTGATGCAAAGCATCCAAGGTGGCCGCCAATAGATGTACAAGTAATACCCATCCACACATGTACATGTAAACGTACAAGAAATAGGGTTTATTTAATTTTCAAAAGTAACAACATAAATTGCAGAGCTACATATATCAATTACTGAATATCACAATGAGCATGTATATATATTCATTTAGCACCACATTAACGAGACCAGTCATGCAAAAAGATTGTTTTTACATTGAGATTTTAATCATTTTTTCATCTCTTTCAAGAAATATATATTTATATAGTCACAAAAATGCTTACGACCATATGTATCGCTATTAAATTACAAAAATACGTACATGTTTATAAACAATTGTCTGCAACACAAATATAAAAAAATAATAGATGAATGTTGCCGTGTATACAAATAATTTGCATCATAGCTTTTAAAATAAAACTATACATGTACAATTTCACTCAGATATATATTGTGGATTCAACATGCGTCGTAAACAATGCAACATATGGGGCACCGTTTTGCTATTTATTCAGTATTTATGTATTGGATATCCATAATTCGATATATGGATATCCATAATTCCAGACTATTTATTCAGCATTTATGGATATCCATAATTCAATTTTCAATAAACCCGAATAAATAGCAAAACGGCGCGTCTGGAATTATGGATATCCATAAATAACGAATAAATAGCAAAACGGCGCGCCTGGAATTATGGATATCCATACATAACGAATAAATACGGCGCCCCATAGAAATCAGTAATAACAAGAAAAACACAAGGGTGTCATGCAACAACTATGAATATCATTGTATTGTACATTGATCAATCTTACTAAATGTCGGCGGTAGATTTTCCGAAGAATTTGTAATATTTTGAGAAGGAAGAATTTGTACCATGATGACAAATAAATCATAAATGGTGACTATAGACCCTATGGTTGCTGAGGAGAAGACACTTGAAACATGTTCACTGACGACGCCGGAAGGGCGGTGACCATATATGTAGTTTCCTCAACACTTGCTGATTTTTTCAGGATTTACGCATCTATGAACTACATGAGAGGATGCTATATTGTGATATCCGCTTTAAACATCGAAAACGGTTATTAACGGAAATAAACTAATGATCGAAACTAGATAACGGCTATTTTGAACATTGTGGGTAATTTCCACTTGTTTTCGATCTGTATGAGTAAACAGGTCAAGTGGTTGGGAAATATTTCTCCATAATTTAAATATGTAATTAATGGATTGTTATTTTGGTCAGGAAGTCAGTGATTAAGCTTGGCTGAAGTCTTGGGAAGAAGTCACTTATTCCTAACCTCTTCTCACTATTCATACAGTTAGAAATTTGAAAATGTACGGAGAGGTATAACTTCAACTACTGTGTCCAAGAATGTATGTTTAAATGTTAAACCAAATTGACCTGCATAGCCTACAGTAAATACAAATGTTATTGCTCTCTATCATGACATGTATTTCACTAATATTCCAACACATTCAAGACACACTGTATCGAGTGTTTCCATACAAATCACAATAAATGGTACCATGATCATCTTATTATTTTGCTATGTCTCATCACAGACAACCACTATGACACATTTGAATGTTCACATACGGAACGATACAGTACAATCGAACATCTGTGACCATCTGCAGCAAATAAAGTATTCCTGTAAAACACAATATATAAATTCTTGTTATTGTATATACAGGCCCAACAGCTGTAGATTGCTGGAATTGACATTGGCTTGCCGACATTAATGTCAAAATCTCTGGAATTCAAAAATAAATGCAGGAACCAATATATAAGTTTTGCTATTATAATATTTTAGTGGCTTTACTGCGAGTACATGTGTGCACTACAATAACGTGGGTTATTGGAAACATGATCTGATCGGACAAATCTATAATGTGGACCAATCTCCTAGTTTGTTGACTTCATGTGTATTTCCAGGATCCTATCTACATGTTCCTGGTATTTGCAAAAATAATCCACCATATTGGAAATCTTAAAATCATCAAACATTATGGGAATTATAATAGAAATCGTAAATGAATTTAAAATTCGTAGACATATTGAATGGCAATTGGCAGTTTCGTGGAATCAAGTGTAAGTTTTGAGAAACTACAATCAACATGACCTACCCCACACCATGGCCGAGTGTGGGGCCGTTACCTTTCAGGATGGTCATTACCTTGTGAATTTTACTACATCACTTAACTTATCAGTCAAGTGTAATCCCCCAACTCTCCTCCCCATCATATACAATTGTAAATGCTACGACATGTTCCAAAATGATAAAACATTCAAGATGAATATCAGGCATTTTTGATTGGCTGATTCTGGGTATCAACCTAATACTATGGTACAGAATTTGAAAATAGTTTTATAATCCTGGATTTATTATTTTTATGTTTGAATCTACATAATTTTATTTTATGCAGCAGTGGTGACAACGACAGAAACGTCAGGTTTATTGTTTGTCGCGCAATTTGTCAATTCAAATTGTCTCCGCCGCATACTAACTTTTGTGATTTCAAAAATCTCAGGCATTGGCACAATTCGATCATGACATGCTTGTATATACAAGGACTGAAAGTAAATGTTATGTCCATCCTTTGCATATTAATGACAAATTCTTCACATTATCATCAACACACATGTAAACCGAGCTTCACTACACACTATTTTGGCACCCTAGAAACCCTAGACACCGATTGCAGGCCATGATATTGTGATATTAATAGTTTGACACTGGTCAGACAAATGATTAAAATTCATACAAAATCTGATGTGTCTGACACAAGGAGTATTTCTCACTAGGGTGTCAACGGTTACACGTGTAAACGGAGCCGTGTCGTGTATTGGCAATACAAGTATACTAATTGAGTAACCGTGTACACTATCTTAAAGCAGCATTACATCGTATGAAATAAAAGATATTTGAAAAATTAAATATTTACGTATGGGTAGCAATGCTGCTACACATTCTAACATTATACGTATGCTTATGTTCATTTGGTAAACAGCGTTTTTTTGCGATAAAACAAACTCGAAACCGAAAGTAGGACTTTCCGAATCAATCGGTCACGCACTTGTTACTTGATATGTTGATTCATACCTCTGTTAGCTTAATCTTTTAGGGACATTTCTACATCCCCGCGAGGGGTTCGACATTAGAGGAAGATATATAGTATTTCATGTTCAAAATATATACGTTGTTTTCTACATACTCTGTTGTTTCACGCATGCGCGCTGTGCGTGTTTACATTTCGTGTGTTGATAAACAAATTCGCGTATACGACGGTTCACATTTATTGGAATGTTATCGTTTCTGAGCGACTATTTCGATTTTTGTAAACACACACACATAAGTATTTATATTTTACCCAAAACATCCTTTATTACGATGTAATGCTGCTTTAATTGATGACGTCGTATAATGAAGCTTAGTGACGTAATAAAATCATAGCATCGATCTTTTCACTGAATCTTGTGAGACCTAGTACATGTAAATAATCATGGATAATAAACAAAGTGTAAAGGATGCCATGCCGTGTATTAAGGATCGTGTACACCTTTACAAAAATATGTACACGTGGCAGCCCTATTTCGCACACATACATGTATCAACATTACCCGACATGACTGAAACATACGCTCTGCACATCATCTCGAGCAACATACGTGTCTAGTGATTATAGGATTCCTCCAGCGGTTCAAGAGATTTGATAGGACACAGATTGGTGACGGGCAGACGGAGACCATTCCGCTATGCGTGTTAAATATACAGAGATGCTACTAACAAAGGGTATTAAATAATGCAAATAAAATTACAGAGAATGTAGAAGTGGAATTCGCAGTTACAATTGTGACATTAGGCAAGGCACTTAAATTTCACATAATCATTGTCTTATCTGCCTTGTGGCGATGGATTAATATAAGTTGTAGGAACTTGTTTCGCAATCGAGCTAAACTAAATTTGTATAAACTAAAAGTGGATTGTTTTGGCAAATATTTACACCATGATGAAATCCAAGCAATGTCATTGAGCTTGAATCTGTAACTTAACATTTTAGGTTGGAATGTGCTAAAAATAATAAAACATGTACATGTACATCAGTGAGTTGTTTTAACAGGAGCAGGGTAATACATATGTCGACGAAAACCACACCCAGTTGAAAGTGCTGTCATGCTTTTTGAATATTTACTCCTTGAAAAACAAATAATATTAGTTTGTCTTGCTGAGAAATTGAATTTTCCATTTGGAAACTGATAGCATGTTGAGCAAAGAAAACACAGATAAAACAGAGGAAACCACTTAAGAAGATGTATATACTTTTTGGGAGTATTCAGGGATAGTAACACTGGGATATGAAGTGTTTGGAGGTACTAGTATATAAATGGTAGTACAGGGATTCTATTCAGTAGGACGTCAGATTTCGCACTGATCAACAAAGTGGCCCTATATGCAACAATTGTAAACAAATCTGTTCCAATTATAGCGCCTACCCAGAGTTTATATATTATATATATAAATATATATATATATTATATATAATATATATATATAATAATTGTTCTTCATTTAATGCATGTATATACGTAATATAATAATTTTACAAAACGTTTGCCGCATGCGGCCAGATTTCACTCAAAGACGCGGGTTTGTTCATCAAAAAATAAAATTTTCGACGAGGTGCTTCAGTAGTGTAGATTAACAATGACACAATAGTAATGAAAATCACTTGACTATTTCCTGAATACCCCCCTACAAGTACAAACAAGAAAAACACATTAATAAATTGTTGACTGCTAAAATTATTGAGCTTCTTATACATGTAGTCTAAACTTTAGCCAGCGTGTATAGTTAAATGTAGATATAATTATTACTGGTCTACACAGTAATTTATCATTTTTTGATAATGATGAGTTTTCAGTCATCACAGTGACATTCATACAGTCTGGTGGACAGTTCCGGCAAGACAGGTTCCCAGCCGCTCCCTCGTCTAAGTCAACACAACCAAGGTGGAACCCATCCATTACAAATTGATAAATTGCACTGCATCATCATCTTTGTATCATCATTTTGTTGTCTGAAACCGAGTCTACCACGCTGTGTTTCCACTTCCCCGACATTGTCATGTTAACCTAGAAGAATAAATGGTGTGTTTTGCATATAAACCGACAGCTATGAAATGCTAAACTACTGTCTAATCTTATCAGTGATTATTATGACATTGCAATTACTTTAGTTGGTGTCGGTTCTTCAGACTGCCCAATTAATCGGTTATCTTTAGTGTTGTGGATGGTGTACAATGATTTGTTTTCTTTTGCGAGTAATTCTCAGCACCTCATACTTGTCAGTACATTTACAAAGAACAGGAAGGAGAAGTGTAGTGATTCGGCGAGGTGCTTCAGTAGTGTAGATTAACAATGACACAATAGTAATGAAAATCACTTGACTATTTCCTGAATACCCCCCTACAAGTACAAACAAGAAAAACACATTAATAAATTGTTGACTGCTAACATTATTGAGCCGGCGGAGTCTATACATCAGACTGCACATACCCACTTAGGGGAGCGGCCAACTTGCAAGCAGGTGGTCGTGGGTTCAATCCATGCACCGGTTCAATCCCTGCACCATGTTTTGTATGTATGTATATTCCATTAATATCAAACCCCTTGCGCGGACCAAGCTATATTTTCATGGGCAGGCTTAGCCGACCAATACTAAGCAATGTGTGTTAGGTGCCTTGCAACAATGACACTACATATGTGGCCTGACCGATCATAGAACCCGGGACAGTTCCATACCAAATCCGACGCTCTACCAATGGACCAAGGACGCCACCAATTTTTCTTCAACAATTCAATGGGAAATCCAGTTGTAACTGTAAAACAGTTTTTAAAAAGAGCCCAACATATTTTAGTGGTCCAGTGGTAGAGCGTCGGATTTGGAATCGAACGGTCCCGAGTTCGATACTCGGTCAGGCCACGTATGTAGTGTCATATTATACATACATACATACATACATACATACTATTTCATTATAAGAACGCACTATAGGTGAGTCGATTCTATTACACTGATGGGTTTTTATCTGCATAAAAATTTACGGACACTGATATTATAATATAAATAAGTGATATCATTTTAATAACATTAATACTAGAGGAACGACTTATTAAGTTAATAATATGACAAGAAATGACATAAATAGAGCATGTTTGACATATATACAGCCTTGTTATACTTTCTTACACCCCTAATAGAATAGTTATACCGAATTGTTATTCATATGAAAATACTCATAAATGTATACATGTATCTAAACTATTGGTATCCGGTACAAAATCTATTTATACACTATTTGGAAATTCAGAGATCTATTCTTGTAAAATTACAAATTACTTTGTGTTTGTCATAAATTGTGTAAGCTTCATTATGAATCCATTACTATTAAGACTAGTTTTCGTGTGGTATCTAATTTCATGGATTGAAAGTGGTAAGTTTTAATTTATTTTAACGAATTAAAATCTACAGGGATCGATAACATGTTTGTATCAGCTCTTTTCAGCTTCAATTCGTACCAAGTCAAATCGTACCAACATTTCTTCTGCACTTCCGGTATTTTGGGATCATAATGGTCATGACCGCCTAAATCACGCTTAACACTGATATTTAATCACTTTCGTTCTGCATCGTGTCATTTTCACAGACGGATCTGTAGTCCAGTGGTAACACGCTGGACTGGTAATCCAGGGAGACTGGTAATCCATGGATCACAGGTTCGATCCCCCGTCTGACCCTAATACAGAAGATTGTAACAACATACATCACATCCAGATCCTCAGAAATATTGAATATGGCAATATTGAATATGGCAGGTGACGCCCCTTTAATCTCCGACGCCCTTCATGTCAATTATGTATACCTTAATCCAGTCGTGTGACCTAAACAGTTATTCATCCATGATATCAGACGATATCATAACATTGGGAATGTATTCAATTATTGCATATTCACTGTCTTTAAAACACCGCCGTTACGTCATACCTTACTTACAGTCCATTATTATTAATATTGGACTGCTGTCAAAATGTCAGAGTATTTTATTAAATCCTACGCGTAAATGTACGAACGTAACAATGTTAATTAGTAGGATCATGTTATATAAGTGTGTGTTTTAAGCAAGATATATGCCTCAAACGGATCAAATATGTAAAATATTGGCACTGTCTTCGGCGCGTAGTACGCGCCTCACACAGTCCAATATTTTACATATTGGATCGTTTTCGGCTTATATCCTATACATTAATTTATAGTCACATATCTGAAGGATGTGAGTGAGGCTAGTCATATTCTAATTTAGTAACTTACCAACATTTTTGAAATGTTCACTGTCCCGGCGTTTTATGATAGCGTTTACGGTCGAGACATACGGACACTTGTATGGTTCTCGTGAACAAAACGTTGTCCAAATAACATTTTACCTCGGACAATTTAACCCCTCGAGAATACGAGAAGCAAGTATATAATGTGTATACGTGAAAACGTGTGGAAGACATGTACATATCGTAACACAGTTAGTTTGGGCGCCGTAACCGTCTGGTCCATTGAACAGTCGCTTGTTTCAGAAAGACATGCATACATTGTGTAGGCCCTTCAAAATTGTGGTATCCCTTTCAGACATGTAACGATTTGTGGCGTATAGGCAACTAATTTGCTAGATAGCATACGATGGTATGTTTAAATACTAGTCTAGGCACTTTACAACACATTTGTAATTATATACACGTATGGTGAAGTTTGGCAATGATCTGGAGAAACTTGGAACTTACAAGAGAAAGCATCATATAAATTCACAGCAGATACATTAAGACAATGGTTAAAATTATCGTCAAACTACTTATCTGGTTTTGTACGAAGCAACTGTTGTGTAAATGAGCTATGACACAATTCAGTATCGTAAGCTGGCCTAGTTTTACACAATGATCCCATTTTAACTGGGAAGATTATATGAAGCTATTGCCAGAATGCTACATCTGCAACACCCACTATATCTCCGTGGATGAGTATCTAAGGTAGTCGGTCACCTGCTTCTCAACTCTATAGGTTCATTTTACAGAGTCGGTAGTTGATCCGAGTCTGTGCGATTTTTCTAAGAGCCAGGCAGTCTGAATCCTTAGAGGAATTATGAGAAATGTATTGTAGTATGGCATATAAGTTGGGTTGGATCCAATGTTAATACAGATAGATAACTTTATTTCCTCCACTGTAGGGAGAGCCACATACAATATAAACATAAACATCTAATTTACAAAGAACACAATCTAATACAAATTACAATTATACTTGACAATTATACAACGCATATGTACAATGCACGTCAAGTACATATCTATACATTTGATATTTACAGAGAAAGGCATACAATTTACGATGCAAATAAAGTACATGCCCTCACAATGATATTACACTGGTACGTACACAATAGTTCTAGTATAACATACATATATTTGTATATGAATATAAATATACTCATACATGTATATGTACATAAACCACACATATTCATTTATTTAATACCAATATGGGGGTGGGAGTATACATTAGCTTACTTTATACAATTTATGTTAGCGAAACATGATCCTACAACACCAGTTAAGTCGTTCTCGATACCTCATTCCTGATGGAATTCATCGCCATGAGGGTGTTAGAAGAGGCAATGTGGACTTTTAGTGCCTGGTCTAAGAGCACAATCGTAATGACAACAGCTGGTGCGAACTCCGGTCCTCTCACACCTGAAGCGAATACCACTGCGCTATCACGACGACCACAGCTATATGAGGTGGCACCCTTTTTCAATGTGAAAATCCGAAGAAAAAATACATGTAGACACGTTTTATATTTAAAAAAACATTAGGACTTTTAGGGAAGGTGTATACATTGATTTTGAAAGTGTATTGTGTGTTGTTATTATTGAGGTGTAATGAGTTTAATGCGACTTACTTGTATAAAAACAGATGTTTCATCAAATGGTACAGTTTCAGTTGACTATACGTGTAGTAGATATATACATGTATCTCAAATGTCTACTCGCAGATCGCTGCACATTGAGCTTACCCTCTCAACGATCAAAATGTTCATTGTTTGTTTTAATAATTTCATATGCAACATGCTCTACTCGCCAGCCTGCGCCCCACACGCCCACGCATCAGTTACCCCACCCACCAAAATGTGTTGATTTGTTTGATTTCATTTAGGCCACTGCAGTTGCTCTAGAACACTCTGTCTTCTGATATGTTCCATCTATGAGAAGAATAGTATTGTAAATTCATGTCATGGCTGCTGATTCACGCTCAAATCAATCATTCCCATGTAATCTGTATCTGTTGGTGTGTGGAGTGATTCAGGTTCAGACTCAAATCGTTTTGTTGTAGTTTTTGTGTAGTTAGGTTTTATGACAGACCAACATATTTCTGATTACACCATATACGCCATGTACATATCACCTTGTTCACACCAAAATATAAACATGGAACTTAGAACTGCAAGTGCCACGGAAGCTGGAAACACAGCTATCAGAGGTGTATGTTGTTCGTGCGTGTGTGCATGCGTGCGTGTGACTAAATATGCCTAGCATTCTTAAAGTATCAATATCGACGCATACAATCATCAGTCAGATACCTGTACAAAATCAGAATTAATTTGGTATGCGTCGACCACAACCATCTAACATCTACAGGGAACCTGGAATATTTGATTCCGCAGTCACGGTCCCAATACCATATTAACTATTTTTCCCCCATGAACAATACGCTTTTGGAATGACCTCCCTCTACTATGTACAGTCCAGCCACAGCGTAACGATGTGTGTCGAGCGGCTGGCCACTGTACCACTCGTGTAACACTAATGCCTGTTTAAACCTTAGTATGTAGTTCTTTTTAACACTGTCTCAATTCACACATTAATGGGAGTTTTAACCACTGTCCCTGACAAGGGCCTCTAAGTCATGCCCAGTATTGAGTGTTGGTGATATGATGTAGTTATAGAGATCGGTGTCACTCAATGAACCAGGACTACCAATTGTGCGGCTACTTGTATCTTCCACCACATAAGTTCATACGCGAGAGACTTATTTTACACTACGGAGTTAGCCTGTAACTCGATAAGCTTTGATGAAGGAAATTATTTATTGGTATTACACCTTATTTGATTTGCACATAGAGGTAATAGCACAAATCACCGGAAAACAGCTGATGAAGAAGTTTTCGTTTTCAATCCTAACCTTCACCATAATTGAAGAATGGACTGTACCATAGGCTCCTTAGCAGCATTCGTCACAGTTTTATGCACATTTTCAAGTAGTCCTTGTATTGCAGGTAATTAAACTATCAAACCATAAGTAAATGTATATAATTTATTTGTCAGACCGGATATAGAGTTGTGGAACCTTTGTTCAACAAAATTTACCAAAGAAATCAGTGTTAATTAAAAATCAATTTTGTTAAAGACAAGTTGTTCAATTTCCTCGAGCATCAATAATCAGTCTAGAATGTTAGATCACCTTCTTCCTCTAATCAATAAGTAAAGTTATCATAATTTGATAATGTACAGGGGCCCACTCAGGGGGTAGAAGCAGTAATCCCACAACACAGGTGTCAGTAAACTAAGCTGAAAAGTAGAATACTGTTCAATTGAAGATCAAATTTAACCCTAACGTCCAGATTACTGCCAATTGTATCGTCAACATCCCTGATATCAGCCGGTACCTATTTTCGGCCGCTGTTTATTCACGTGATTTTTGTTTACATCTGGAACGAGAATGACGTCATTACTCTCAAAACAGGTTCTTAGGTACCTATGTGGTTCACATATTACTTATCAAAGAGCAAACTACGCGTACGGTAAAGCAGATAAATATTCACATTTTATTTGAAAATATGCAAATGTTGATGTTTTCATTAATCCCATTTATGTGTAGCCTAAAAATCCCTTAAGCAGAGGTGAATATAAGAAATATGTGTTTGTTTTTGTAAAATTTCAGCATCTGCTCAGGAAGATCACATTATAGGTATGCGACACTGTCATAATGCGCATTTTACAGGTCAATTCAAATATATTGTTCCTCTTACAGCTTTTTAACATTTCTTATTCAAAAATACTATTGTCCAAGATATTTACTATTATGCTAAGTCAGTTTCATCCATGTTTTTCACATCCAACTTGGCATCTCTTTCACATCCAACTTGGCATCTCTATTACCAAGTGCACTAACAATTGCATATCAGGTAGTTAGAGACATGAATTTGCCAGTAAAATCGGCAGCAAGACAGTATGGTGTGCCGTTCTCCACATTAAGTGACAATTCTCTCCATGTCACAACTTACCTCATATTAAAGGGTAATCATAATTTGTTGGGTGTTAAATTCCTCCATTTCGAGTAACAATTATTACTATGCCCAATAGTCCGCCTCCGTGGTTGAGTCGTTAAGGTTGCTGACTTGTATACCACTGTAACCTATCATCACTGATTTTTTTAAAAAAATCAAAAAAATCAGATTTTTTTAATTTAAATCGGATTTTTTTTTATTTAAATCAATTTTTTGGATTTTAATTGATTTTTTTGATTTTAATAGTAGTTATTTTAAAATATATAGTGATACTAAAATAAAACACAAAGGTAATTTCAATGCATTTATGATTTAAATATATACATTACACATAGTTTAGAATAAGATGATTTAAATATATATACTATACTATATAGCTAAAACTAAACTATATATACATGTAGGTACACCACAGACTGTCACGTTAGTTACTGTCACATTTATTTTTTGGCGTTAAGAAGTTTGTATATGAAGATAAGCTTTCCGGCCTTTTCAATGCCAAGCCTATTTCTGATTTTCGAATGAACGAATCCAAAGGTGGAGAAAACACGTTCCACACCAGCACTGGATGCTGTCCCACTAAACAGCTGAATACAGAGTTCAACCATGCTACTCTCCAGGCAGTTAGATTGGGATCTCCACCAGGTCAGTGCTGACACTCCCTGTGTGACATCCTTTCCAAACATATATGCTTTGAAAGGACCAGATTGGGCCCTGAATTTGATCACAGTCGGCATACACGATGGATAATTGCTATCACAGTATTCCAAAGCACAGTCTACTTCCTCACTGTTGAGCGTACTGCCACAGAACTTGGGATCTAGAATGTTGGCAAGGTAGTGGGCAGGAGTTAGAGCTTGCTTTACACGAGTCTGCACTTTCTTAATGACATTTGCCGGCTGTGCCTCCAGATCACGCTCAATAGCCTTCCAGACATTCACTGCGTCTCCGATTTTGCAAGTGTCACTCTGAACACGATCCAGCCCTACAGCTATGGGTTTCATGCGCTTCAAATACTCCTCTGCGTTCCTCTTAATTGCAAAGTTTTTTATCTTCTCGGCGATGTTCCTGTCAATGCTTTCCCGATGATTCTCGCAAACTTGAAGCAGCATCGACCAATTGTCAATGTATGATTGGAGACAATCAGCCAGTGTGTTCCAACGGACCTCCTGTGGCAACACTAGCTTCTTGCCCCCCCCGCAGCCTTGTACCACGCAGCTGGTAGGTGCACATTCCTGAAGTATTTCATGACTTGCACCACATGCTCTTTCACGCCTGTTATCTCAACATCTTTCGCCAGCAGGTTCATGTAATGCGCAGAGCACCCATACGAAATTATTTCATTGTCACTTTCATCTGCCAGTGAACGTCTCATTTTCACCATGTTGCTTGCATTGTCCGTCACAAAACTGTTCACCTTGCAGCCAAATTGCTCCTCTGTCGACCGCACAGCTGAGGAAGCAAGTTCTTGTAGGTATTCTGATGTGTGGCTGTGTCCAGAGGTATCCACTGATTGTGTTAGGTAACTTTGACCATCTGGTGTTGTTACAGACACACACACTACAGGCTCGTTGTGTACATTGCTCCACCCATCTAATGCCATGGAGACAGGCTGGCCATGTAGTCTTTCTTTGTATTCCTCAAACATTGAGTCCTGCACCTGGTCAAGTAGGGTGCCACCAACCTGATGGCGACTTGGAGGAGTGTAACCAGGCCGCAGCATCTCAACAAGCTTGATAAACTCTGCATGTTCCACAGCAGAGAAGGCGGGGTTACGGGTTCGAGTCCCACTCAGACCCTGTCTCATTTATATGAAAAAGTTGGCAGTTTCTTACGGAGGTTGGTGTACTGGTTAACTGCTGGAGCCTGCCCAGGAAAGGTGTTGTTAGGTAAACTGCCCGCCGGCGATATAGACCAAAATGGTGCTGATGCAGGCGTAAAACCCAAAATATAACATAACATACTATGCCCAATGTTAATTAGCTTTTTGGATCTTTTTTCGATGCCATGTTGAAATCACAAGCGAGTGAAAGTGTATTTTATTTTGAACGTTTGTTATGCAATCTCAGTTTAGACAATTGCATTACGGTAAATGCAAAAATGATCACTTTACTTAGTAATATTATTTCACCTGCTGTAAAACAGACTGACTAGAAGCCATTCACCGAAAAGCCTTAGACGGCCGATTACCAGTACGCCAATGGTATATAGCGTTACTGTCTCTTATAGTCGTGATAGCGCAGTGGATGCGCGTTCGCTTCAGGTGCGAAAGGTCCGGAGTTCGAGCCCCGCTGGAGCCGTTACGATTGTGCCCTTAGGCAATGCATTTAAATTCCACGTTGCCTCTTCTCTCTCCCTCGTGGCGATGGATTACATCAGGAATGAGGTCTCGAGAGTGATTTATATAAGTTGAAAGAACTTGTTTCGCAATCGAGCTAAAATAAATTTGTATAAACTAAACTGTCTCTTATCATTAACTGTGGTTGGTTGTTGTACCAGGATGTTTAAATGAATGGTAGTCATATCCGGCCTCGACTGGATCCTGCAACGAATTCCTCTTCAAAACTTGCAGAGTGCATGCTGTATCTAGGTACTTCTTGTTTTGGCTATGGATAGAGTAGACAACAAATCGGCATGTTTACAAAAAGACAGGTTCTCGGATGTGAATTTGTGATAGAAAATGACATTTCAATGCCATGCTATGCTAGACAAAAACGCAACCCTCGCGTGCCACATGAGTTTGGTTGTTTTTCGTTTGTCACGAAATTCCACTATAAATTGAACGAAAATTCCACTATAAATTGAACGAAATAAAACTTGCCAAAGACCGTGTGGAAACAAATCACCATGTCGATTTGTGTTGAAATTAATTGAGTTTCACTAGGTACCTGGTTCATTTGTTGGTTAATATTTCAGTGTTATTTTTTGTTAATATTTCAGTGTTATTAGTGTTAATAGTCTTTTAACCGTATTTTGTTGAAATTGAGTAAATAACAAATTTTAAGGGCGCAATCCCGCACATTCTCATTTCTCCCAAAAATGATGATCTAGAGTGAGCCCTGTATAGTGATGCATGTTATATTTACAGGAAATGTTGGTTGTCTTCTCCATTTTATAATCAGAAATGGAAGAAGGATATAATACGGTAATATAGGAATCAAATTATTAACCAGAGTCCGATTAGCGCACTCGCTTCTCACCAATGCCACCCGGGTTCGATCCACAGACCAGGAAGTATGTAAGATGGTATGGTGGTCGCCAGATCGGACAGGTGGGGTTTCTCCGGGTACTCCGGTTTCCTCCCACACGAATGACAACATATACACTTTTATCCGTGCCAACACAAGTGATTAATATAAGTTGTTAAAACTTGCTGCGCAATCGTTGTAAAATAAATAAAGTTTATTAACCAGAGTCAATAATCTTGTGATATTTTTCATCAAACTTTCTGTATGCTGTGCACTTGCATTTTTCGCTTTACATAAAGCATCCGACAGTTAAACTCAAATGCAGTTCTAGTGTTCATATGCAAATCATTTGGTATCCCCAAAAGCATCTTAAAATATGGATGTTGGTCATGCCGCTTGTCGAACTGTGAAGTACATTATCTACTTTGGGTTTATATAATGTAATAGTTGTCTAATGTGTACTTTGTGACATGCCATCGGCTAACAATAACCAGTTTTATTTTACACGGTCACTGAAGACCGAATTGAGGCCAATTGCTCATTTTATCTCCATAATGCTGATAAGCAATAGGCATGCATGCTGTACTACATGTACATACACGATAATCAATATCTATGGGAATAGAATGGAAGGGCAGTTATATCATGCGTTCATGCGGGAAGCGATGCTGATGTGGAATAAATGATTAACAGAGTTAAAAACGTAACAATGACATTTATTAATTTATCTGCTACCAACTGTGGCTCTAGTTACCTCCCCTGACGTTCTGGCACAGAGTTATATCAGACATGAAATGAGTATGATAACACGCCCAATATAGAAAGCTCAGCGATTCATTTCCTGGGTTACAATTGTTGCTTGAAACACAACAACTACGGATGTCTTAGCTATTTGTTCTGATAGCCGATAGAGGGCGATGTGTTCCAAATGTACTCGGAGCATGGCAAACCGTACTCGGAGCATGGCAAACCGTACTCGGAGCATGGCAAACCGTACTCGGAGCATGGCAAACCGTACTCGGAGCAGGAGCATTGCAAACCGTACTCGGAGCATGGCAAACCGTATCTCGGAGCATGGCAAACCGTACTCGGAGCATGGCAAACCATATCTCGGAGCATGGCAAACCGTATCTCGGAGCATGGCAAACCGTACTCGGAGCATGGAAAACCGTACTCGGAGCATGGCAAACCGTACTCGGAGCATGGCAAACCGTACTCGGAGCATGGCAAACCGTATCGAGAAATCCTACTTTCACTTTCAGTTTCTTATAAGTTATATTGCACAAAAAAACCAACACTGTTTATTGATTGAAAATAATCAAGTTATAATGGAATAGTTTAAAATAATCAAGTTATAATGGAATAGTTTAAAATAATCAAGTTGTAATGGAATAGTTTAAAATAATCAAGTTATAATGGAATAGTTTAAAATAATCAAGTTATAATGGAATAGTTTAAAATTAAAAAGGTTATCAATTATTCCATGCGATAAATTATGTCACTTTAATGTCAAATTTTAAATGAACGATGTTTGAGCTCACTTCATCTCTAAAATTTAAATCACGTTGGAATATTAGTGTCACTGTTATTGAAGGCACAATGTGAGGTCCAGTTTGACAAAATATTGTAGTACCACAAAATAAAATAATTATTTTTATACCTTTCCTACATTTAGGACTACATGAGATTCTGGCCTTTATTATGAACATTGGTTTGACGACTACATTGTCAATGTATGTCGTATTGGTAATGGTGTCAGGAGGTGCTTCTATGAGGGAATGGGTTAAGTTGCAGGAATTCACGCAATTTAGCGACAGTATTTGTTTTTCGTCGCAATTAGTGCCATTAGTGACCGACAGCGGAAACCCTGAGTATCATCTGTACATTGCACTCTTTTTTATACGATTTTTGGCAGAGTTAATGCTCTTTAACCCATTACTCCATATAAACGTGGAAGTCCTGATAGCACAGTGGTGGTGCAAGCACTTCAGGTGCGAACAGCCCAGATGTTCATGGGCAGCTGTCGCCGTTACCATTTACATCCAAATTTTGTCCAGTAAGCTACACTGGCCCATTATAAAGCACTCTTTCTATTCAAATGTTGTATTTAATTGTCATACTGTGCATTTAAACATATTTTATTGAAATTTATTAAATAACACCATTTAAGGACGCGATCATGCGCTGTCTCACTTTTCCCAAACAGTCTGACCTAGAATGATCCCTGCCTTTTATATTTATATAATTTTATTTAACGTTGCTTCCGGTTGCCCATTTCAGCGACGGACAGTTTACCTAACACACCTTTCCTGGGCAGGCTCCATCGGTTAACCAGTACTTGGTGCACCAACCTCCACAAGAAATTGACAACCTCCGCAAGAATTGACAACCTTTTCATATAAAGAGACACGGTCTAAGCGGGACTCAAACCCGTGACCATCAGTGATGATAGGTTACAGTGGTATACAAGTCAGTGACCGTAACCACTCGGACCACATACAATGTGAATGTAGGCGTTACGATTGTGCCCTTATGCAAGGCATTCCACATTGCTTCTTCTTTCTCCTGGTGGATTACATCAGAAATGAGGTTTCAAGATGATTAATATAAATTGTAGGAATTTGTTTCGCAATTGAGCTACCAGAAATTTTGTTTAAGCTAACGCTATACAACACCTTTATAGCTTCCCACAGTTCCACACCATTGTCTATTCCCATAGATAGTAGTAGTAGTGTGTGTATTGCATATAAGCAGTATGAAGATAGCTTCCCACAGTTCCACACCATTGTCTATTCCCATAGATAGTAGTAGTAGTGTGTGTATTGCATATAAGCAGTATGGAGATAGCTTCCCACAGTTCCACACCATTGTCTATTCCCATAGATAGTAGTAGTAGTAGTGTGTATTGCTTATCAGCAGTATGAAGATAAAAAGAGTAATTTGCTGTTGTGTGGTAAATGGTTAAGATTTCTACAAGCGTCCCATTGACAATCTCAATATTCTTAAAGTGGTTTAGTTGTGGGTTAATCACCTTCGGCGATATTTCTATTAAGTACTTGTTGTACTTATGCCGTAACACAAGGTAATGTTATGTTGATAAGTCTGTTATAGAATTAAGATTATCCTCCATCAATGTAGAGTATTCAATTCAGTTGAAAATCTGGCAAAACAACAGGTCAGTATTGTGGACAGCTTGGCCAGTATTGTCCTAAATGTACATGTAGATTTAAACAAAAATTGACAGTGAACAAAAAGTAAACATCGTTATATCTTTGATTTATTGATGTTTTGATTTGTGCAGTTTGGAACACGTTTTTCTAATTTACTTATTTTGGATGGTAAAATCCAAAATATGCTGTGAGTGATGAGCAGGGGTGAAATGAGCAGATAGCAAATGTGTAATATTTTCCTTATTTGTCCGAGAAAGTAGGGCTTGACATTTCATTAAAATAGTCCCATCGATTCGTGCTAAATATTAAAAACTCATATTTTCCCCCGTAGATATGTTTTTAATTGAGACGAGATATTTGTTGAGTGTGATGACATTCCCAGAATAAATGTTTCGATGTTTCTGTATGTATTTACATGTATATAATAGTATGTTGGTAGGTAGTTTCATGTCACATAATTTATACATTAATTTAGTATCAGTAGTACTCATAAATAGCATATAACAGGGTTCCCTCTGTCTGAATGTTTGTCTGCACCACTTCTGTCGCCAATTGAAAAATACTGGAGCCAATTAAAAAAACTTGGAGCCAACTAAGAGCCATATAGTTAACAACTAAATATATGAAGCCATATATTTGACAAAACATGTGCCCATTGGCGACCGACAGCAGGAACCCTGATATAATATAATTATATTCTTCCATTCCAGATTGTCAAATATAGCATTCCACTTTATTTCAGCTGTGTGTGTTTTACTTTTATTTATCGTCGCTACAGTATCCTGTTGCCCATATGAGCGACGCCTCCTGAAGAGATTAGTCATTTTAGATTTTTGGAGGATAGTGCAATGATACAGACCCATTCCAGAGTCTCCTCTGGTTCTTTTACGTGCACGGTGTAAAGCACCGACACAAGACCTTGGTTTAAAGTCCCATCTGAAAGACAGTTAATTTTATTAGGGTCAGACAGGGATCGAACCTGCGATCCCTGGATTACCAGTCCAGCGTGTTACCACTGGACTATAGATCTGTCAGCTATGTTCTGTTGAGGGTTATTGTAAGAATGTTTATTTCAGCGTCTTGTACAGATTCATTGCACATCATTCAACTGTACTCGCAGCTTCGTATTGTGAAGCACGTGAAACGTATGTATTTTAGGGCATATATACCCTGACTAGCCCGGAGCAATATATTTACTGCACTGCTATCCAAAACATTGAAGCATGCAGTAATAAATAATAATGTTGTAACATTGAATGTGATAATGTGGCTATATTGGTGAAGAAGTCGGACGCTATATAGGGCTGCCCGCCCAAAGGCATTGACCTGTTGATATAAATATAAGTTATATAAATGAAAATTAAAAACCTTTTTTAAAGACTTAGGGGTGCAGGGTGATGCACTCTGTCATTCCGCTCTAGAAAAACCCTAACTTAGCACATGTTCAAAATCAAATGTGTAGCGTCATGAACATTAGGGACGAAACAAAATAAATGGATGCAAATTTGATCACATTATTGGCCACTTCTATAAATTCTGATCTAGCAAGTCGACTGTAATGCCCCCAACCCGGCCCACCGCGACTGTAATGCCCAAACCCGGCCCACCACGACTGTAATGCCCAAACCCGGCCCACCACGACTGTAATGCCGCAACCCGGCCCACCACGACTGTAATGCCCCAACCTGGCCCACCGCGACTGTAATGCCCCAACCCGGCCCACCACGACTGTAATGCCGCAACCCGGCCCACCACGACTGTAATGCCCAACCCGGCCCACCGCGACTGTAATGCCCCAACCCGGCCCACCACGACTAATGCCCAAACCCGGCACACCACGACTGTAATGCCCCAGCCTGGCCCACCACGACTGTAATGCCCCAACCCGGCCCACCACAACTGTATTGCCCCAACCCGGCCCACCATGACTAATGCCCCCAACCCGGCCCACCGCGACTGTAATGCCCCAACCCGGCCCACCACAACTGTAATGCCCAAACCCGGCCCACCATGACTGTAATGCCCCGGCCCACCACGACTAATGCCCCGGCCCACCACGACTGTAATGCCCGAACCCGGCCCACCACGACTGTAATGCCCAACCCGGCCCACCACGACTAATGCCCCGGCCCACCACGACTGTAATGCCCGAACCCGGCCCACCACGACTGTAATGCCCGAACCCGGCCACCACGACTGTAATGCCCCGGCCCACCATGACTGTAATGCCCCGGCCCACCACGACTGTAATGCCCGGCCCACCATGACTGTAATGCCCCGGCCCACCACGACTGTAATGCCCCGGCCCACCACGACTGTAATGCCCCGGCCCACCATGACTGTAATGCCCCGGCCCACCATGACTGTAATGCCCCGGCCCACCACGACTGTAATGCCCCGGCCCACCACGACTGTAATGCCCCGGCCCACCATGACTGTATGCCCCGGCCCACCATGACTGTAATGCCCCGGCCCACCACGACTGTAATGCCCCGGCCCACCACGACTGTAATGCCCCGGCCCACCACGACTGTAATGCCCCGGCCCACCACGACTAATGCCCCGGCCCACCACGACTGTAATGCCCGAACCTGGCCCACCACGACTGTAATGCCCCAACCCGGCCCACCACGACTGTATTGCCCCAACCTGGCCCACCACTACTGTAATGCCCCAACCCGGCCCACCACGACTGTAATGCCCCAATCCGGCCCACCACGACTTGTAATGCCCCAACCCGGCCCACCACGACTAATGCCCCAACCCGGCCCACCACGACTGTAATGCCCTAACCCGGCCCACCACGACTGTAATGCCCTAACCCGGCCCACCACAACTGTAATTCCCCAACCCGGTCCACCACGACTGTAATGCCCCGACCCGGCCCACCGCGACTGTAATGCTCTAACCCGGCCCACCACCTAAAACACTCAAATTAGAGGACTAATACCAGTTACTGTAGTTTGCATTGAAAACCATTTTAAAACATTCCTACTGTTTACTACGTGTATTGGGGGGGAATAATTGGCTGTATAGTGTATAATGTGTTTGACCATCGAAGCAGTCAAAGCTGCCCAAGGCATCAAAGTTATCGTAAATTATGAAAGAGAAAATAGGTATCACTTTACATCCCAAACGTCGGTATTAGATGTGGATCAACGATCCAGTGGTTAACACTTTGGACGGCATCTCCAGCAGTCACAAGTTTGATCTTCCATCCCACCATAATAATATTAACAATCTTTTGAGTCACTGATTCAGAATGTTTTGGATGAACTGGACAGACGGATCTGTAGTCCAGTTGTTAACACGTTGGACTGGTAATCCAGGGATCCCCCGTATGACCCTAATAAAATAAGTCTTTTACTGGGGACATTAAACCAAGGTCTTGTGTCGGTGTTGTACACCGTGCACATAAAAGAACCAAAGGAGACTCTGGAATAGGTCTCTGTCTGTATCATTGCACTATCCTCCAAAAATCTAAAATGACTTCATCTCTTCAGGAGGTGTCACTCATATGGGCAACTGGTAGCGACGATAAATAAATGTAAAACACACACAGTTGTAGTGGTATTTAGATTAAATTTATATACGCATATACTTGTACCCCCATTAACTTTCCAAATCCTTGTTTGTTCGTTGGTACTATAAACCAAGTTCCCAAATATTGGTACTCATAATAATATACATCGATCGTGCAAAGATATGCGCATGCTTTTGGTATTGGGAATTCTGCTATAAATTGCACTAATCCCTTCAAAAAATAAAATTACTTTTAAATTTATTTCAGAAGGCATTGCCCCAAATATCAACAGTTACTTAGTTTATACAAATTTACTTTAGCTTGATTGCGAAACAAGTTCTTACAGGTTAAATTAATCACTCTCATGACCTCATTCCTGGTGGAATCCATCATCATGAGGGAGAGAGAAGAGGCAATATGGAATTTAAATGCCTTGCCTAATGACACAATCTAGGCTACAGCTTGGGGCGAACTCTGGGCTTTTCGCACATGAATCGAACGTTCTACCACTGCGCTATCACGACGTCCACTTGACAGTATATATAACTAGTCTTACTATGTTGTGCAGAGATCATTGGTTCAACATACTTCTCTCTTGTATGCTTCAACTATCTTCTTGACCCCTGCCAGTGTATGCATACTCCTTAAAATAGTTTGAACCCTGCCAGTGTATACATACTCCTTAATCATGTTTGAACCCTGCCAGTGTATACATACTCCTTAATCATGTTTGAACCCTGCCAGTGTATACATACTCCTTAATCTAGTTTGAACTCTGACAGTGTATACATACTCCTTAATCTAGCTTGAGCCTTGTCATTGTGTGCCTCAACTTTCTCCCAATTCTGAAGGTCTAGCTGGAAACCTGCTACTGTATACCTCAACTTCCTCCCAATTCTGAAGGTCTAGCTGGAAACCTGCTACTGTATGCCTCAACTTCCTCCCAATTCTGAAAGTCTAGCTGGAAACCTGCTACTGTATGCCTCAACTTCCTCCCAATTCTGAAAGTCTAGCTGGAAACCTGCTACTGTATGCCTCAACTTCCTCCCAATTCTGAAAGTCTAGCTGGAAACCTGCTACTGTATGCCTCAACTTCCTCCCAATTCTGAAAGTCTAGCTGGAAACCTGCTACTGTATGCCTCAACTTCCTCCCAATTCTGAAAGTCTAGCTGGAAACCTGCTACTGTATGCCTCAACTTCCTCCCAATTCTGAAAGTCTAGCTGGAAACCTGCTACTGTATGCCTCAACTTCCTCCCAATTCTGAAAGTCTAGCTGGAAACCTGCTACTGTATGCCTCGCCGGAACCCTGCTACTGTATGCCTCGCCGGAACCCTGCTACTGTATGCCTCGCCGGAACCCTGCTACTGTATGCCTCGCCGGAACCCTGCTACTGTATGCCTCGCCGGAACCCTGCTACTGTATGCCTCGCCGGAAACCTGCTACTGTATGCCTCGCCGGAACCCTGCTACTGTATGCCTCGCCGGAACCCTGCTACTGTATGCCTCGCCGGAACCCTGCTACTGTATGCCTCGCCGGAGCGGAACCCTGCTACTGTATGCCTCGCCGGAACCCTGCTACTGTATGCCTCGCCGGAACCCTGCTACTGTATGCCTCGCCGGAACCCTGCTACTGTATGCCTCGCCGGAACCCTGCTACTGTATGCCTCGCAGGAACCCTGCTACTGTATGCCTCGCCGGAACCCTGCTACTGTATGCCTCAACTTTCTTATAATTCTGTGTCTTTTTTCATGTTCTATGATCTCTATTTCTTTCGCACGTGACTGGCAACTAATTCTCGACTCGGATTTTCTATGTTTCTCGCCGTTTATGTTTAAATTTTAATGGCGCAAACAGTCGCACATCGGAAACGGTTTAACGTTTGCGCGTTTTCGGCCAAATCCGAGAGTTACGAGGACAATTTAGAGTGACTCCTAAACCGACCCTATGTTTATTTATGCTTGTAGCCTAAGTTATGGTCGGGCTTAGTTATCAAATAACATTACCCATCTAAAATATTCATACGCTAACAAATATGAGATGTGGGACAGTATAGAGTGACTCCTGTACTGAACCTATATAGTTTTGTGCTTGTAGCCTAATCTATGGCAGGGCTGAGTACTAAATGCACACACTTTAATCACCTTAGTTTATAATATATGAGTGTTAACTAAACGTCTTAGTAGTTAGTACGCTCGCCAACTTGGTTCGCCGGCAGCGAGGGTAAATAAGCTCAATCGTCATCATCCTCCACTTTCTCCAAATTCTGTAGGTCTAGCTTGAGCTCTTTCATTGTATACCTCAACTTCCTCCCTATTGTTGAGGTATAGCTTGAGCTCTGTCATTGTATACCTCAACTCTCTCCCTATTGTTGAGGTATAGCTTGAGGTCTGTCATTGTATACCTCAACTTCCTCCCTATTGTTGAGGTATAGCTTGAGCTCGGTCATTGTATACCTCAACTTCCTCCCTATTGTTGAGGTATAGCTTGAGCTCGGTCATTGTATACCTCAACTTCCTCCCTATTGTTGAGGTATAGCTTGAGCTCTGTCATTGTATACCTCAACTTCCTCCCTATTGTTGAGGTATAGCTTGAGCTCGGTCATTGTATACCTCAACTCTCTCCCTATTGTTGAGGTATAGCTTGAGCTCTGTCATTGTATACCTCAACTCTCTCCCTATTGTTGAGGTATAGCTTGAGCTCTGTCATTGTATACCTCAACTCTCTCCCTATTGTTGAGGTATAGCTTGAGCTCTGTCATTGTATACCTCAACTCTCTCCCTATTGTTGAGGTATAGCTTGAGCTCTGTCATTGTATACCTCAACTCTCTCCCTATTGTTGAGGTATAGCTTGAGCTCTTTCATTGTATACCTCAACTTCCTCCCTATTGTTGAGGTATAGCTTGAGCTCTGTCATTGTATACCTCAACTCTCTCCCTATTGTTGAGGTATAGCTTGAGCTCTGTCATTGTATACCTCAACTCTCTCCCTATTGTTGAGGTATAGCTTGAGCTCTGTCATTGTATACCTCGACTCTCTCCCTATTGTTGAGGTATAGCTTGAGGTCTGTCATTGTATACCTCAACTCTCTCCCTATTGTTGAGGTATAGCTTGATCGTAAAGTATACTGATTAACTGACTTGAATTGACTAGAGAAATTACACATGGTACAGGTATTTAAGTAGTTTGTAATAAATAGTTTAGTTTATGCACCTGTCATATACTATACTATAATTCTCATATATACTGATTCTGAAACAGTGGAAGGTTGGATGATCTTTTCACTGTTTTACGAATGGGCCTTTGTGGCTGAATGGTTACTGTTCAAATCACGGGCCACTCACCGCTGCGGGTCAAAATCCCACTGTTGGTGTAGAATTATTACACGTGAGGAAGCTATCCAGCTGGCTTGCGAAAGGTCAGTGGTTGTTACTGGTTGCCCATCTGTGCATACTGCTGAGAGGGGCTCTCGTGGTCCTCCTCCAACAACACTAGATGGAGAGTTGTCGTATAACCTAAGCTGGTTGTGTGGCCTTAAACCACACCAAACTAAAAACAAAACAAATGATTTTACTATGTTTGGTTCACAGCAACGATGACAGGGTTCTCTCTGTCTGAATTTTTGTCTGTGCCACTTCTGTCGCCAATTGAACAAAAATGGAGCCAATTTGAATAAATTGGAGCCAACTAAGAACCATATAGTTCACAGAAATTTGAAGTCATGTATTTGACGGGCTCCAAGAAGATTAAAATGATGGACATGCCCTGATTTTTTTTTAGGGAGAAGTGGGCCCCCCCCCAGAGGGTGAAATCAGGGTCCCTAGGGCGACTATTTCCTCCACATCACCCTCTAGAATGAACCCTGTAGCTCTAACCGTCGATCTAACCTTTCAACACAGGGATTGTACCACTAAACATTATATCCTAAGAAAACACATCAAGTTGTGTGAATCATGTGTGTATTGTTTCAGATGATTCCGGTGCCTTCCTTCAACCCAAAGACCCAGTGAAGAGAGCGGGAGATAATGTGCTGTTTAATTGCAGATCCCCACAGGGGTACACGGGGATGAACTATCCAGACATTAGATTTGTTGTTAAACACAATGATGTGCAGATGATTGTGAAGACGCTGCCCGATTCCTCGACTGATACATACTCCACAATCAGCTTCTATATAGCCAACATATCCCAGGCGAATGCCGGCAGTTATAGTTGTGAAATTATTGCCAATGGAAAAAATGTGACTGTAACATCACAGCTGTTTGTGATAGAAGGTAATGTAGCTTTATGTTTATGTACTGTGACTTGTTATTCCCGCTAAGCGGAATATGGGAATGGCCTCTATTACATATAACATCCAGTCCAAATCTACTAAAACCTATTAAAGGGACAGACAACTTGATAGTTTAGTGTGTATATATCGGTCGATCTCTCCGTCACAAATTGTGGTTGTTCCATATTGTTGAAACAACTGGATGATTTTGAAATAACTGAGCACTGCCAATGTCATACTTACATCTCAAAGTTCATATATACAGCATATATTTTATGTCATCTGCATAATATTATATCTTGGTCATATCCCTTGAAAAAATGAAATTGCGAGTGTCTCGGTTTTTATGCCAGCAATTTTAATAAAGCATTCTAAAATGTGTGAATTCATGATCATTTCTTTAATAAAGCATTCTAAAGGGTGTGAATTCATGATCATTTCTTTAATAAAGCATTCTAAAATGAGTGAATTCATGATCATTTCTTTAATAAAGCATTCTAAAGGGTGTGATGTGAATTCATGATCATTTCTTTAATAAAGCATTCTAAAATGTGTGAATTCATGATCATTTCTTTAATAAAGCATTCTAAAGGGTGTGAATTCATGATCATTTCTTTAATAAAGCATTCTAAAGGGTGTGAATTCATGATCATTTCTTTAATGAAGCATTATAAAGGTGTGAATTCATGATCATTTCTTTAATAAAGCATTCTAAAATGTGTGAATTCATGATCATTTCTTTAATAAAGCATTCTAAAATGTGTGAATTCATGATCATTTCTTTAATAAAGCATTCTAAATCTTGCTTAATATTTGAACTTAATTATATTTGAATAATGGAAATATGAAACAATAGGCACAATTTCTAATTATGCTCTCTTTAGAAAATCTCAAGGTGCAGCACAATCCAAGTAAACAATTTGGGCTTTAATAATGGGGCTTTAATAATGGGGCTTTAAGTCATATTTGACATACTTATTCAACAACTTCTGTTTGTTGCTCTGTGGAGTAATGAATTAACCCGTAACCTGCCAATTACAAATAAAGTCGCTTTTGCAGACGTGATTAGATCAAACGTGATCAGGCTCTATGCTATTCGTTTAGTGGAGCCAAAACACTTGTCCAAATAGCAAACAATTATGCATTATGCCGCGTCTGATCTGGATCTATGTTGTTTGCACATTCCATCCAATTTATTCAGCAGGTTACGGGTTAACTAGATACTAATCATAGACGTAAATAATATTTCACTCCATTCTTTTCAAGGTGACTCGAGATCGAGTGTTGTACAGAAGGACACGCCTTTCACTATGGACTGTCTGAGTGAGAGTGACAGCAAGCTTCCTCTTGTAGTTAAATGGTTTGTGAATGAATTGATTGTGGGCTCTCAAGGTGCAAGAATTTATTCCAAAGACACGTCTTTCATTGTTACAAGAGCACGTAAGTTTTATTATTTAATTCTGGGAATCGAGTAGCACAGTCAGTAGCATCTACGATTCTCACCAATCATTGAATGCAACCCATGTTCGATCCTTGGCCGGTAAGAATGTGAGATGGTAATGGTTGTCGCCAGATCAGACACATAATTATGTTTTCTTGGGACTGCGGTTTCCTGCCACACGAATGACCACATAATTATGTTGGCTCAAGCTAGACTCCAAATTTTGGGAGAAGTCACTTCTCCCTCCAGATGATTTAGGGAGAAGTGAGAAAATTTAGGGAGAAGTGGGGAGACTTTTGAATGACTGCAAATAGTGAAACCGTATTTACTCGAGGTTTGCAGGATAATCATTGTAGGAACTATTGTATTTAGAAAAGCTGCAGGGAATTCACTAGACTGAAAGTGAAAGAGTCAATGACTCTTGAGGTCAAATCACAAGAGTGTCAAGCTGTATATTTCAAGAGTCAATAATATTACGCATGTTGGTACTTTCCGTACAGGTAACTTTTTCCCGACCATATAATTACCTCTATGCCAATGTGTGTCTGGTGCAACCAGACCTAATTTTTTTATCACAATTAGAGAAAACATTGAATACATTGCCGAGTTGTGTTTAGGACGGTACAACTAAGTTTCATGTTACTTTGTAACTTGTATAGTTCTACATTGTATCCCATCTGCATTTAATTTTATTATGCACGAAATCGGTACGAAACGGATCGAGTACGTTCGACGACATTGTAAAACCGTTAATTTGCATACATTTCTTATATAAAGCGGACATATTCATTTCAATATTTTATAATCTATGAAAATTTGAATGTAAACACATGTGTATGCATTTATAATATGTATAACTCGTATCGTTTGCGAAATCAACTAAAAGTCGAATCCGAAACTCCTAAGTTTTTGTTTGTTACAAACACTGGCTTCAGAAACGTTGCAATCAGGGCCCCGGCATCAGCATATTCGAAATGCATGATTCTACACTGGCTATCAATTTTATATACACTGCATAAATGTAGGCACTGAAAGCCAGTCTGATAAATTTAGTCACAACCACAGAATATTACCGTGACCCAAGTAATTTTCCGTAAATAGCTTTGGGACATTCCAATTTTCAGCAAATTGATTTTTTATTAGTAAATTTTCGCACATATTTTCAACAATTTTAGCGCTTACCTGCATTTCAACACTGATTATTATAAATTGGTATCCTGGCAGTGTGTATTCCAAACAACAAAGCAAACAAACGGATTAGAAAACATTGATAATTACCGGTATGTAAAATTGTATTACATCGGCGTCTGATCGATTTTATTATGTTTATTATCCGGATGTCGGGGGAGATTAGCTTATGGCTCAAGGCGGTATTTTGTACTGTCAAAATGCCATACGACGATACAGATTATCATTAATTAGCAAGTATGCCCTCCAGAAATAAGGCGAATTGGATGTCGCCCTGATGTCTATTTTAGGCGAAGTGGCAGGGAAAAAAGCGACCACTTCGTTCACGTCGCCCTCTAGCGTGACCCCTGTATGTGCTTTCATCTGTGCCAATGGAAATGATTTATATAAGTTGTTAAAGTTTGTTTCACAATCATTGTAGAACAAATATATGTTACGTGGATATTTGTGTTTTACCGTGCAAGATTGGAATTTATCTGCTGGAGTGAGCTCCGAAATAGTGTATTTTGTTTCGGAGCTCTCGGGCCGAGATAAAATCCAATCTTACATTGAAAAACACAAATTTTCTTTTTATTTTATGTTTTCCAATGTTAATTTCAGATTTTAGTGGCCCACAGTCTATCACATGTTTTATTTCCCCCCACTGAGAGCCCCTCGCATTGATTTCAAACAACCTCATTACTACCATTCAATACACACTTGAATTATTTTGCATATAAAATTGAGTAGATGTTAATTAATTGTCAAGTTATGCACATTAGACTTCAAATTCGTGTAAATCTTCTTCATTTGATAACAAATATTTGCAATATGCCAAGAATTTCCTGTCAGCATCAGGCAGAGTATTACAGTAACTTCTTTTTCAGCAACTTTTTTTCCATACCTGACTCTTTTCCACCTGTGATTTTCTTTGCCAGCGTTTATTTTCGTCTACGTGGAATGGTCATAGTTACATGTGTGAATCATGTTCAATTGCATAAAGATCATTCTAAATGCTTCATAAATACTAATGTTATCCGTTCAATTAATTCCATAGGCTACAAGCTGATAAAAGTAGTCGACGTACCCTTCAAATGAATATAATTTGATGGAATATTATTATGGCCTAGTGGCAGTCTTGTGGAGACACGTAAAACTCTTGTCTGTCATTATGTAATTCTGCATCATTTTATGCTCCACCTTGTTGCCTCAACTCGTACAGTGTTCATACAATTGAATTAGACTTGGTATTCATCTTCAATATCGTCAGTCATGCTTTCAGGACGTTTTGTACTTTTCTTTTTATTGCTTCATAATTTCAAATTTGTCTTATTATGCACGTATAAAGGATATTTTGGGTTTTTAGTGCAAAATTGGAATTTATTTCATTGAGTGAACACTTGTAATTTGTATATCACTTCAAGACACAACAACCACTTATGTTAAAGCAGCATTACATCGTATGAAATAAAAGATATTTGAAAAATTCAAATTTTACGTATGGGTAGCAATGCTGCTACACATTCTAACATTATACTTTGTATGCTTATGTTCATTTGGTAAACAGTGTTTTTTTGCGATAAAACAAACTCGAAACCGAAAGTAGGACTTTCCGAGTCGATCGGTCACGCGTTTGTTTACAACCGGAACTTATCGTCCGCACTTGTTTGCATTCAGAATGCATCGTCCCCATTTGTCCCACGTTGTCTTTTTTAATTAAATTACTTGATATGTTGATTCATACCTCTGTTAGCTAAGTCTTTTAGGGACATTTCTACATCCCTGCGAGGGGTTCGACATTAGAGGAAGATAGATAGATAGTTTTTCATGTTCAAAATATATACGTTGTTTTCTACATCCTCTGTTGTTTCATGCATGCGCGCATCCTCTGTTGTTTCATGCATGCGCGCTGTGCGTGTTTATATTTCGTGTGTTGATAAACAAATTCGCGTATACGACGGTTTAAATTTATTGGAATTTTATCGTTTCTGAGTGACTATTTCGATTTTTGTAAACAACACACATTAGTATTTATATTTTTTCTTTATTACGATGTAATGCTGCTTTAAGTGTGAATGTTAGCGATAAAAAATGTTCCAGTTTAATTTTATAGTTAGTATCTCTCTGCTGTCAAAGTTGTAAATGACAAAGCAAATTCACAAGAACATACCATTTTGTAATTACCGGTAATTGAGAAATGAGAATATAGCTCAAGTATTAAAGTACATACAATCAACCATGAAGGAATACGAAACAGTAGCAGTGGAAAATAAAATTCCATCTTCCACTGTTTCAAAACAATAGCAGTTTCTTTCACTAAATTCTTTAAATTCATTGATAATTGAAGAATATAATTTCTCTTGCAGAGATTGATGATGCTTATGATGACATCAGTTGTGTTGTTACTTCCCGAGCTGCCTTAGATGTGTACGCAGGCATTGCTGGTGTGTTAGATGAAGGTTCAGTCACTAAGTTGCACAAAGCAGTTACAGGTAATTGTGCATCATTAATTATCTCTCCCCCATCTGAGGGAGATGCATTGTTTTTGCCTTTGCCTTTGCCTAGGGATCGAGGGGCAAGTCAATACCTCCATCCTTACCCAGCATAGGTGTGAGTCAAACCCTCCATACGTTCCCAGCATAGGGGTGAGTCAATACCTCCATCCTTACCCAGCATAGGGGTGAGTCAATACCTCCATCCTTACCCAGCATAGGGGTGAGTCAAAACCTCCATACGTTCTCAGCATAGGGGATGAGGGGTGAGTCAAAACCTCCATCCTTACCCAGCATAGGTGTGAGTCAAAACCTCCATACGTTCCCAGCATAGGGGTGAGTCAAAACCTCCATACGTTCTCAGCATAGGGGATGAGGGGTGAGTCAAAACCTCCATCCTTACCCAGCATAGGTGTGAGTCAAAACCTCCATACTTACCCAGCATAGGGGTGTGTCAAAACCTCCATACGTTCCCAGCATAGGGGATGAGGGGTGAGTCAAAACCTCCATCCTTACACAGCATAGGTGTGAGTCAAAACCTCCATACGTTCCCAGCATAGGGGTGGGTCAAAACCTCCATACGTTCCCAGCATAGGGGATGAGGGGTGAGTCAAAACCTCCATCCTTACCCTGCATAGGGGAGGAGGGGTGAGTCAAAACCTCCATCCTTACCCAGCATAGGGGAGGAGGGGTGAGTCAAAACCTCCATCCTTACCCAGCATAGGGGTGAGTCAAAACCTCCATACGTTCTCAGCATAGGGGATGAGGGGCGAGTCAATACCTCCATCCTTACCCAGCATAGGGGAGGATGGGTGAGTCAAAACCTCCATCCTTACCCAGCATAGGGGAGGAGGGGTGAGTCAAAACCTCCATCCTTACCCAGCATAGGGGAGGAGAGGTGAGTCAAAACCTCCATCCTTACCCAGGATAGGGGAGGAGGGGTGAGTCAAAACCTCCATATGTTCCAAGCATAGGGGAGGAGGGGTGAGTCAAAACCTCCATATGTTCCAAGCATAGGGGAGGAGGGATGAGTCAAAACCTCCATACATTCCCTGCATAGGGGAGGAGGGGTGAGTCAAAACATCCATACATTCCCAGCATAGGGGAGGAGGGGTGAATCAAAATCTCCATCCGTACCCAGCATAGGGAAGGAGGGGTGAGTCAAAACCTCCATCCTTACCCTGCATAGGGGAGGAGGGGTGAGTCAAAACTACCATCCTTTCCCAGCATAGGGGAGGAGGGGTGAGTCAAAACCTCCATTGCTTCCCTGCATAGGGGAGGAGGGGTGAGTCAAAACCTCCATTGTTTCCCTGCATAGGGGAGGAGGGGTGAGTCAAAACTACCATCCTTTCCCAGCATAGGGGAGGAGGGGTGAGTCAAAACTACCATCCTTTCCCAGCATAGGGGAGGAGGGGTGAGTCAAAACCTCCATTGTTTCCCTGCATAGGGGAGGAGGGGTGAGTCAAAACCACCATCCTTTCCCAGCATAGGGGAGGAGGGGCGAGTCAAAACCTCCATCCTTACCCAGCATAGGGAAGGAGGGGTGTCAAAACCTCCATAGGTTCCCAGCATAGGGGAGGAGGGGTGAGTCAAAATCTCCATCTGTACCCAGCATAGGGAAGGAGGGGTGAGTCAAAACCTCCATCCTTACCCTGCATAGGGGAGGAGGGGTGAGTCAAAACTACCATCCTTTCCCAGCATAGGGGAGGAGGGGTGAGTCAAAACCTCCATTGCTTCCCTGCATAGGGGAGGAGGGGTGAGTCAAAACCTCCATTGTTTCCCTGCATAGGGGAGGAGGGGTGAGTCAAAACTACCATCCTTTCCCAGCATAGGGGAGGAGGGGTGAGTCAAAACTACCATCCTTTCCCAGCATAGGGGAGGAGGGGTGAGTCAAAACCACCATCCTTTCCCAGCATAGGGGAGGAGGGGCGAGTCAAAACCTCCATCCTTACCCAGCATAGGGAATGAGGGGTGTCAAAACCTCCATCCTTACCCAGCATAGGGAAGGAGGCGTGTCAAAACCTCCATACGTTCCCAGCATAGGGGAGGAGGGATGAGTCAAAACCTCCATACGTTCCCTGCATAGGGGAGGAGGGGTGAGTCAAAGCCTCCATACATTCCCAGCATTGGGGAGGAGGGATGTCAAAACCTCCATACATTCCCAGCATTGGGGAGGAGGGATGTCAAAACCTCCATACGTTCCCTGCATAGGGGAGGAGGGGTGAGTCAAAACCTCCATACATTCCCAGCATAGGGGAGGAGGGGTGAGTCAAAATCTCCATCCGTACCCAGCATAGGGAAGGAGGGGTGAGTCAAAACCTCCATCCTTACCCTGCATAGGGGAGGAGGGGTGAGTCAAAACTACCATCCTTTCCCAGCATAGGGGAGGAGGGGTGAGTCAAAACCTCCATTGCTTCCCTGCATAGGGGAGGAGGGGTGAGTCAAAACCTCCATTGTTTCCCTGCATAGGGGAGGAGGGGTGAGTCAAAACTCCATCCGTACCCAGCATAGGGAAGGAGGGGTGAGTCAAAACCTCCATCCTTACCCTGCATAGGGGAGGAGGGGTGAGTCAAAACTACCATCCTTTCCCAGGATAGGGGAGGAGGGGTGAGTCAAAACCTCCATTGCTTCCCTGCATAGGGGAGGAGGGGTGAGTCAAAACCTCCATTGTTTCCCTGCATAGGGGAGGAGGGGTGAGTCAAAACTACCATCCTTTCCCAGCATAGGGGAGGAGGGGTGAGTCAAAACTACCATCCTTTCCCAGCATAGGGGAGGAGGGGTGAGTCAAAACCTCCATTGTTTCCCTGCATAGGGGAGGAGGGGTGAGTCAAAACCACCATCCTTTCCCAGCATAGGGGAGGAGGGGCGAGTCAAAACCTCCATCCTTACCCAGCATAGGGAAGGAGGGGTGTCAAAACCTCCATAGGTTCCCAGCATAGGGGAGGAGGGGTGAGTCAAAATCTCCATCTGTACCCAGCATAGGGAAGGAGGGGTGAGTCAAAACCTCCATCCTTACCCTGCATAGGGGAGGAGGGGTGAGTCAAAACTACCATCCTTTCCCAGCATAGGGGAGGAGGGGTGAGTCAAAACCTCCATTGCTTCCCTGCATAGGGGAGGAGGGGTGAGTCAAAACCTCCATTGTTTCCCTGCATAGGGGAGGAGGGGTGAGTCAAAACTACCATCCTTTCCCAGCATAGGGGAGGAGGGGTGAGTCAAAACTACCATCCTTTCCCAGCATAGGGGAGGAGGGGTGAGTCAAAACCACCATCCTTTCCCAGCATAGGGGAGGAGGGGCGAGTCAAAACCTCCATCCTTACCCAGCATAGGGAATGAGGGGTGTCAAAACCTCCATCCTTACCCAGCATAGGGAAGGAGGCGTGTCAAAACCTCCATACGTTCCCAGCATAGGGGAGGAGGGATGAGTCAAAACCTCCATACGTTCCCTGCATAGGGGAGGAGGGGTGAGTCAAAGCCTCCATACATTCCCAGCATTGGGGAGGAGGGATGTCAAAACCTCCATACATTCCCAGCATTGGGGAGGAGGGATGTCAAAACCTCCATACGTTCCCTGCATAGGGGAGGAGGGGTGAGTCAAAACCTCCATACATTCCCAGCATAGGGGAGGAGGGGTGAGTCAAAATCTCCATCCGTACCCAGCATAGGGAAGGAGGGGTGAGTCAAAACCTCCATCCTTACCCTGCATAGGGGAGGAGGGGTGAGTCAAAACTACCATCCTTTCCCAGCATAGGGGAGGAGGGGTGAGTCAAAACCTCCATTGCTTCCCTGCATAGGGGAGGAGGGGTGAGTCAAAACCTCCATTGTTTCCCTGCATAGGGGAGGAGGGGTGAGTCAAAACTACCATCCTTTCCCAGCATAGGGGAGGAGGGGTGAGTCAAAACTACCATCCTTTCCCAGCATAGGGGAGGAGGGGTGAGTCAAAACCTCCATTGTTTCCCTGCATAGGGGAGGAGGGGTGAGTCAAAACCACCATCCTTTCCCAGCATAGGGGAGGAGGGGCGAGTCAAAACCTCCATCCTTACCCAGCATAGGGAAGGAGGGGTGTCAAAACCTCCATACGTTCCCAGCATAGGGGATGAGGGGTGAGTCAAAACCTCCATCCTTACACAGCATAGGTGTGAGTCAAAACCTCCATACGTTCCCAGCATAGGGGTGGGTCAAAACCTCCATACGTTCCCAGCATAGGGGATGAGGGGTGAGTCAAAACCTCCATCCTTACCCTGCATAGGGGAGGAGGGGTGAGTCAAAACCTCCATCCTTACCCAGCATAGGGGAGGAGGGGTGAGTCAAAACCTCCATCCTTACCCAGCATAGGGGTGAGTCAAAACCTCCATACGTTCTCAGCATAGGGGATGAGGGGCGAGTCAATACCTCCATCCTTACCCAGCATAGGGGAGGATGGGTGAGTCAAAACCTCCATCCTTACCCAGCATAGGGGAGGAGGGGTGAGTCAAAACCTCCATCCTTACCCAGCATAGGGGAGGAGAGGTGAGTCAAAACCTCCATCCTTACCCAGCATAGGGGAGGAGGGGTGAGTCAAAACCTCCATATGTTCCAAGCATAGGGGAGGAGGGATGAGTCAAAACCTCCATACATTCCCTGCATAGGGGAGGAGGGGTGAGTCAAAACATCCATACATTCCCAGCATAGGGGAGGAGGGGTGAGTCAAAATCTCCATCCGTACCCAGCATAGGGAAGGAGGGGTGAGTCAAAACCTCCATCCTTACCCTGCATAGGGGAGGAGGGGTGAGTCAAAACTACCATCCTTTCCCAGGATAGGGGAGGAGGGGTGAGTCAAAACCTCCATTGCTTCCCTGCATAGGGGAGGAGGGGTGAGTCAAAACCTCCATTGTTTCCCTGCATAGGGGAGGAGGGGTGAGTCAAAACTACCATCCTTTCCCAGCATAGGGGAGGAGGGGTGAGTCAAAACTACCATCCTTTCCCAGCATAGGGGAGGAGGGGTGAGTCAAAACCACCATCCTTTCCCAGCATAGGGGAGGAGGGGCGAGTCAAAACCTCCATCCTTACCCAGCATAGGGGAGGAGGGGCGAGTCAAAACCTCCATCCTTACCCAGCATAGGGAAGGAGGGGTGTCAAAACCTCCATACGTTCCCAGCATAGGGGAGGAGGGGTGAGTCAAAATCTCCATCTGTACCCAGCATAGGGAAGGAGGGGTGAGTCAAAACTACCATCCTTTCCCAGCATAGGGGAGGAGGGGTGAGTCAAAACCTCCATTGCTTCTCTGCATAGGGGAGGACGGGTGAGTCAAAACCTCCATTGTTTCCCTGCATAGGGGAGGAGGGGTGAGTCAAAACTACCATCCTTTCCCAGCATAGGGGAGGAGGGGTGAGTCAAAACTACCATCCTTTCCCAGCATAGGGGAGGAGGGGTGAGTCAAAACCTCCATTGTTTCCCTGCATAGGGGAGGAGGGGTGAGTCAAAACCACCATCCTTTCCCAGCATAGGGGAGGAGGGGCGAGTCAAAACCTCCATCCTTACCCAGCATAGGGAAGGAGGGGTGTCAAAACCTCCATACGTTCCCAGCATAGGGGAGGAGGGATGAGTCAAAACCTCCATACGTTCCCTGCATAGGGGAGGAGGGGTGAGTCAAAACCTCCATACATTCCCAGCATAGGGGAGGAGGGGTGAGTCAAAATCTCCATCCGTACCCAGCATAGGGAAGGAGGGGTGAGTCAAAACCTCCATCCTTACCCTGCATAGGGGAGGAGGGGTGAGTCAAAACTACCATCCTTTCCCAGCATAGGGGAGGAGGGGTGAGTCAAAACCTCCATTGCTTCCCTGCATAGGGGAGGAGGGGTGAGTCAAAACCTCCATTGTTTCCCTGCATAGGGGAGGAGGGGTGAGTCAAAACTACCATCCTTTCCCAGCATAGGGGAGGAGGGGTGAGTCAAAACTACCATCCTTTCCCAGCATAGGGGAGGAGGGGTGAGTCAAAACCTCCATTGTTTCCCTGCATAGGGGAGGAGGGGTGAGTCAAAACCACCATCCTTTCCCAGCATAGGGGAGGAGGGGCGAGTCAAAACCTCCATCCTTACCCAGCATAGGGAATGAGGGGTGTCAAAACCTCCATCCTTACCCAGCATAGGGAAGGAGGCGTGTCAAAACCTCCATACGTTCCCAGCATAGGGGAGGAGGGATGAGTCAAAACCTCCATACGTTCCCTGCATAGGGGAGGAGGGGTGAGTCAAAGCCTCCATACATTCCCAGCATTGGGGAGGAGGGATGTCAAAACCTCCATACATTCCCAGCATTGGGGAGGAGGGATGTCAAAACCTCCATACGTTCCCTGCATAGGGGAGGAGGGGTGAGTCAAAACCTCCATACATTCCCAGCATAGGGGAGGAGGGGTGAGTCAAAATCTCCATCCGTACCCAGCATAGGGAAGGAGGGGTGAGTCAAAACCTCCATCCTTACCCTGCATAGGGGAGGAGGGGTGAGTCAAAACTACCATCCTTTCCCAGCATAGGGGAGGAGGGGTGAGTCAAAACCTCCATTGCTTCCCTGCATAGGGGAGGAGGGGTGAGTCAAAACCTCCATTGTTTCCCTGCATAGGGGAGGAGGGGTGAGTCAAAACTACCATCCTTTCCCAGCATAGGGGAGGAGGGGCGAGTCAAAACCTCCATCCTTACCCAGCATAGGGAAGGAGGGGTGTCAAAACCTCCATACGTTCCCAGCATAGGGGAGGAGGGATGAGTCAAAACCTCCATACGTTCCCTGCATAGGGGAGGAGGGGTGAGTCAAAACCTCCATACATTCCCAGCATTGGGGAGGAGGGATGTCAAAACCTCCATACATTCCCAGCATTGGGGAGGAGGGATGTCAAAACCTCCATACGTTCCCTGCATAGGGGAGGAGGGGTGAGTCAAAACCTCCATACATTCCCAGCATAGGGGAGGAGGGGTGAGTCAAAACCTCCATACATTCCCAGCATAGGGGAGGAGGGGTGAGTCAAAACCTCCATACATTCCCAGCATAGGGGAGGAGGGGTGAGTCAAAACCTCCATCCTTACCCAGCATATGGGAGGAGGTGTGAGTCAAAACCTTCATCCTTACCCAGCATAGGGGGGAGGAGGGGTGAGTCAAAACCTCCATACATTCCCAGCATAGGGGAGGAGGGGTGAGTCAAAACCTCCATCCTTACCCAGCATATGGGAGGAGGTGTGAGTCAAAACCTCCATCCTTACCCAGCATAGGGGTGAGTCAAAACCTCCATACATTCCCAGCATAGGGGAGGAGGGGTGAGTCAAAACCTCCATATATTCCCAGCATAGGGGAGGAGGGGTGAGTCAAAACCTCCATACATTCCCAGCATAGGGGAGGAGGGGTGAGTCAAAACCTCCATACATTCCCAGCATAGGGGAGGAGGGGTGAGTCAAAACCTCCATCCTTACCTTACCCGGCATAGGGAAACTCCATCCTGACCCAGCATAAGGAAGGAGGGGCGAGTCAAAAGGGAAGTGGGAATGTAGTCTCTTGCTGCTTAGCGCAAGTTGATTGTCCTATAGACATGTTTGACTATATGGCTCCGAGTTGTTAAAACATTTCTCAGCTCTCAGACTCCAAGCGATATGATTGGTTGATTCTGAGATTTACACTTGGCAACCAATCAGAATTATTGAGACTGAGTTTGAGGAACGTTTTTATCTCCAGATTTTGTAACTATGTTGTACTGGAATAACCAACCAGATATTATTATGGTTATATCTATTATTAAGATGAAGTTGTGATAGCGCAGTGGATACGCGTTCACTTCAGGTGCGAAATGCCCGGAGTTTGTGCCCCGCTGGAGCCTTTACTATTGTGCCCTTAGACACGGCATTTAAATTCCACGGTGTCTCTTCTCTCTCCCTCGTGGTGATGGATTTGACCAGGAATGAGGTCTCGAGAGTGATTAATATAAGTTGTAAGAACTTGTTTCGCAATCGAGCTAAAATAATTTTGTATAAACTAATTTTGAAATTGATTTCTGTGTGTGTTTCAGTTTTAGATGTAAAGCCGTGCTCAGATATGACATCATGTGTGCTGGAAGCTCAAGTACATGGTAGCATAAGTGATACTGTATACTGGCAGATAGACGGTGTAACGGTTAACTCCACTACCGAAGTAATAGGAAACATCACCACCTGCATGACAAATGAACAAGATATAAACAGTACACAGACAGTGGAGTTACTGATCAGTGATGGACAAGATGTATGGAAGAGGAATATTACAATCGGTATATCATCTATTAATCTATTATACCATCCATACCCACCTACAAGACAACCCCCGCCTACTCCCCGCCTACTTTAGTCTTAAAATCTGTGGGTTTAAGCATTCACTCGCCTACAAGACGACCCCCGCCTACTCCCCGCCTACTTTGGTCCTAAAATCTGTGGGTTTAAGCATTCACTAGCCTACAAGACGACCCCCGCCTACTCCCCGCCTACTTTGGTCCTAAAATCTGTGGGTTTAAGCATTCACTAGCCTACAAGACGACCCCCGCCTACTTTAGTCCTAAAATCTGTGGGTTTAAGCATGCACTCGCCTACAAGACGACCCCTGCCTACTTTAGTCCTTAAATCTGTGGGTTTAAGCATTCACTCGCCTACAAGACAACCCCCGCCTACTCCCCGCCTACTTTAGTCCTAAAATCTGTGGGTTTAAGCATGCACTCGCCTATAAGACAACCCCCGCTACTCCCCGCCTACTTTAGTCCTTAAATCTGTGGGTTTAAGCATTCACTCACCTACAAGACAACCCCCGCCTACTCCCTGCCTACTTTAGTCCTAAAATATGTGGGTTTAAGCATTCACTCGCCTACAAGACGACCCCCACCTACTTTAGTCCTAAAATATGTGGGTTTAAGCATTCACTCGCCTACAAGACAACCCCCGCCTACTCCCCGCCTACTTTAGTCCTTAAATCTGTGGGTTTAAGCATTCACTCGCCTACAAGACGACCCCCGCCTACTTTAGTCCTTAAATCTGTGGGTTTAAGCATTCACTCACCTACAAGACAACCCCCGCCTACTCCCTGCCTACTTTAGTCCTTAAATCTGTGGGTTTAAGTATTCACTCACCTACAAGACGACCCCCGCCTACTCCCCGTCTACTTTAGTCCTAAAATATGTGGGTTTAAGCATTCACTCGCCTACAAGACAACCCCCGCCTACTTTAGTCCTTAAATCTGTGGGTTTAAGCATTCACTCGCCTACAAGACAACCCCCGCCTACTTTAGTCCTTAAATCTGTGGGTTTAAGCATTCACTCGCCTACAAGACGACCGCCTACTTTAGTCCTAAAATCTGTGGGTTTAAGCATTCACTCGCCTACAAGACGACCCCCGCCTACTTTAGTCCTAAAATCTGGGTTTAAGCATTCACTCGCCTACAAGACGACCCCCGCCTACTTTAGTCTAAATCTGTGGGTTTAAGCATTCACTCGCCTACAAGACGACCCCCGCCTACTTTAGTCCTAAAATCTGTGGGTTTAAGCATTCACTCGCCTACAAGACGACCCCCGCCTACTTTAGTCCTAAAATCTGTGGGTTTAAGCATTCACTCGCCTACAAGACGACCCCCGCCTACTTTAGTCCTTAAATCTGTGGGTTTAAGCATTCACTCGCCTACAAGACGACCCCCTGCCTACTTTAGTCCTAAAATCTGTGGGTTTAAGCATTCACTCGCCTACAAGACGACCCCCACCTACTTTAGTCCTTATATCTGTGGGTTTAAGCATTCACTCGCCTACAAGACGACCCCCGCCTACTTTAGTCCTTAAATCTGTGGGTTTAAGCATTCACTCGCCTACAAGACACCCCCGCCTACTTTAGTCCTAAAATCTGTGGGTTTAAGCATTCACTCGCCTACAAGACACCCCCGCCTACTTTAGTCCTTAAATCTGTGGGTTTAAGCATTCACTCGCCTACAAGACGACCCCCGCCTACTTTAGTCCTAAAATCTGTGGGTTTAAGCATTCACTCGCCTACAAGACGACCCCCGCCTACTTTAGTCCTTAAATCTGTGGGTTTAAGCATTCACTCGCCTACAAGACGACCCCCGCCTACTTTAGTCCTAAAATCTGTGGGTTTAAGCATTCACTCGCCTACAAGACGACCCCCACCTACTTTAGTCCTTATATCTGTGGGTTTAAGCATGCACTCGCCTACAAGACGACCCCCGCCTACTTTAGTCCTTAAATCTGTGGGTTTAAGCATGCACTCGCCTACAAGACGACCCCCACCTACTTTAGTCCTTAAATCTGTGGGTTTAAGCATGCACTCGCCTACAAGACGACCCCCGCCTACTTTAGTCCTTAAATCTGTGGGTTTAAGCATGCACTCGCCTACAAGACGACCCCCGCCTACTTTAGTCCTTAAATCTGTGGGTTTAAGCATGCACTCGCCTACAAGACGACCCCCGCCTACTTTAGTCCTTAAATCTGTGGGTTTAAGCATGCACTCGCCTACAAGACGACCCCCACCTACTTTAGTCCTTAAATCTGTGGGTTTAAGCATGCACTCGCCTACAAGACGACCCCCACCTACTTTAGTCCTTAAATCTGTGGGTTTAAGCATTCACTCGCCTATAAGACGACCCCCGCCTACTTTAGTCCTTATATCTGTGGGTTTAAGCATTCACTCGCCTATAAGACAGGTTGATAAAATGGACACCAGACATGTATGTTGGTAAATATAATCCTCGATAATCCTTTGTTCACACCCGTTTCCGGTTAACACAATAACAACATCACACTAGCTAATGGCACCTGGGGCTATGAATTTGTCCAATGTATCCATGACGATCAACCTTTCAATGCATGTCATGTCAATTACATGAAATTAGCAAATCAGTAATCGTTTGATGTTCACAGCTAAGCTGCCGAAGGTTTTTAATTTCTTTTAATTGGACCGAATGATTGACAGTCGATTATATATGAAGGAAAATTGTTTGCATTAACTTAAAGAAGTGTGTGAGGATTATGTTTGCAATTAAATAATAATTAATATTTCAAACAAAGCCGAAAAGTTTGATTTGTAATGAATGATTGATAATGAAAAGTGTTGATTTGTGATGAATGATTGATAATGAAGACGATTGATTCATTTGTTTCAAGTGTGCGAGGATTAAGTATCATTAAATATGTAAATAATTAATAAACTAAATAATAATCAGAAAGCTGAAAATCTGTTAATAGATATGGAGTTTCCGTGTTTTGATTTTGCTACGCAGTGCACACGAAATAATGCAGCCAAATGTATAGATACACATATGCAGCTCTGACATATATACACGTACACGGCATGTGCGTATCTATGCAATCAAGTGCCTATGTCATCAACTCATCAATTACGGTGTGTTGCAAAATCAATTTTCTTGAAACAAAACACGAAAATTCCATATCTATTTTAAGACAACCTGTTGTAATTTGAAGAAGCTCTGTAGCGGTTACTTCCCTTATACCTATATACCTAGATCTTATTGACAATTTAGTGCCTCGGTCAAAACATCTGTCTCGGATTAATGTATGTATTACTTTGGGATTATCGGACAATAGGGGCAATTAACATGGATCAGTCAAGCAATTTATTACATTAGGATTAATTATCTCAATGGCAAAGCATGGGCTAGGTGTATAGATAAGACACGTGTAATTTTGATCCCAATAATGAAAATTTTGTATGGAATTCCCATAAAGCAAGGACCGCGTTGAATGCAATGCGACACTCGGATTGGTTGTGTCGGGAAAATACCCGGATTTCTAGTTCTGCTTCATGTAATGCAACACTTTGTGTTGGGAAAATACCCTGATTTCTAGTTCTGCTTAATGTAATGCAACGCTTTGTGTTGGGAAAATACCCTGATTTCTAGTTCTGCTTCATGTAATGCAACGCTTTTGTGTCGGGAAAATACCCTGATTTCTAGTTTGCTTAATGTAATGCAACGCTTTGTGTGGGGAAAATACCTTGATTTCTAGTTCTGCTTCTTGTAATGCAATGCTTTGTGTCGGGAAAATACCCGAATTTCTAGGTCTGCTTAATGTAATGCAACACTTTGTGTCGGGAAAATACCCGAATTTCTAGTTCTGCTTCTTGTAATGCAATGCTTTGTGTTGGGAAAATACCCTGATTTCTTGGTCTGCTTAATGTAATGCAACACTTTGTGTCGGGAAAATACCCTGATTTCTAGGTCTGCTTAATGTAATGCAACACTTTGTGTCGGGAAAATACCCTGATTTCTAGGTCTGCTTAATGTAATGCAACACTTTGTGTCGGGAAAATACCCTGATTTCTAGGTCTGCTTAATGTAATGCAACACTTTGTGTCGGGAAAATACCCTGATTTCTAGGTCTGCTTAATGTAATGCAATGCTGATTTTTTCCGTTTAAACCCTCATTCATTTATTATTTCTGACTTCTCGGGACACAACTCCGGTAACTCATTATTTATTCTGGTAACTCATTATTTATTCTGGTAACTCATTATTTATTCTGGTAACTCATTATTTATTCCGGTAACTCATTATTTATTCTGGTAACTCATTATTTATTTCGGTAACTCATTATTTATTCTGGTAACTCATTATTTATTCCGGTAACTCATTATTTATTCCGTTAACTCATTATTTATTTCGGTAACTCATTATTTATTCTGGTAACTCATTATTTATTCCATTAACTCATTCTTTATTCTGGTAACTCATTTATCCAGTAACTCATTATTCCGGTAACTCATTATTCCAGTAACTCATTATTCCGTTAACTCATTATTTATTCCGGTAACTCATTATTTATTTCGGTAACTCATTATTCCGTTAACTCATTATTTATTCCTGTAACTCATTATTTATACATTATTTATTCCGTTAACTCATTATTTATTCCGTTGACTCATTATTTATTCTGGCAACTCATTATTTATTCCGGTAACTCATTATTTATTCCGTTGACTCATTATTTATTCCGGTAACTCATTATTTATTCCGTTAACTCATTATTTATTCCGTTCACTCATTATTTATTCTGTTGACTCATTATTTATTCCGGTAACTCATTATTCCGTTAACTCATTATTTATTCCGGTAACTCATTATTTATTCCGGTAACTCATTATTTATTCCAGTAACTCATTATTTATTCCGTTAACTCATTATTTATTCCGGTAACTCATTATTTATTCCGTTAACTCATTATTCCGTTAACTCATTATTTATTCCTGTAACTCATTATTTATTCCGGTAACTCATTATTTATTCCGTTAACTCATTATTTATTCCGTTAACTCATTATTTATTCCGGTAACTCATTATTTATTCCAGTAACTCATTATTTATTCCGTTAACTCATTATTTATTCCGTTGACTCATTATTTATTCCGGTAACTCATTATTCCGTTGACTCATTATTTATTCTAGTAACTCATTATTCCGTTAACTCATTATTTATTCCGGTAACTCATTATTTATTCCGGTAACTCATTATTCCGTTAACTCATTATTTATTCCGGTAACTCATTATTCCGTTGACTCATTATTTATTCTAGTAACTCATTATTCCGTTAACTCATTATTTATTCCGGTAACTCATTATTTATTCCGGTAACTCATTATTCCGTTAACTCATTATTTATTCCGGTAACTCATTATTTATTCCGTTAACTCATTATTTATTCTGGTAACTCTTTATTTATTTCGGTAACTCATTATTTATTCCAGTAACTCATTATTTATTCCGTTAACTCATTATTTATTCCGGTAACTCATTATTTATTCCGTTAACTCATTATTCCGTTAACTCATTATTTATTCCTGTAACTCATTATTTATTCCGGTAACTCATTATTTATTTCGGTAACTCATTATTCCGTTAACTCATTATTTATTCCTGTAACTCATTATTTATACATTATTTATTCCGTTAACTCATTATTTATTCCGTTGACTCATTATTTATTCCGGTAACTCATTATTCCGTTAACTCATTATTTATTCTGGCAACTCATTATTTATTCCGGTAACTCATTATTTATTCCGTTGACTCATTATTTATTCCGGTAACTCATTATTTATTCCGTTAACTCATTATTTATTCCGTTAACTCATTATTTATTCCGTTAACTCATTATTTATTCTGTTGACTCATTATTTATTCCGGTAACTCATTATTCCGTTAACTCATTATTTATTCCGGTAACTCATTATTTATTCCGGTAACTCATTATTCATTCCGGTAACTCATTATTTATTTCGGTAACTTATTATTTATTCCATTAACTCATTATTTATTCCGTTGACTCATTATTTATTCTAGTAACTCATTATTCCGTTAACTCATTATTTATTCCGGTAACTCATTATTTATTCCGGTAACTCATTATTCCGTTAACTCATTATTTATTCCGGTAACTCATTATTTATTCCGTTGACTCATTATTTATTCCGGTAACTCATTATTCCGTTGACTCATTATTTATTCTAGTAACTCATTATTCCGTTAACTCATTATTTATTCCGGTAACTCATTATTTATTCCGGTAACTCATTATTCCGTTAACTCATTATTTATTCCGGTAACTCATTATTTATTCCGTTAACTCATTATTTATTCTGGTAACTCTTTATTTATTTCGGTAACTCATTATTTATTCCAGTAACTCATTATTTATTCCGTTAACTCATTATTTATTCCGGTAACTCATTATTTATTCCGTTAACTCATTATTCCGTTAACTCATTATTTATTCCTGTAACTCATTATTTATTCCGGTAACTCATTATTTATTTCGGTAACTCATTATTCCGTTAACTCATTATTTATTCCTGTAACTCATTATTTATACATTATTTATTCCGTTAACTCATTATTTATTCCGTTGACTCATTATTTATTCCGGTAACTCATTATTCCGTTAACTCATTATTTATTCTGGCAACTCATTATTTATTCCGGTAACTCATTATTTATTCCGTTGACTCATTATTTATTCCGGTAACTCATTATTTATTCCGTTAACTCATTATTTATTCCGTTAACTCATTATTTATTCTGTTGACTCATTATTTATTCCGGTAACTCATTATTCCGTTAACTCATTATTTATTCCGGTAACTCATTATTTATTCCGGTAACTCATTATTTATTCCAGTAACTCATTATTTATTCCGTTAACTCATTATTTATTCCGGTAACTCATTATTTATTCCGTTAACTCATTATTCCGTTAACTGATTATTTATTCCTGTAACTCATTATTTATTCCGGTAACTCATTATTTATTCCGTTAACTCATTATTTATTCCGTTAACTCATTATTTATTCCGGTAACTCATTATTTATTCCAGTAACTCATTATTTATTCCGTTAACTCATTATTTATTCCGTTGACTCATTATTTATTCCAGTAACTCATTATTCCGTTAACTCATTATTTATTCCGGTAACTCATTATTCATTCCGGTAACTCATTATTTATTCCGGTAACTTATTATTTATTCCATTAACTCATTATTTATTCCGTTAACTCATTATTTATTCCGGTAACTCATTATTTATTCCGGTAACTCATTATTCCGTTAACTCATTATTTATTCCGGTAACTCATTATTTATTCCGTTAACTCATTATTTATTCTGGTAACTCTTTATTTATTCGTTACTCTTATTTATTCGGTACTCTTTTTATTTCGGTAACTCATTATTATCCGTACTCATTATTATTCCGTTAACTCATTATTCCGTTAATATTATTTATTCCGTTAACTCATTATTTTTCGGTACTCATTATTTATTCGGTAACTATTATTCCGTTAACTCATTATTTATTCCGGTAACTCATTATTTATTCCAGTAACTCATTATTTATTCCGTTAACTCATTATTTATTCCGGTAACTCATTATTTATTCCGTTAACTCATTATTCCGTTAACTGATTATTTATTCCTGTAACTCATTATTTATTCCGGTAACTCATTATTTATTCCGTTAACTCATTATTTATTCCGTTAACTCATTATTTATTCCGGTAACTCATTATTTATTCCGGTAACTCATTATTTATTCCGTTAACTCATTATTTATTCCGTTGACTCATTATTTATTCCGGTAACTCATTATTCCGTTAACTCATTATTTATTCCGGTAACTCATTATTTATTCTGGTAACTCATTATTCATTCCGGTAACTCATTATTTATTCCGGTAACTTATTATTTATTCCGTTAACTCATTATTTATTCCGGTAACTCATTATTTATTCCGGTAACTCATTTTTCCGTTAACTCATTATTTATTCCGTTAACTCATTATTTATTCCGGTAACTCATTATTCCGTTAACTCATTATTTATTCCGGTAACTCATTATTTATTCCGTTAACTCATTATTTATTCTGGTAACTCTTTATTTATTTCGGTAACTCATTATTTATTCCGGTAACTCATTATTCCATTAACTCATTATTTATTCCTGTAACTCATTATTCCGGTAACTCATTATTCCATTAACTCATTATTTATTCCGGTAACTCATTATTTATTCCGGTAACTCATATTTATTCCGGTAACTCATTATTTATTCCGTTAACTCATTATTCGGTAACTCATTATTCCATTAACTCATTATTTATTCCGTTAACTCATTATTTATTCCGTTAACTCATTATTTATTCCGGTAACTCATTACTTATTCCATTAACTCATTATTTATTCCGTTGACTCATTATTTATTCTGGTAACTCATTATTCCGTTAACTCATTATTTATTCCGGTAACTCATTATTTATTCCGGTAACTCATTATTCCGTTAACTCATTATTTATTCCGGTAACTCATTATTTATTCCGTTGACTCATTATTTATTCCGGTAACTCATTATTCCGTTGACTCATTATTTATTCCGGTAACTCATTATTCCGTTAACTCATTATTTATTCCGGTAACTCATTATTTTTCTGGTAACTCATTATTCCGTTAACTCATTATTTATTCCGGTAACTCATTATTTATTCCGGTAACTCATTATTTATTCTGGTAACTCATTATTTATTTCGGTAACTCATTATTTATTCCGGTAACTCATTATTTATTCCGTTAACTCATTATTTATTCCGTTAACTCATTATTTATTCCGTTAACTCATTATTCCGTTAACTCATTATTTATTCCGGTAACTCATTATTTATTCCGGTAACTCATTATTTATTTCGGTAACTCATTATTCCGTTAACTCATTATTTATTCCGTTGACTCATTATTTATTCCGGTAACTCATTATTCCGTTAACTCATTATTTATTCCGGTAACTCATTATTTATTCCGTTAACTCATTATTTATTCTGGTAACTCATTATTTATTCCGGTAACTCATTATTTATTCCGGTAACTCATTATTTATTCCGTTAACTCATTATTTATTCCGGTAACTCATTATTTATTCCGTTGACTCATTATT
>CM026386.1:28389733-28414121 GCA_014843695.1 Archivesica marissinica | reverse complement strand
GCAATGCTGATTTTTTCCGTTTAAACCCTCATTCATTTATTATTTCTGACTTCTCGGGACACAACTCCGGTAACTCATTATTTATTCTGGTAACTCATTATTTATTCTGGTAACTCATTATTTATTCTGGTAACTCATTATTTATTCCGGTAACTCATTATTTATTCTGGTAACTCATTATTTATTTCGGTAACTCATTATTTATTCTGGTAACTCATTATTTATTCCGGTAACTCATTATTTATTCCGTTAACTCATTATTTATTTCGGTAACTCATTATTTATTCTGGTAACTCATTATTTATTCCATTAACTCATTCTTTATTCTGGTAACTCATTTATCCAGTAACTCATTATTCCGGTAACTCATTATTCCAGTAACTCATTATTCCGTTAACTCATTATTTATTCCGGTAACTCATTATTTATTTCGGTAACTCATTATTCCGTTAACTCATTATTTATTCCTGTAACTCATTATTTATACATTATTTATTCCGTTAACTCATTATTTATTCCGTTGACTCATTATTTATTCTGGCAACTCATTATTTATTCCGGTAACTCATTATTTATTCCGTTGACTCATTATTTATTCCGGTAACTCATTATTTATTCCGTTAACTCATTATTTATTCCGTTCACTCATTATTTATTCTGTTGACTCATTATTTATTCCGGTAACTCATTATTCCGTTAACTCATTATTTATTCCGGTAACTCATTATTTATTCCGGTAACTCATTATTTATTCCAGTAACTCATTATTTATTCCGTTAACTCATTATTTATTCCGGTAACTCATTATTTATTCCGTTAACTCATTATTCCGTTAACTCATTATTTATTCCTGTAACTCATTATTTATTCCGGTAACTCATTATTTATTCCGTTAACTCATTATTTATTCCGTTAACTCATTATTTATTCCGGTAACTCATTATTTATTCCAGTAACTCATTTATTCGTAACTCATTATTCCGTTAACTCATTTATCCGGTAACTCATTATTCCGTTGACTCATTATTTATTCCAGTAACTCATTATTCCGTTAACTCATTATTTATTCTGGTAACTCATTATTTATTCCGGTAACTCATTATTTATTCCGTTAACTCATTATTTATTCCGGTAACTCATTATTCCGTTAACTCATTATTTATTCCGGTAACTCATTATTCCGTTGACTCATTATTTATTCCGGTAACTCATTATTTATTCCGGTAACTCATTATTCCGTTAACTCATTATTTATTCCGGTAACTCATTATTTATTCCGGTAACTCATTATTCCGTTAACTCATTATTTATTCCGGTAACTCATTATTTATTCCGTTAACTCATTATTTATTCTGGTAACTCTTTATTTATTTCGGTAACTCATTATTTATTCCTGTAACTCATTATTCCGTTAACTCATTATTTATTCCTGTAACTCATTATTCTGTTAACTCATTATTCCGTTAACTCATTATTTATTCCGGTAACTCATTATTTATTCCGGTAACTCATTATTTATTCCGGTAACTCATTATTTATCCGTTAACTCATTATTTATTCCGGTAACTCATTATTTATTCCGTTAACTCATTATTTATTCCGTTAACTCATTATTCCGTTAACTCATTATTCCGTTAACTCATTATTTATTCCGGTAACTCATTATTTATTCCGGTAACTCATTATTCCGTTAACTCATTATTTATTCCGTTAACTCATTATTTATTCCGTTAACTCATTTTATTCCGTTAACTATTATTATTCGTTGACTCATTATTTATTCCGGTAACTCATTATTCCGTTAACTCATTATTTATTCCGTAACTCATTATTTATTCCGGTAACTCATTATTTATTCCGGTAACTCATTATTCCGTTAACTCATTATTTATTCCGGTAACTCATTATTTATTCCGTTAACTCATTATTTATTCTGGTAACTCTTTATTTATTTCGGTAACTCATTATTTATTCCAGTAACTCATTATTTATTCCGTTAACTCATTATTTATTCCGGTAACTCATTATTTATTCCGTTAACTCATTATTCCGTTAACTCATTATTTATTCCTGTAACTCATTATTTATTCCGGTAACTCATTATTTATTTCGGTAACTCATTATTCCGTTAACTCATTATTTATTCCTGTAACTCATTATTTATTCCGGTAACTCATTATTCCGTTAACTCATTATTTATTCCGGTAACTCATTATTTATTCCGTTAACTCATTATTTATTCTGGTAACTCTTTATTTATTTCGGTAACTCATTATTTATTCCAGTAACTCATTATTTATTCCGTTAACTCATTATTTATTCCGGTAACTCATTATTTATTCCGTTAACTCATTATTCCGTTAACTCATTATTTATTCCTGTAACTCATTATTTATTCCGGTAACTCATTATTTATTTCGGTAACTCATTATTCCGTTAACTCATTATTTATTCCTGTAACTCATTATTTATACATTATTTATTCCGTTAACTCATTATTTATTCCGTTGACTCATTATTTATTCCGGTAACTCATTATTCCGTTAACTCATTATTTATTCTGGCAACTCATTATTTATTCCGGTAACTCATTATTTATTCCGTTGACTCATTATTTATTCCGGTAACTCATTATTTATTCCGTTAACTCATTATTTATTCCGTTAACTCATTATTTATTCTGTTGACTCATTATTTATTCCGGTAACTCATTATTCCGTTAACTCATTATTTATTCCGGTAACTCATTATTTATTCCGGTAACTCATTATTTATTCCAGTAACTCATTATTTATTCCGTTAACTCATTATTTATTCCGGTAACTCATTATTTATTCCGTTAACTCATTATTCCGTTAACTGATTATTTATTCCTGTAACTCATTATTTATTCCGGTAACTCATTATTTATTCCGTTAACTCATTATTTATTCCGTTAACTCATTATTTATTCCGGTAACTCATTATTTATTCCAGTAACTCATTATTTATTCCGTTAACTCATTATTTATTCCGTTGACTCATTATTTATTCCAGTAACTCATTATTCCGTTAACTCATTATTTATTCCGGTAACTCATTATTCATTCCGGTAACTCATTATTTATTCCGGTAACTTATTATTTATTCCATTAACTCATTATTTATTCCGTTTTTTTTTTTTTTTTGTTAACTCATTATTTATTCCGGTAACTCATTATTTATTCCGGTAACTCATTATTCCGTTAACTCATTATTTATTCCGGTAACTCATTATTTATTCCGTTAACTCATTATTTATTCTGGTAACTCTTTATTTATTTCGGTAACTCATTATTTATTCCAGTAACTCATTATTTATTCCGTTAACTCATTATTTATTCCGGTAACTCATTATTTATTCCGTTAACTCATTATTCCGTTAACTGATTATTTATTCCTGTAACTCATTATTTATTCCGGTAACTCATTATTTATTCCGTTAACTCATTATTTATTCCGTTAACTCATTATTTATTCCGGTAACTCATTATTTATTCCGGTAACTCATTATTTATTCCGTTAACTCATTATTTATTCAGTCGACTCATTATTTATTCCGGTAACTCATTATTCCGTTAACTCATTATTTATTCCGGTAACTCATTATTTATTCTGGTAACTCATTATTCATTCCGGTAACTCATTATTTATTCTGGTAACTTATTATTTATTCCGTTAACTCATTATTTATTCCGTTGACTCATTATTTATTCTAGTAACTCATTATTCCGTTAACTCATTATTTATTCCGGTAACTCATTATTTATTCCGGTAACTCATTATTCCGTTAACTCATTATTTATTCCGGTAACTCATTATTTATTCCGTTAACTCATTATTTATTCCGGTAACTCATTATTCCGTTAACTCATTATTTATTCCGGAAACTCATTATTTATTCCGGTAACTCATTATTCCGGTAACTCATTATTCCGTTAACTCATTATTCATTCCGGTAACTCATTATTTATTCTGGTAACTTATTATTTATTCCGTTAACTCATTATTCCGTTAACTCATTATTTATTCCGGTAACTCATTATTTATTCCATTAACTAATTATTTATTCCGTTAACTCATTATTTATTCCGTTAACTCATTATTTATTCTGGTAACTCTTTATTTATTTCGGTAACTCATTATTTATTCCGGTAACTCATTATTCCATTAACTCATTATTTATTCCTGTAACTCATTATTCCGGTAACTCATTATTCCATTAACTCATTAGTTATTCCGTTAACTCATTATTTATTCCGGTAACTCATTATTTATTCCGGTAACTCAATACTTATTCCGGTAACTCATTATTTATTCCGTTAACTCATTATTTATTCCGGTAACTCATTATTCCGTTAACTCATTATTTATTCCGGTAACTCATTATTTATTCCGGTAACTCATTATTCCGTTAACTCATTTTATTCCGGTAACTCATTATTCCGTTAACTCATTATTTATTCCGGTAACTCATTATTTATTCGTAACTCATTATTCCGTTAACTCATTATTTATTCCGGTAACTCATTATTTATTCCGGTAACTCATTATTCCGTTAACTCATTATTTATTCCGGTAACTCATTATTTATTCGTTACTCATTATTTATTCTGGTAACTCTTTATTTATTTCGGTAACTCATTATTTATTCCAGTAACTCATTATTTATTCCGTTAACTCATTATTTATTCCGGTAACTCATTATTTATTCCGGTAACTCATTATTCCGTTAACTCATTATTTATTCCGGTAACTCATTATTTATTCCGGTAACTCATTATTTATTCCGGTAACTCATTATTCCGTTAACTCATTATTTATTCCTGTAACTCATTATTTATTCCGTTAACTCATTATTTATTCCGTTAACTCATTATTTATTCCGGTAACTCATTATTCCGTTAACTCATTATTTATTCCGGTAACTCATTATTTATTCCGGTAACTCATTATTTATTCCGTTAACTCATTATTTATTCCGGTAACTCATTATTTATTCCGTTAACTCATTATTTATTCCGGTAACTCATTATTTATTCCGGTAACTCATTATTCCGTTAACTCATTATTTATTCCGGTAACTCATTATTTATTCCGTTAACTCATTATTTATTCTGGTAACTCTTATTTATTCGGTAACTCATTATTTATTCCAGTAACTCATTATTTATTCCGTTAACTCATTATTTATTCCGGTAACTCATTATTTATTCCGTTAACTCATTATTCCGTTAACTCATTATTTATTCCTGTAACTCATTATTTATTCCGGTAACTCATTATTTATTCGGTAACTCATTATTCCGTTACTCATTATTTATTCCGGTAACTCATTATTTTCCGTTAACTCATTATTTATTCCGTTGACTCATTATTTATTCCGGTAACTCATTATTCCGTTAACTCATTATTTATTCCGGTAACTCATTATTTATTCCGGTAACTCATTATTTATTCCGTAACTCATTATTTCGTACTCATTATTTATTCGGTTTTTTTTTCGTAACTCATTATTTATCCGGTAACTCATTATTCCGTTAACTCATTATTTATTCCGGTAACTCATTATTTATTCCGTTAACTCATTATTTATTCCGTTAACTCATTATTTATTCCGTTGACTCATTATTTATTCCGGTAACTCATTATTCCGTTAACTCATTATTTATTCCGGTAACTCATTATTTATTCCGGTAACTCATTATTTATTCCGGTAACTCATTATTTATTCTGGTAACTATTATTTATTCCGTTAACTCATTATTTATTCCGTTAACTCATTATTTATTCCGGTAACTCATTATTCCGTTAACTCATTATTTATTCCGGTAACTCATTATTTATTCCGGTAACTCATTATTTATTCCGTTGACTCATTATTTATTCCGGTAACTCATTATTTATTCCGTTAACTCATTATTTATTCCGTTAACTCATTATTTATTCTGTTGACTCATTATTTATTCCTGTAACTCATTATTCCGTTAACTCATTATTTATTCCGGTAACTCATTATTTATTCCAGTAACTCATTATTTATTCCGTTAACTCATTATTTATTCCGGTAACTCATTATTTATTCCGTTAACTCATTATTCCGTTAACTGATTATTTATTCCTGTAACTCATTATTTATTCCGGTAACTCATTATTTATTCCGTTAACTCATTATTTATTCCGTTAACTCATTATTTATTCCGGTAACTCATTATTTATTCCGGTAACTCATTATTTATTCTGGTAACTCATTATTTATTCCGTTGACTCATTATTTATTCCGGTAACTCATTATTCCGTTAACTCATTATTTATTCCGGTAACTCATTATTCATTCCGGTAACTCATTATTTATTCCATTAACTCATTATTTATTCCGTTGACTCATTATTTATTCTAGTAACTCATTATTCCGTTAACTCATTATTTATTCCGTTAACTCATTATTTATTCTGGTAACTCATTATTCCGTTAACTCATTATTTATTCCGGTAACTCATTATTTATTCCGGTAACTCATTATTCCGTTAACTCATTATTCATTCCGGTAACTCATTATTTATTCTCGTAACTTATTATTTATTCCGTTAACTCATTATTTATTCCGTTAACTCATTATTTATTCCGTTGACTCATTATTTATTCCGGTAACTCATTATTCCGTTAACTCATTATTTATTCCGGTAACTCATTATTTATTCCGGTAACTCATTATTCCGTTAACTCATTATTCATTCCGGTAACTCATTATTTATTCTGGTAACTTATTATTTATTCCGTTAACTCATTATTTATTCCGTTAACTCATTATTTATTCCGTTGACTCATTATTTATTCCGGTAACTCATTATTCCGGTAACTCATTATTTATTCCGGTAACTCATTATTTATTCCGGTAACTCATTATTTATTCCGTTAACTCATTATTTATTTCGGTAACTCATTATTTATTCCGTTAACTCATTATTTATTCCGGTAACTCATTATTTATTCCGGTAACTCATTATTCCGTTAACTCATTATTTATTCCGGTAACTCATTATTTATTCCGTTAACTCATTATTTATTCCGTTAACTCATTATTTATTCCGGTAACTCATTATTCTTTCCGGTAACTCATTATTTATTCTGGTAACTTATTTATTCCGTTAACTCATTATTTATTCCGGTAACTCATTATTCCGTTAACTCATTATTTATTCCGGTAACTCATTATTTATTCCGGTAACTCATTATTCATTCCGGTAACTCATTATTTATTCTGGTAACTTATTATTTATTCCGTTAACTCATTATTTATTCCGTTAACTCATTATTTATTCCGGTAACTCATTATTCCGTTAACTCATTATTTATTCCGGTAACTCATTATTTATTCTGGTAACTCATTATTATTCCGGTAACTCATTATTTATTCCGGTAACTCATTATTTATTCCGTTAACTCATTATTTATTCCGTTGACTCATTATTTATTCCGGTAACTCATTATTTATTCCGGTAACTCATTATTCCGTTAACTCATTATTTATTCCGGTAACTCATTATTTATTCCGTTAACTCATTATTTATTCTGGTAACTCATTATTCCGTTAACTCATTATTTATTCCGGTAACTCATTATTTATTCCGGTAACTCATTATTCCGTTAACTCATTATTTATTCCGGTAACTCATTATTTATTCCGTTAACTCATTATTTATTCTGTAACTCATTATTCCGTTAACTCATTATTTATTCCGGTAACTCATTATTTATTCCGTTAACTCATTATTTATTCTGGTAACTCATTATTCCGTTAACTCATTATTTATTCCGGTAACTCATTATTTATTCCGGTAACTCATTATTCCGTTAACTCATTATTCATTCCGGTAACTCATTATTTATTCTCGTAACTTATTATTTATTCCGTTAACTCATTATTTATTCCGTTAACTCATTATTTATTCTGTTGACTCATTATTTATTCCGGTAACTCATTATTCCGTTAACTCATTATTTATTCCGGTAACTCATTATTTATTCCGTTAACTCATTATTTATTCCTGTAACTCATTATTTATTCCGTTAACTCATTATTTATTCCGTTAACTCATTATTTATTCTGGTAACTCTTTATTTATTTCGGTAACTCATTATTTATTCCGGTAACTCATTATTCCATTAACTCATTATTTATTCCTGTAACTCATTATTCGGTAACTCATTTATTATTTTATTCCGTAACTCATTATTATTCCGGTAACTCATTATTTATCCGGTAACTCAATACTTATTCCGGTAACTCATTATTTATTCCGTTAACTCATTATATATTCCGGTAACTCATTATTTATTCCGTTAACTCATTCTTTATTCCGGTAACTCATTTATCCAGTAACTCATTATTCCGGTAACTCATTTATCCGGTAACTCATTATTCCGGTAACTCATTATTCCAGTAACTCATTATTCCGTTAACTCATTATTTATTCTGGTAACTCATTATTTATTCCGGTAACTCATTATTTATTCCGTTAACTCATTATTTATATCGGTACCTCATTATTTATTCCGGTAACTCATTATTTATTTCGGTAACTCATTATTTATTCCGTTAACTCATTATTTATTCCGGTAACTCATTATTTATTCCGGTAACTCATTATTCCGTTAACTCATTATTTATTCCGGTAACTCATTATTTATTCCGGTAACTCATTATTCCGTTAACTCATTATTTATTCCAGTAACTCATTATTTATTCCGTTAACTCATTATTTATTCTGGTAACTCTTCCGTTAACTCATTATTTATTCCGGTACTCATTATTTATTCCGGTAACTCATTATTCGTTAACTCATTATTTATTTCTGTAACTCATTATTTATTCCTGTAACTCATTATTCCATTAACTCATTATTTATTCCTGTAACTCATTATTCTGGTAACTCATTATTCCATTAACTCATTATTTATTCCGGTAACTCATTATTTATTCCGGTAACTCAATACTTATTCCGGTAACTCATTATTTATTCCGTTAACTCATTATATATTCCGGTAACTCATTATTTATTCCGTTAACTCATTCTTTATTCCAGTAACTCATTATTCCAGTAACTCATTATTCCGTTAACTCATTATTTATTCCGGTAACTCATTATTTATTACGGTAACTCATTATTCCGTTAACTCATTATTTATTCCGGTAACTCATTATTTATTCCGGTAACTCATTATTCCGTTAACTCATTATTTATTCCGTTAACTCATTCTTTATTCCGTTAACTCATTCTTTATTCCGTTAACTCATTATTTATTCTGTTAACTCATTATTTATTCCGGTAACTCATTATTTATTCCGGTAACTCATTATTTATTCCGTTAACTCATTATTTATTCCGTTGACTCATTATTTATTCCGGTAACTCATTATTCCGTTAACACATTATTTATTCCGGTAACTCATTATTCATTCCGGTAACTCATTATTTATTCCATTAACACATTATTTATTCCGTTGACTCATTATTTATTCTAGTAACTCATTATTCCGTTAACTCATTATTTATTCCGGTAACTCATTATTTATTCCGGTAACTCATTATTCCGTTAACTCATTATTTATTCCGGTAACTCATTATTTATTCCGTTAACTCATTATTCCGTTAACTGATTATTTATTCCTGTAACTCATTATTTATTCCGGTGACCCATTATTTATTCCGTTAACTCATTATTTATTCCGTTAACTCATTATTTATTCCGGTAACTCATTATTTATTCCGGTAACTCATTATTTATTCCGTTAACTCATTATTTATTCCGTTGACTCATTATTTATTCCGGTAACTCATTATTCCGTTAACTCATTATTTATTCCGGTAACTCATTATTTATTCTGGTAACTCATTATTCATTCCGGTAACTCATTATTTATTCCGGTAACTTATTATTTATTCCGTTAACTCATTATTTATTCCGGTAACTCATTATTTATTCCGGTAACTCATTATTCCGTTAACTCATTATTTATTCCGTTAACTCATTATTTATTCTGGTAACTCATTATTCCGTTAACTCATTATTTATTCCGGTAACTCATTATTTATTCCGTTAACTCTTTATTTATTCTGGTAACTCTTTATTTATTTCGGTAACTCATTATTTATTCCGGTAACTCATTATTCCATTAACTCATTATTTATTCCTGTAACTCATTATTCTGGTAACTCATTATTCCATAAACTCATTATTTATTCCGGTAACTCATTATTTATTCCGGTAACTCAATACTTATTCCGGTAACTCATTATTTATTCCGTTAACTCATTATATATTCCGGTAACTCATTATTTATTCCGTTAACTCATTCTTTATTCCGGTAACTCATTTATCCAGTAACTCATTATTCCGGTAACTCATTTATCCGTTAACTCATTATTCCAGTAACTCATTATTCCGTTAACTCATTATTTATTCCGGTAACTCATTATTTATTCCGGTAACTCATTATTCCGTTAACTCATTATTTATTCCGTTAACTCATTCTTTATTCCGTTAACTCATTCTTTATTCCGTTAACTCATTATTTATTCCGTTAACTCTTTATTTATTTCGGTAACTCATTATTTATTCCTGTAACTCATTATTCCATTAACTCATTATTTATTCCGGTAACTCATTTGTCCGGTAACTCATTATTCCGGTAACTCATTATTTCAGTAACTCATTATTCCGTTAACTCATTATTTATTCCGGTAACTCATTATTTATTCTGGTAACTCATTATTTATTCTGGTAACTCATTATTCTGTTAACTCATTATTTATTCCGGTAACTCATTATTCTGTTAACTCATTATTTATTCTGGTAACTCATTATTTATTCCATTAACTCATTATTTATTCTGGTAACTCTTTATTTATTTCGGTAACTCATTATTTATTCTGGTAACTCATTATTCCATTAACTCATTATTTATTCCTGTAACTCATTATTCCGGTAACTGATTATTCCATTAACTCATTATTTATTCCGTTAACTCATTATTTATTCCGGTAACTCATTATTTATTCCGGTAACTCAATACTTATTCCGGTAACTCATTATTTATTCCGTTAACTCATTATATATTCCGGTAACTTATTATTTATTCCGTTATCTCATTCTTTATTCCGGTAACTCATTTATCCAGTAACTCATTATTCCGGTAACTCATTTATCCGGTAACTCATTATTCCGGTAACTCATTATTCCAGTAACTCATTATTCCGTTAACTCATTATTTATTCTGGTAACTCATTATTTATTCCGGTAACTCATTATTTATTCCGTTAATTCATTATTTATATCGGTACCTCATTATTTATTCCGGTAACTCATTATTTATTTCGGTAACTCATTATTTATTCGGTAACTCATTATTTATTCCGGTAACTCATTATTTCTTAACTCATTATTTATTCCGGTAACTCATTATTTATTCCGTGACTCATTATTTATTCCGGTAACTCATTATTCCGTTAACTCGTTATTTATTCCGGAAGCTCATTATTTATTCCGGTAACTCATTATTCCATTAACTCATTATTTATTCCTGTAACTCATTATTCCGGTAACTCATTATTCCATTAACTCATTATTTATTCCGGTAACTCATTATTTATTCTGGTAACTCAATACTTATTCCGGTAACTCATTATTTATTCCGTTAACTCATTATATATTCCGGTAACTCATTATTTATTCCGTTAACTCATTCTTTATTCCAGTAACTCATTTATCCAGTAACTCATTATTCCGGTAACTCATTTATCCGGTAACTCATTATTCCGGTAACTCATTATTCCAGTAACTCATTATTCCGTTAACTCATTATTTATTCTGGTAACTCATTATTTATTCCGGTAACTCATTATTTATTCCGTTAACTCATTATTTATTCAGGTAACTCTTTATTTATTTCGGTAACTCATTATTTATTCCGGTAACTCATTATTCCATTAACTCATTATTTATTCCGGTAACTCATTATTCCGTTAACTCATTATTTATTCCGGTAACTCATTATTTATTCCGTTAACTCTTTATTTATTTCGGTAACTCATTATTTATTCCGGTAACTCATTATTCCATTAACTCATTATTTATTCCGGTAACTCATAATTCCGTTAACTCATTATTTATTCCGTTAACTCATTATTTATTCCGGTAACTCATTATTTATTCCGTTAACTCATTATTTATTCCGTTAACTCATTCTTTATTCCGGTAACTCATTTATCCAGTAACTCATTATTCCGGTAACTCATTTGTCCGGTAACTCATTATTCCGGTAACTCATTATTCCAGTAACTCATTATTCCGTTAACTCATTATTTATTCCGGTAACTCATTATTTATTCTGGTAACTCATTATTCTGTTAACTCATTATTTATTCCGGTAACTCATTATTTATTCCGTTAACTCATTATTTATTCCGGTAACTCATTATTTATTCCGGTAACTCATTATTCCATTAACTCATTATTTATTCCGGTAACTAATTATTCCGTTAACTCATTATTTATTCCGTTAACTCATTCTTTATTCCGTTAACTCATTCTTTATTCCGTTAACTCATTATTTATTCCGGTAACTCATTATTTATTCCGTTAACTCATTATTTATTCCATTAACTCATTATTTATTCCTGTAACTCATTATTCCGGTAACTGATTATTCCATTAACTCATTATTTATTCCGTTAACTCATTATTTATTCCGGTAACTCATTATTTATTCCGGTAACTCAATACTTATTCCGGTAACTCATTATTTATTCCGTTAACTCATTATATATTCCGGTAACTTATTATTTATTCCGTTATCTCATTCTTTATTCCGGTAACTCATTTATCCAGTAACTCATTATTCCGGTAACTCATTTATCCGGTAACTCATTATTCCGGTAACTCATTATTCCAGTAACTCATTATTCCGTTAACTCATTATTTATTCTGGTAACTCATTATTTATTCCGGTAACTCATTATTTATTCCGTTAATTCATTATTTATATCGGTACCTCATTATTTATTCCGGTAACTCATTATTTATTTCGGTAACTCATTATTTATTTCGGTAACTCATTATTTATTCCGGTAACTCATTATTTCATTAACTCATTATTTATTCCGGTAACTCATTATTTATTCCGTTGACTCATTATTTATTCCGGAAACTCATTATTTATTCCGGTAACTCATTATTCCATTAACTCATTATTTATTCCTGTAACTCATTATTCCGGTAACTCATTATTCCATTAACTCATTATTTATTCCGGTAACTCATTATTTATTCTGGTAACTCAATACTTATTCCGGTAACTCATTATTTATTCCGTTAACTCATTTATATTCCGTACTCATTATTTATTCCGGTAACTCATTATTCCGTTAACTCGTTATTTATTCCGGTAGCTCATTATTTATTCCGGTAACTCATTATTCCATTAACTATTTATTCCTGTAACTCATTATTCCGGTAACTCATTATTCCATTAACTCATTATTTATTCCGGTAACTCATTATTTATTCTGGTAACTCAATACTTATTCCGGTAACTCATTATTTATTCCGTTAACTCATTCTTTATTCCAGTAACTCATTTATCCAGTAACTCATTATTCCGGTAACTCATTTATCCGGTAACTCATTATTCCGGTAACTCATTATTCCAGTAACTCATTATTCCGTTAACTCATTATTTATTCTGGTAACTCATTATTTATTCCGGTAACTCATTATTTATTCCGTTAACTCATTATTTATTCAGGTAACTCTTTATTTATTTCGGTAACTCATTATTTATTCCGGTAACTCATTATTCCATTAACTCATTATTTATTCCGGTAACTCATTATTCCGTTAACTCATTATTTATTCCGGTAACTCATTATTTATTCCGTTAACTCTTTATTTATTTCGGTAACTCATTATTTATTCCGGTAACTCATTATTCCATTAACTCATTATTTATTCCGGTAACTCATAATTCCGTTAACTCATTATTTATTCCGTTAACTCATTATTTATTCCGGTAACTCATTATTTATTCCGTTAACTCATTATTTATTCCGTTAACTCATTCTTTATTCCGGTAACTCATTTATCCAGTAACTCATTATTCCGGTAACTCATTTGTCCGGTAACTCATTATTCCGGTAACTCATTATTCCAGTAACTCATTATTCCGTTAACTCATTATTTATTCCGGTAACTCATTATTTATTCTGGTAACTCATTATTCTGTTAACTCATTATTTATTCCGGTAACTCATTATTTATTCCGTTAACTCATTATTTATTCCGGTAACTCATTATTTATTCCGGTAACTCATTATTCCATTAACTCATTATTTATTCCGGTAACTAATTATTCCGTTAACTCATTATTTATTCCGTTAACTCATTCTTTATTCCGTTAACTCATTCTTTATTCCGTTAACTCATTATTTATTCCGGTAACTCATTATTTATTCCGTTAACTCATTATTTATTCCATTAACTCATTATTTATTCCTGTAACTCATTATTCCGGTAACTGATTATTCCATTAACTCATTATTTATTCCGTTAACTCATTATTTATTCCGGTAACTCATTATTTATTCCGGTAACTCAATACTTATTCCGGTAACTCATTATTTATTCCGTTAACTCATTATATATTCCGGTAACTTATTATTTATTCCGTTATCTCATTCTTTATTCCGGTAACTCATTTATCCAGTAACTCATTATTCCGGTAACTCATTTATCCGGTAACTCATTATTCCGGTAACTCATTATTCCAGTAACTCATTATTCCGTTAACTCATTATTTATTCTGGTAACTCATTATTTATTCCGGTAACTCATTATTTATTCCGTTAATTCATTATTTATATCGGTACCTCATTATTTATTCCGGTAACTCATTATTTATTTCGGTAACTCATTATTTATTTCGGTAACTCATTATTTATTCCGGTAACTCATTATTTCATTAACTCATTATTTATTCCGGTAACTCATTATTTATTCCGTTGACTCATTATTTATTCCGGTAACTCATTATTCCGTTAACTCGTTATTTATTCCGGAAGCTCATTATTTATTCCGGTAACTCATTATTCCATTAACTCATTATTTATTCCTGTAACTCATTATTCCGGTAACTCATTATTCCATTAACTCATTATTTATTCCGGTAACTCATTATTTATTCTGGTAACTCAATACTTATTCCGGTAACTCATTATTTATTCCGTTAACTCATTATATATTCCGGTAACTCATTATTTATTCCGGTAACTCATTATTCCGTTAACTCGTTATTTATTCCGGAAGCTCATTATTTATTCCGGTAACTCATTATTCCATTAACTCATTATTTATTCCTGTAACTCATTATTCCGGTAACTCATTATTCCATTAACTCATTATTTATTCCGGTAACTCATTATTTATTCTGGTAACTCAATACTTATTCCGGTAACTCATTATTTATTCCGTTAACTCATTCTTTATTCCAGTAACTCATTTATCCAGTAACTCATTATTCCGGTAACTCATTTATCCGGTAACTCATTATTCCGGTAACTCATTATTCCAGTAACTCATTATTCCGTTAACTCATTATTTATTCTGGTAACTCATTATTTATTCCGGTAACTCATTATTTATTCCGTTAACTCATTATTTATTCAGGTAACTCTTTATTTATTTCGGTAACTCATTATTTATTCCGGTAACTCATTATTCCATTAACTCATTATTTATTCCGGTAACTCATTATTCCGTTAACTCATTATTTATTCCGGTAACTCATTATTTATTCCGTTAACTCTTTATTTATTTCGGTAACTCATTATTTATTCCGGTAACTCATTATTCCATTAACTCATTATTTATTCCGGTAACTCATAATTCCGTTAACTCATTATTTATTCCGTTAACTCATTATTTATTCCGGTAACTCATTATTTATTCCGTTAACTCATTATTTATTCCGTTAACTCATTCTTTATTCCGGTAACTCATTTATCCAGTAACTCATTATTCCGGTAACTCATTTGTCCGGTAACTCATTATTCCGGTAACTCATTATTCCAGTAACTCATTATTCCGTTAACTCATTATTTATTCCGGTAACTCATTATTTATTCTGGTAACTCATTATTCTGTTAACTCATTATTTATTCCGGTAACTCATTATTTATTCCGTTAACTCATTATTTATTCCGGTAACTCATTATTTATTCCGGTAACTCATTATTCCATTAACTCATTATTTATTCCGGTAACTAATTATTCCGTTAACTCATTATTTATTCCGTTAACTCATTCTTTATTCCGTTAACTCATTCTTTATTCCGTTAACTCATTATTTATTCCGGTAACTCATTATTTATTCCGTTAACTCATTATTTATTCCGTTAACTCATTATTTATTCCATTAACTCATTATTTATTCCTGTAACTCATTATTCCGGTAACTGATTATTCCATTAACTCATTATTTATTCCGTTAACTCATTATTTATTCCGGTAACTCAATACTTATTCCGGTAACTCATTATTTATTCCGTTAACTCATTATATATTCCGGTAACTTATTATTTATTCCGTTATCTCATTCTTTATTCCGGTAACTCATTTATCCAGTAACTCATTATTCCGGTAACTCATTTATCCGGTAACTCATTATTCCGGTAACTCATTATTCCGTTAACTCATTATTTTTCCGTTAACTCATTTTTATCCGTTAACTCATTCTTTATTCCGTTAACTCATTATTTATTCCGGTAACTCATTATTTATTCCGTTAACTCATTATTTATTCGTAACTCTTATTCATTAACTCATTATTTATTCCTGTAACTCATTATTCCGGTAACTGATTATTCCATTAACTCATTATTTATTCCGTTAACTCATTATTTATTCCGGTAACTCATTATTTATTCGGTAACTCAATATTATTCCGTAACTCATTATTTATTCCGTTCTCATTATATTCCGGTAACTTATTATTTATCCGTTTCTCATTCTTTATTCCGTAACTCTTTATCCAGTAACTCATTATTCCGGTAACTCATTTATCCGTAACTCATTATTCCGGTAACTCATTATTCCAGTAACTCATTATTCCGTTAACTCATTATTTATCTGTAACTCATTATTTATTCCGGTAACTCATTATTTATTCCTTAATTCATTATTTATATCGGTACCTCATTATTTATTCCGGTAACTCATTATTTATTTCGGTAACTCATTATTTATTTCGGTAACTCATTATTTATTCCGGTAACTCATTATTTCATTAACTCATTATTTATTCCGGTAACTCATTATTTATTCCGTTGACTCATTATTTATTCCGGTAACTCATTATTCCGTTAACTCGTTATTTATTCCGGAAACTCATTATTTATTCCGGTAACTCATTATTCCATTAACTCATTATTTATTCCTGTAACTCATTATTCCGGTAACTCATTATTCCATTAACTCATTATTTATTCCGGTAACTCATTATTTATTCTGGTAGCTCAATACTTATTCCGGTAACTCATTATTTATTCCGTTAACTCATTATATATTCCGGTAACTCATTATTTATTCCGTTAACTCATTCTTTATTCCAGTAACTCATTTATCCAGTAACTCATTATTCCGGTAACTCATTTATCCGGTAACTCATTATTCCGGTAACTCATTATTCCAGTAACTCATTATTCCGTTAACTCATTATTTATTCTGGTAACTCATTATTTATTCCGGTAACTCATTATTTATTCCGTTAACTCATTATTTATTCCGGTAACTCATTATTTATTCCGGTAACTCATTATTCCATTAACTCATTATTTATTCCGGTAACTCATTATTCCGTTAACTCATTATTTATTCCGTTAACTCATTCTTTATTCCGTTAACTCATTCTTTATTCCGTTAACTCATTATTTATTCCGGTAACTCATTATTTATTCCGTTAACTCATTATTTATTCCGTTAACTCATTCTTTATTCCGGTAACTCATTATTCCAGTAACTCATTATTCCGGTAACTCCGGTAACCCATTATTCCGGTAACTCATTATTCCGGTAAGTTATTATTCTATTAACTCATTAAATCGTCCAGAATGATCTGTGTCAAGAAACCAGGTGGCGGTTGGATTAATCGCATACAAATGCACGAATGTCAAAAGGATCGTTGGTATTTTGAACAAGCTTTCCTAGCACAGATACCTTTAACAAGCTTTCCTAGCACAGATACCTTTAACAAGCTTTCCTAGCACAGATACCTTTAACAAGCTTTCCTAGCACAGATACCTTTAGCCCAATCCCACATATTATCTTGTATGTAGTAAATGGTTAATGATATCATAGCATGAGGTGAAGCGAGGTTGCAAACAAAATTATGTGTCCAATGATATATTACACTGCCTCATGGGTCAGCTTAAACCTGCACCAACAGGGTTCTATCGGAGCTAATCATGCCGGTTGTTACAAAATTACATCATGGGTCAGCTTAAACCTGCACCAACAGTGGTTCTATCGGAGCTAATCATGCTGGTTGTTACAAAATTACATCATGGGTCAGCTTAAACCTGCACCAACAGTGGTTCTATCGGAGCAAATCATGCAGGTCGTTACAAAATTACATCATGGGTCAGCTTAAACCTGCACCAACAGTGGTTCTATCAGAGCAAATCATGCAGGTCGTTACAAAATTACATCATGGGTCAGCTTAAACCTGCACCAACAGTGGTTCTATCAGAGCAAATCATGCAGGTTGTTACAAAATGACGTCATGGGTGAGCTTAAACCTGCACCAACAGCGGTTCTATCTCAGCAAATCATGCAGGTCGTTACTAAATTACTGGAACTCAAAATAAGAGAGCATCGGTTATTCTTGAAGTAAGAGCAGGTTCACGTTCAAACCCCCGTTTAAGAGTTGATAAAATATGAAACATCATTGAAGATGGTTAATATGTACATGTATCTAGTTGTTACTTTTGTCTTTGCAGATTCCCTGGAACCAGTAGGTCCTATAGAAAGGTCCACATCAATTTTGCCTGCGCTTGCAGGTGTGCTTGGAGGGATAGCGATCATTATAGTAGTTGTGCTTTTGGTATATTGTATCAAAAGAATGCAAGCGAATACAGGTACAGTCAAAATTGCTCAAGCGACCACGTGTATTAAGCGACCTTTGTCTTATGCGACCATTTTGAAATCCCCCCGAGCGATTTCACACTATAAATCTATTGCATTAAAGGCCTGCAGGTTGACCTATATTTGACCTTAAACACACGAGGAATAGCGGTACAAATCTGACGGTCGACGCACTAAACACACGAGGAATAGCGGTACAAATCTGACGGTCGACGCACATCGTAGTTGCCACATGCGAGGCCCTGCATGGTATACATCTAATACATGAGCACCACTTATATCTATTATGACCCACGTACATATCAGAGGTTATAAATTGCTGAAATTGAAGTTCTGTATTTTTATAGTACTTACAACTGGTATAAACAATTCAACTCCACTTATGGCCCAAATAAGGCTGGTTGCGCGGGTTAGGCAGCCAGTTCCTGCATTGCTGTACCACACATTCAGGCATCAGTTCCCTCTTATGCCAAGTACAGTCTCCTCTTCTAGCCGCTACTTTTCTCTCTATATATCTAACATCTTTCCATGCGCCACAATTATATAGCATTGCCCAAAACCTCCTGTATAGAAGCTTTCTCTCATGTGAATTTAGATTATGCGGTGGACGATTATTAGCAGGCCACCAAAGTTGTTTGTTCTGTTCATTTATTATGCAAGGGGAACACAAGCACAGTGGACACTCAGCAACACCTTCAGCATGCTGAGGCATAGGGGGAGGTACGTAAGCAGCCTCTGCAACGGGCATGGCGGTGGCTGTTTCTTCTATTTCCATCTCTACGTCCCAGTTCTTATTTTGCAAGAAAGTCAGCAATTCTTTTCTCTGCTCATCAGTTACATACATTGTTATTTTACTCAATGGCATCTTGTAGAAATCGGCAGAATATGTGTAATACTCGTATGTTCAAGAGATTATAATTATAATATTATACATGTACTCATAGCATTCACTGTGATTATTATGTAGCATCAATATCGGTAAACACACACTGACACAGAGAAATATTTAAAATATAACAGAAAACTTGCGAATAATACTGTAGATATATAATTAAATGAAGTATGAAGGTTACCATATAACGAACACATATAGTTTATTCATATAAATACATACATATTATATACATGCATACACATTATCAGTCTCAGTGATTACGCTACGGCTGATGAGGCACCTACATAACATGTAATCTATGTCCCTGGGCTGATCTTGATTATGTAGTTTGAATACTCATAACTATCAATTTTCTTTACAATCAATAATATACGTTTACTTAAATTGTCAGGGCCTCATTTTGACTAATTCTCAGCTCACAGAGTGATCGTGCATATTAACCGTTAGAAAATACCTACATATGCCAAATTATACTGAATGTACTGCTACATTGTTGATACAAGCCACTAATCACATGGAACAGGTAGTAAAGTATAAATCTTTACAATTGGACGGGGTCAAACTGCAGGCCTTTAAGCGACTTTTGTCTTACGCGACCAACGACCACCTATTTTCGGCCGTAATTACCTAATGTTTTTCATTAAGCGACCATAAGTAGTGTTGAAATTAGAAATTCAAAATATAAATCAAGAGACTATTAAATGTGTCATCTGCTGGTTATGTATATTGAAGAGGCAATAAATTTGACAAGTAATCATGATACGTGCCGTGCCAATCAGTCAATTTTCGCACATTTATGCCCCAATTTCCGTTCGAGTCATTGTTGTAAAAACAAATGTAGGGGATTATCGGCGCACAATGTCCAGTTACGAGATCTTTATAGTGAAGTCACATACATATTGTCCCATGTGTGCAAATCTCATAAGTAGGCGCTAATTGATTCAAATAGTCGACAATTTGTTCTTATAGTGTCGCATTTTTAGTTTTATTGGGTCACAGCATATGGATTGTTCCATTGCACCGGTCGGAAATTATGCTAATGGATGTCAATTTTATATGTATGATTTGATTTAAATGAATGTAAATGCATTATTGTTGTAATTTTCTGGATTACATTTTTGTTTAGATAATTGATAATCTCGGATATCACACCATTGTCACGCCTTATAATATATTTTGAATATAAATACGCAATAGGTTACAAAATTTATTCGTCCTCAAAATGTTTCATACTCGTAATAACATAAATAAGACCATGTCAATTTTGCCCTTTTGAGTACAGGCAACATACAAATGCCCTTTTTTGTACCAGCTCCCTGCCCTTTTTTCAGTCTGGGGGAAACACTAATAAGTGATCTATAAAGAAGCCGCATACTGACAAATTACCCATGCAGGTGTCCCAATTAGCAGCAATCAATAAGGTGTTTGATCTACAGTATCCATATCGTGCAGGTGTCACAATTAGCAGCAATCAACAAGGTGTTTCAACAAGAAAAATACAAGCAACTATTACTATAAAAAGTTTTCTTTATTTTATGATGATATATGTAACATATATACATGTAGGCCTATATGATGTTGATATCAATATAGACACTGTAGTGTCCACCCAAACAAAAGTCTAGTACATGTCTCCGACTCTGGGAAATTTTCCGTTCAGTCACTTTGTATTAAGAGACCGTTTCATTAAGAGACCGCTTTTGTCCATTCCCTTGGGCGGTCTCTTAATACAAGTTTGACTGTATTTGTCTTTCTGCATATATATAGTTCACCATATGCAATCGGAAACAACAAATTGTCATGTATAACTCCACCGTATGCAACCGGAAACAACAAATTGTCATGTATAAATCCACCGTATGCAACCGGAAACAACAAATTGTCATGTATAAATCCACCGTATGCAACCAGAAATAACAAATTGTCATGTATAAATCCACCGTATGCAACCAGAAACAACAAATTGTTGTGTATAAATCCAGCGTATGCAACCAGAAACAACAACTTGTCATGTATAAATCCACCGTATGCAACCAGAAGCAACAAATAGTCATGTATAAATCCACCGCATGCAACCAGAAACAACAAATTGTCATGTATAAATCCACCGTATGCAACCAGAAACAACAAATTGTTGTGTATAAATCCACCGTATACAACCAGAAACAACAAATTGTCATGTATAAATCCACTGTATGCAACCAGAAACAACAAATTGTTGTGTATAGTATCCACCGTATGCAACCAGAAACAACAAATTGTTGTGTATAGAAACACATCACGATATCTAAATCAATAATGTATGTATGTAGGTTGTTATAGAAACACATCACGATATCTAAATCAATAATGTATACATGTAGGTTGTTATAGAAACACATCACGATATCTAAATCAATAATGTATGCATGTAGGTTGTTATAGAAACACATCACGATATCTAAATCAATAATGTATGTATGTAGGTTGTTATAGAAACACATCACGATATCTAAATCAATAATGTATACATGTAGGTTGTTATAGAAACACATCACGATATCTAAATCAATAATGTATGCATGTAGGTTGTTATAGAAACACATCACGATATCTAAATCAATAATGTATGTATGTAGGTTGTTATAGAAACACATCACGATATCTAAATCAATAATGTATACATGTAGGTTGTTATAGAAACACATCACGATATCTAAATCAATAATGTATGCATGTAGGTTGTTATAGAAACACATCACGATATCTAAATCAATAATGTATGTATGTAGGTTGTTATAGAAACACATCACGATATTATACTGTGACCATGTGGTTATGGTTGTTATAGAAACACATCACGATATTATACTGTGACCATGTGGTTATGGTTGTTATAGAAACACATCACGATATTATACTGTGACCATGTGGTTATGGTTGTTATAGAAACACATCACGATATTATACTGTGACCATGTGGTTATGGTTGTTATAGAAACACATCACGATATTATACTGTGACCATGTGGTTATGGTTGTTATAGAAACACATCACGATATTATACTGTGACCATGTGGTTATGGTTGTTATAGAAACACATCACGATATTATACTGTGACCATGTGGTTATGGTTGTTATAGAAACACATCACGATATTATACTGTGACCATGTGGTTATGGTTGTTATAGAAACACATCACGATATTATACTGTGACCATGTGGTTATGGTTGTTATAGAAACACATCACGATATTATACTGTGACCATGTGGTTATGGTTGTTATAGAAACACATCACGATATTATACTGTGACCATGTGGTTATGGTTGTTATAGAAACACATCACGATATTATACTGTGACCATGTGGTTATGGTTGTTATAGAAACACATCACGATATTATACTGTGACCATGTGGTTATGGTTGTTATAGAAACACATCACGATATTATACTGTGACCATGTGGTTATGGTTGTTATAGAAAACACATCACGATATTATACTGTGACCATGTGGTTATGGTTGTTATAGAAAACACATCACGATATTATACTGTGACCATGTGGTTATGGTTGTTATAGAAACACATCACGATATTATACTGTGACCATGTGGTTATGGTTGTTATAGAAACACATCACGATATTATACTGTGACCATGTGGTTATGGTTGTTATAGAAACACATCACGATATTATACTGTGACCATGTGGTTATGGTTGTTATAGAAACACATCACGATATTATACTGTGACCATGTGGTTATGGTTGTTATAGAAACACATCACGATATTATACTGTGACCATGTGGTTATGGTTGTTATAGAAACACATCACGATATTATACTGTGACCATGTGGTTATGGTTGTTATAGAAACACATCACGATATTATACTGTGACCATGTGGTTATGGTTGTTATAGAAACACATCACGATATTATACTGTGACCATGTGGTTATGGTTGTTATAGAAACACATCACGATATTATACTGTGACCATGTGGTTATGGTTGTTATAGAAACACATCACGATATTATACTGTGACCATGTGGTTATGGTTGTTATAGAAACACATCACGATATTATACTGTGACCATGTGGTTATGGTTGTTATAGAAACACATCACGATATTATACTGTGACCATGTGGTTATGGTTGTTATAGAAACACATCACGATATTATACTGTGACCATGTGGTTATGGTTGTTATAGAAACACATCACGATATTATACTGTGACCATGTGGTTATGGTTGTTATAGAAACATATCACGATATTATACTGTG
>CM026386.1:28341614-28388733 GCA_014843695.1 Archivesica marissinica | reverse complement strand
ATAGAAACACATCACGATATTATACTGTGACCATGTGGTTATGGTTGTTATAGAAACACATCACGATATTATACTGTGACCATGTGGTTATGGTTGTTGACTTCCCTGGATGACATGTTCTTGCATGTACGGAAGCTAATCAGCTGACTTGCTGAAGGTCTGTGATTCTGCACTGGTAACTGAAATACTGCCCCAAGGCAGCTCAGGTTTTCCTGTGCCAATAGAAGTTTGAAAGTTGATATATGGCCATAGCTGTCGGTTCTTCTAAATATTAAGCCCATAACAAATTGTGTAGTCGCCAAGTACGTATAATCATAATTTAATTTTATTCATGCACTTAGCATATATGATTTAGCCCAACATTATGTAGTAAACCACTCTCCCCCTGCCATAGATACACATTTCATTTGATTGAAAATCACATTTTCACATGATCATAGCATATTCCATTACCAGGCCCGTCGCTGATTACCCATGTACTTAATGTTGACATTATTATTTGTTCACATGTTATTACAAAATGTTTATTACTAAATAAAGGTGCTGTTATTTTCTGTTCATAACAGTTATTAAGAAACACACAATGAATGTGTAACTATCTTATGTTTACAGACATGGACAGAACAGATTTGACAAAGTTAGAATATGTTGAAAAATCCAGGTGGGTACCAGCGAAATCTTTGAATGACAATGGGGAAGCAAAGGACACAGCAAAACCTTTGAATGACAATGGGGAAGTGAGGGACACAGCACAACCTATGAAAGACGATGGGGAAGTGAGGGACACAGAAAAATCATTGATAATGAAAAATCCTAAAAATTAAATTTTAGATTAGAATGTTTGTATTAGAGACAGATTCAGTGTAGTAGTGTATAAACATTGTTTGGCATCTATTGGTGGAAAATGTCACATGTGATTTCTGTGATACTGTACTGGCTATTCCATATATTATGTCGGACATGAATCTCATAAATTAGTTTAGAGATATGTAATTCCAAATTAGCAAACGGTTGTTCATTTGTACCCCAGCTCTGTTGTTCAGGTAACTAATCCTGTTTTGGCTGTCTGATTAGCGCAGTGGTTAGTGCGCTCGCTTCTCACCAATGCAACCCGGGTTCGATCCTCGGACCAGGAAGTATGTGAGATGATACGATGGTCGCCAGATCGGACAGGTGGGTTTTCTCCGGGTACTCCGGTTTCCTCCCACACTCTGTGGGGAAACTATAAACACAGGTACTTTTTGTGTGGCCTGAGCAGATTTATTGGCCTATTTGTGTGTACACAGGTTTGAGGGACACTCTTACTAAAAATGTAACGCAAGAGATTCCAGTGATCGCCATAATCATATGTTTTAAATATGCATTTTTTAATGTCAGCTTAGCACACATACATACACAGCATTACAATACACTGTTTGTACCGTATTCACAGGATAATGTACCTCCATGTATGTACACTCGGCATGTATGTACACTCGACATGTATGTACACTCGACATGCATGTACACTCGGCATGTATGTACCTCCATGTATGTACACGCGGCATGTATGTACACTCGACATGTATGTACACTCGACATGTATGTACACTCGACATGTATGTACACTCGGCATGTATGTACACTCGACATGTATGTACACTCGGCATGTATGTACACTCGACATGTATGTACACTCGACATGTATGTACACTCGACATGTATGTACACTCGGCATGTATGTACCTCCATGTATGTACACTCGGCATGTATGTACCTCCATGTATGTACACTCGACATGTATGTACACTCGACATGTATGTACACTCGGCATGTATGTACACTCGACATGTATGTACACTCGACATGTATGTACACTCGGCATGTATGTACCTCCATGTATGTACACTCGACATGTATGTACACTCGACATGTATGTACACTCGACATGTATGTACACTCGACATGTATGTACACTCGGCATGTATGTACACTCGACATGTATGTACACTCGGCATGTATGTACACTCGACATGTATGTACACTCGACATGTATGTACACTCGACATGTATGTACCTCCATGTATGTACACTCGACATGTATGTACCTCCATGTATGTACACTCGACATGTATGTACACTCGGCATGTATGTACCTCCATGTATGTACACTCGACATGTATGTACACTCGGCATGTATGTACCTCCATGTATGTACACTCGACATGTATGTACACTCGACATGTATGTACACTCGGCATGTATGTACCTCCATGTATGTACACTCGACATGTATGTACACTCGACATGTATGTACACTCGGCATGTATGTACCTCCATGTATGTACACTCGACATGTATGTACCTCCATGTATGTACACTCGACATGTATGTACACTCGGCATGTATGTACCTCCATGTATGTACACTCGACATGTATGTACACTCGGCATGTATGTACCTCCATGTATGTACACTCGACATGTATGTACACTCGACATGTATGTACACTCGGCATGTATGTACCTCCATGTATGTACACTCGACATGTATGTACACTCGACATGTATGTACACTCGGCATGTATGTACCTCCATGTATGTACACTCGACATGTATGTACACTCGGCATGTATGTACCTCCATGTATGTACACTCGACATGTATGTACACTCGACATGTATGTACACTCGGCATGTATGTACACTCGACATGTATGTACACTCGACATGTATGTACACTCGGCATGTATGTACCTCCATGTATGTACACTCGACATGTATGTACACTCGGCATGTATGTACCTCCATGTATGTACACTCGACATGTATGTACACTCGACATGTATGTACACTCGACATGTATGTACACTCGGCATGTATGTACCTCCATGTATGTACACTCGACATGTATGTACACTCGGCATGTATGTACCTCCATGTATGTACACTCGACATGTATGTACACTCGACATGTATGTACACTCGACATGTATGTACACTCGACATGTATGTACACTCGACATGTATGTACACTCGACATGTATGTACACTCGACATGTATGTACACTCGGCATGTATGTACCTCCATGTATGTACACTCGACATGTATGTACACTCGACATGTATGTACACTCGACATGTATGTACACTCGTACATGTACATTGTTGCTTATTGTATTACATAGAGCTGTTAGATTAGATACCCATTCAACCCCAAGTAACTGACATGGACTGGTGCATGCTATTTTTAGACCAATAAATTAATAAGAAAATTACATTTGGACCAGTTCATTTATCAAAATGGGTAATTTTATCTAAAAATAGTAATAATTATTACTGGCAAAAAAGTGCAGATCCTGATGAGACGGCTCGTTACGAGTCGGCTCATCTGGATCTACACTTTTCATAAGCCTATTTAGAGGCCTGTGGGGTTGAAAGGGTTAATGGTTGATATATGATTGAACAGGCATTAACATTATTCATGGTTAATTATCTCTATTTTAACATTAGGTTTAACTTTTTAAAATCTGGAATCATGACTTTGTTTTACCACCAGTCCTGATTCGAGACAGTGTTCGATTCTATTTATACATGTAAGTAACTCCAGCATATCACATGACATTCAGTAATCTTACATCATAATATTTGAACAGACTGCCTCTGTGGTCGAGTGTTTACTTGTATACCACTGTAACCTATCATCTCTGATGTACAAAACCACTCATATTTGAGTTATAAGAGACAATCTAAGATATAATATAACAGCTTCTAGTTACTTTCAATTCAATTTAAAAAATACAGATTTATAAAACAGTAAAACTATACATCCCAGGTTAAAATGTTGCATTTAAATATATGTATACAAAAGTTAAATCGTAATAGTATTATAAAGCTGTTTGATTTCTATATACATGATTCAGGATTTATATAAAATATTACGTCTTTCCATTAAAATGCAAATGTGTGATAAGGCCTACCTAAATGTCAACATTTCATAATCTGTAGGCCTTCTGTCAACTTAGCCTATATATGTCTGCTATGTCTGTCTAAATGGAGAAATGATGTTATTACGCCTGTTGAATGTTGTTCTAACTCCATCTAAATGGAAGAATGGTTTTACCTGCCTGTTGAATTTTGTGCCAGCTAGGCCTTTGTTGAAGAATGCTCTTACATGCATTGATGTGTGTGCCAACTCGCCAATGTGGAAGGCCTATATGACCTATTTGCTGATATATGTGCTAGCTTGGTCTGTGTGGAAGGCCTATATGACCTATCTGCTGATATATGTGCTAGCTTGGTCTATGTGGAAGGCCTATATGACCTATCTGCTGATATATGTGCTAGCTTGGCCTATGTGGAAGGCCTATATGACCTATCTGCTGATATATGTGCTAGCTTGGTCTGTGTGGAAGGCCTATATGACCTATCTGCTGATATATGTGCTAGTTTGGCCTATGTGGAAGGCCTATATGACCTATCTGCTGATATATGTGCTAGCTTGGTCTATGTGGAAGACCTATCTGCTGATATATGTGCTAGCTTGGTCTAAATGGAAGAATATTATTGCCAGCCTACTGAATGTTTTGGCTGCTTGGCCTAAATGAAAGAATAGTATTGCAGCCTACTGAATGTTTGCCTTCTTGGTCTAAATGGAAGAATATTATTGCCAGCCTACTGAATGTTTTGGCTGCTTGGTCTAAATGGAAGAATATTATTGCCAGCCTACTGAATGTTTGCCTTCTGGTCTAAATGGAAGAATATTATTGCCAGCCTACTGATGTTTCTGCCAGCTTGGTTTATTTTATTTCAAGATGATTTGTGGTTCTCGACACTTCATAGCCACAGGGATACACTCGGGGGTTCTCTCTGTCTCAATTTTGTCTGCGCCACTTTTGAAGTTCTGTCACCAATTGAAAAAAATAGAGCCAATTTGAAAGACTTGGAGCTAGCAATGAGCCATATGATATAGTTTACAGATAACATTTGTAGCCATTTGACAAAACATGTTGCACCCAAAAAAACACATTCACAAAATTAATTTAGCGCCAGTATTTGTCATTAGTCACAGTTTGCGACAAACGGCGGGAACCCTGACACTGCCATAAATATGTGATTTATTTTTAAACATAATTAATTACACTGAGATTTTGTGATATATGCTTTCTGCCCTTGTCAATGCTAGCAGGAAACCTGATTAAATATGCACATGAGCAAGTATTAGTTTGACCCACGATCACTGCTTGTGTTTGGAATAATGGCACCTATTACATTACTTGAAACAACATTTTGTATTATCGTATTACTTAGCGTACTATGTCAATTTTTACACTAAATCTTGTTAACTCTTTCACCGCCAATGTCGACTTTGCAAAAAACAGAGATCCCGATCAGACGGAACAGAACGTGCCATTTGATCAGGATATAATTATGCTGATTGCTCTTTAGACAGTATAGCTGAAGCACCTGTCGGAATAGCAAACAACATAGATCCTGATCAGCCGTGGCTGATCTGGATCTATGTTGTCTGCAAATGCTCTGAATTTATTCGGCTCTGAAAGAGTTAATGTTGGTCAATGCCTTCACTTTTGAAGTCAAAAGTCACAATTTTGTTAGTAAGCAGAAATGTAGAGTAAAGCGACACACACAACACTAACAGTTGAAGTGACTTGCTCATTATAGATTTGAAATTCAAACTTTGTGAGTGCATCATATTTAAAGCGCTCGTTATGTCTTGAAATAACTTTGGGGGCATGCTATGTTTTACAAACATCATATACTGTCTATTACAACCATACCTTTAGTAGTGTTGAATATCACATCTGATTTCATGTTCGGGCATCCATTAAGAAACTAGATCTGAAAAGGAGTGCAAATACAGAATATATTATGTCACTTACAAGCTGCAGAAAATAATTTTCACTGTCAGTTGCTAGTAAAAGTATGTGATATATTTCATATACGGTATATTTCATCAGTAATGCAAGTATTTATCATGTGACACTGCCAGGACTTCTACAGCTGTTGTTTGTATTATTTTCATTTGTTTTACAATGGATATATAATCATAATTTAGTTATTATATTGGCATTTACTCCAGTCTCGTTACAATGTAGTTTTACAGTTGGTTGGTTATATGGTTGAATCTAATTTACATTTTGTTTATTTTGAAAATTGCCATTGATTATTATGCATGGAAATAATGTATGTGTTGATACATGTTCCTGTAAGTAATCTCGTATAGAAATGTATCAGTGTATGTTTTTGTTTTGTACTATTGATTGGGTAAATTTTCAATGGTCAGTGCAGCCCAACTCTGTAGTATGTATTCGCAGATCATCATCTACTGAGCTCATATTCACAAGGTTAGGACATCAAGCTGGGCACTGTCTCTAGTATGTATTCGCGGATCATCATCTACTGAGCTCATATTCACAAGGTTAGGACATCAAGCCGGGCACCGTCTCTAGTATGTTTCCACTTCATTATTACTGTAATGTTTCACTAATTATAAGAATTTACAATAGAAATATAATCATGAAAATACGCAAAACTATGACGATCTCAAATATCTACAGGGTTAGTACACATTAAAGAAGAATGTATAATGGGTTACATATTATAATCTACATTAATTTAGTATTCATTTTTTGCCATTATCAGAAACAATGCCCTCATATGTGAAGTTTTCCTAGTGCAGGTCAGATAGGCTTAAGATATATATCTATCTTATCTACAACTAGCAATAGATCTACTATTCACGTCATGTTCAGTTTTCGTTTACTTCTGATAACATTTATTGCTCTTTAGCCCATTCAACACCAAGTAACTGACCTGGACTGGTCCATGATATTAACCCATTCAACACCAAGTAACTGACATGGACTGGTCCATGATATTAACCCATTCAACACCAAGTAACTGACATGGACTGGTCCATGATATTTTTAGACTAATAAATTAATCAGAAAATTACATTTGGGCCGGTTTATTTATCAAAATATTGATACAGCCTTCGGAGAGTCTGCCTCCGTGGTTGTGTTGTTGCGGGAGCTTACTTGTATATCACTGTAATCTAGTCATGGTTTCAAGCTCAGGCCCGTGTCTCATTTATATGAAAAGTTGGCAGTTTCTTACCGAGGTTGGGGCACCCAAGTATTGGTTAACTGCTGGAGCCTGCCTAGGAAAGGTGTTGTTAGGTAAACTCCCTGCCGGCGATATAGCCCAAAATGGTGCTGATGCAGGCTTAGACCTCCCAAGCAAACAGCCTTCAGGTTCTGCCACGCTTAAACACTCTTGTCACGATCATACAAACCGGAATATTGGCTATTTTTGTACAGATCGGCAAAATATTACTGGTGGACCAAATGCACAATATAGTTGAAATGAAACCATGGCCAACACCGGTACAAATATGCTTGCAGTATTTATTGTATTCAGATACTACCTGGCTTCGGATCAACAGTTACTTCTTGTTTGGGACCAAATCTAGATTTGCACATAGTATGCATTAGTTTATTATTTTGCTTAGTTTTTGTTCTTGTAGTCACTATTATGTTGTAACACATGTGTGCTTTATATTCATTCATACGTACGAGGGGTGTTCAATATCTGAATTGTGCCAGAGCTACCAGAAATTTCAATTGTGTGTCTGTGGTACAATTATTTGGAAATACGAAACTTATTGTATCGGTCGATACATTATACGATAAATGATACGATACATGATACGATACATTATACGATACATATTCATTTGCAGATATAATTATTTCAAGCTCTTTTATACATGTAGACTTTTATCTCGCATTTATGTAGTTTGGCAATGTTGTTCTCACAGTGACCTGATGGTTTAGAACATTTGATAATTTAGTACATGGTCCGCTTTGGTGGTCGAGTGGTTACGGTCGCTGACTTGTATACCACTGTAACCTATCATCACTGATGGTCACGGGTTCGAGCCATGCTCAGGCGTGTCTCATTTATATGAAAAAGTTGGCAGTTTCTTAAGGAGGTTGGTGCACCCAAGTACTGGTTAACTGCTGGAGCCTGTCCAGGAAAGGTGTTGTTAAGTAAACTGCCCGCCGGCGATATAGCCCGAAATGGTGCTGATGCAGGCGTAAAACCCGAAATATAGTACACGTGAGCATCACCATATATGGGGAGAATGAAATCATTTGGAACAATCATCAGATTTTTAATTACAAAATTGACTGTGATGGCTGTTCCCTCCCACCAATGAACTTTCCAACTACTACCAGCATGTACACACAAACATTCACTGCAGAAAATGGATCTATATACGGATGGGACAGAGCTCATAGAAAACTAATTGTTAACAATTTCCCTCTGGTGAGGAAAATGAAGTCCAAATGAAACATTCTGACCTGCCAACTGTCTCTGCTGAGCGTACCAAGGTCACTGTGGCCATCTTGTATACCAAACTTGAGATCCCAGACAATGTCAATGTATAAATGGCAGTGTTGAATGCAGTTGTGGAATGTGTTTGCCAACGTTTGCATGTTGAATATAGCAAATGTTGTGCTGTGTGGACTGTTTCACTTTATATTATGAGACTGCAATAATTGTTTAATAATAGTTTGCAATAGTTAGTGCAATTCTTTGTGGTACCAGCAATAGTTTGTGCAATTCTTTGTGATACCAGCAGTTGAGTTATCAGGAATTGAGACTAGAGATTGGAGAGGAATTGTCTTCCTTAGCTGTATCATTTCTTCCAATTTTGAATTGAAGGAGAAGTGTTCTCGCATAGAATATATATATGATTTAACCCTTTCCCTCATAGAAGCACCTCTTGTCGCCATTACCAATGCGACATACATTGACAATGTAGTAGCCAAACCAATGTTCATAATAAAGGCCAGAATATCATGTAGTCCCAGTAATATCTATCAAGGTGGTATATATATGGCGACTACTTATCCACTGCATGATAGCTAAATGGCTGTCGTTTGTATGGATATATAATAGTATATTAACCTAAATCTCTATGAAGGAAAGGGTTAACCATAGTTTATTGCATATGTAATACATAGGACAATACATTTACAATTGTACATACAATCAGGAATCAGATGATAAACTAGTTAACAAATTATAAGACGCATACATGTACATTGTGTAACATTGAGGACAATAAGACACATCGGTGAGTTACTGCCCCTGAATTCTCCCTAAAAGTAGATAGGTCTATTAAGTGTTTACCTCTGTTTTTATCGTTGTTTCCTTTGCACAACATGCTAGCAATGTTATCCCACTATTGTTTCTTTTATGAGTATTAAATTACTATCTATTGACAGAGCTCCTACAGTATATGCAATGGGTACTCATTTGTAAAATAATGTTATCACTTAATTAACACGATTTTGATAAAATCACAATTATCATACCGCAACAACTGGTTAGGACACAACAGTAAAAACAAAGGATTCTAACTAAAAGGACGTATTCACATTTTGGAATAAATCGGACTTTATCTGCCAAGGGAGGTAATAGAAAAGTACAGATGTCTCTCATTAACTAAGTCAACAAACTTCTCCTATATTTTGAAAGTGCTTTGTGGGGCCTCCGTGGCCAAGTGGTTATGGTCGTTGACTTCAAAACACTTGCCCCTTCACCACTGTATGTTCGAATCCCTCTGTGGGTGTGAGGAAGCTGTCCAGCTGGCTTGCAGTAGGTCTGTGGTTCTACCCGGGTGCCCGTCCGTGCCTGTAATACTGGTTGGAATGTCTACCTCCACCAATAATAGCTTGAGAGTCGCCATATGACCTGCTATAAGCTGTTGGTGCGACTTTAAACCCCAAAAACAAACTTAAGTTAGTGTTTTATCAACAATTACTGTCAGAAGATTGTGGATCCAATTGTCTCTGGTCAATATTATATTCTTTTTCACTATTGTAGATCCAATTGTTGCATGTCAATATTATAGTCTGTTTCAGTTTTGTAGATCTAATTGGTACATGTCAACATAATATTCTTTTTAGTTTAGTAAATCTAATTGTTGCATGTCAATGTTATAATCTGTTTCAGTTTTGTAGATCTATTTGTTTCTTATCAATATGATACTTTTTTCAGTTTTGCAGAATGTGTGTGTTTTACGTTTATTTATCGTCACTACCAGTTGCCCATATGAACGCCTCCTGAAGAGATTAGTCATTTTAGATTTTTGATGGGTATTGCAATGATACAGACAGAGACCCGTTCCAGAGTCTCCTCTGGTTCTTTTACGTGCACAGTGTAAAGCACCGACACAAGACCTCGGTTTAAAGTCCCAACTGAAAGACTAAATTTTATTAGGGTCAGACGGGGGGGATCACACCTGCGATCCCTTGGTTAACAGTCCAGTGGTTAACTGTCCAGCGTGTTAACCATTGGACTGTAGATTTATTTGTCTGTAGTTTTGCAGATGTGTTTTTTACGTTTATTTATCGTCGCTACCGGTTGCCCATATGAGCGACGCCTCCTGAAGAGATTTTAGATTTTTGGAGGATAGTGCAATGATACAGAGAGAGACCCATTCCAGAGTCTTCTTTGGTTCTTTTACGTGCACGGTGTAAAGCACCGACACGAGACCTCGGTTTAACGTCCCATCTGAAAGACTGTTAATTTTATTAGGGTCAGATGGGGGATCGAACCTGCGATCCCTGGATTACCAGTCCAGCGTGTTGCAGATCTAAGTACATGTCATTTTTATACTCTTGTTTCAGTTTAGTAGATCTAATTGTTACATGTCAACAGTATAGTCTGTTTCAGTTTAGTAGATCTAATTGTTACATGTCAACAGTATAGTCTGTTTCAGTTTAGTATGTCTAATTGATACATGTCAACAGTATAGTCTGTTTCAGTTTAGTATGTCTAATTGATACATGTCATTATTATGGTCTGTTTCAGTTTAGTATGTCTAATTGTTACATGTCAACAGTATAGTCTGTTTCAGTTTAGTATGTCTAATTGTTACATGTCAACAGTATAGTCTGTTTCAGTTTAGTATGTCTAATTGTTACATGTCAACAGTATAGTCTGTTTCAGTTTAGTAGATCTAATTGATACATGTCATTATTATGGTCTGTTTCAGTTTTGTAGATCTAATTGATACATGTCAACAGTATAGTCTGTTTCAGTTTAGTATGTCTAATTGATACATGTCATTATTATGGTCTGTTTCAGTTTAGTATGTCTAATTGTTACATGTCAACAGTATAGTCTGTTTCAGTTTAGTATGTCTAATTGTTACATGTCAACAGTATAGTCTGTTTCAGTTTAGTATGTCTAATTGTTACATGTCAACAGTATAGTCTGTTTCAGTTTAGTAGATCTAATTGATACATGTCATTATTATGGTCTGTTTCAGTTTTGTAGATCTAATTGTTACATGTCAACAGTATAGTCTGTTTCAGTTTAGTATGTCTAATTGATACATGTCATTATTATGGTCTGTTTCAGTTTTGTTTTATCTGGTAATGTTTTTTTCAAATACCATAAAAACTTATACCAACTCACTATAATATATGGATGTATGTTTTAAATTAATTTGTTTTTTATGAGTCATGTTCAATGTTACTGTATGTAAATATGTATGTGTTCATGTATCCATCCTGCAGACCTCACTTTGATTGAACATATCAGCATTGTGTGGTTGATGAAAAGCCCAGGTGCCCCTGCAAGCACAATGGATGGATCCTCCGTTAAATGCACAGTTGTCTAAGACTCGGTCTCGGGACTCTAAAATCTACTTAGTCATTATTGTATTTATATACCAGCAAATATTTTATTTATTACCATATTTATTATAAAGCTTTGTTCCATGTTGTAATGTAAGTGTATGAGTGTTAATGCATGCATATAATTTATTATTATGTAGATAATGTGTGTTAAGTTTTAATAGTTATACAGAATAGTTGCAATTGACATTTCAATTTAATTATAGCAACTTTCTTAAATAATTGCCCACCCATCCAACATTTTATCAATTATTGCAACCTTCATAAATAGTCAGCCATTGACATTTCAATTTAATTGTAGCAACTTTCATAAATAATCAATCGCCCATCCGATATTTGATAAATTATTGCAACCTTCATAAATATTCAGCCATTGACATTTCAATTTATTATTGCAATTTTCGTAAATACAATCAAACTTGCTCGAAAGGCCGCGTCTATTAAGAGACCACTTGTTTGCGTTTTTAAAGAACAAATGAGCCTGTATTAAGAGAGCATTCCTGATTATAGGCTGCTTTTTTGTCCTTCCCTGTTGTGGTATCTTAATACAAGTTGGACTGTAATGGCTTATCTGATTATAAATGCCCAGTTTTGTTTCAAGAATTTGTTTACATTATGTTTGTTTGCCTCAATATATTCTTGCTGTCAAATATATTCCCCTGATACATGCACCCACTACTTTAAACAAGATACGTCGATTATATTCCCCTGATACATCTACTTTAAACAAGATACGTCGATTATATTGCTACACAATATAACTACTCGTTGTCACATTTTCGGCGAAGTCAGGGTCCCTATGACGACTACTTTGCCCCAAGTCGTCCTATAGAACGAGCGAGAACAATATATGTGGCATGGTTGATCCAAATGGCAATTTGTGGGGAGTAGTCTCTTTCCTTAACCCATTCAACACTCTTTGTAATTGTAATTATGTCTAAAAATAGTCATATCACTGGCAAAAAGTGCAGATCCTGATGAGACGGCTCATCAGGAGCCGGCTCATCTGGATCTACACTTTTTGTAAGCCTATTTAGAGGTATGTGGTGTTGAAAGGGTTAACTTCCCTCACTGCTCCCTATTTTTAACTCGATATTAGTTGTTTTCATATAAAGTATACCTTAACTTTCTCCCTATCTTGAAGATCTAGCTTAACCCGTAACCTGCCAATCACAACTAAAGTGGCTTTTGCAAACAGCATAGAGCTAAATCAGACGGTACAGAACGTGCTGTCTGATCAGGCTCTATGCTGTTTGCTTTTCGGATAGTGTAACTAAATCACTTTTCTGAATAGCAAACAACATAGATCCAGATCAACCGCGGTATAATGCCGTATCTTATCATGATCCGTTCAATTTATTCGACATGTTATGGGTTAAGCCCTATGAGCCCCGAAAACCATACCCAAGTTAAAATACAAGTGCGGGCACTTATTCATGGGAGTCTAGTATCTGTTAAATGTAATATTATATTGAGTTACACATCGTTTCCTATTCAAGGTATTCAGGCGTTTTATAGAATAATATTTCACAGACTTGATAATAACTTTTATTCTTATTTCTTAGAATTTTATCTAGTTTTAATATAATACTACTGTTGTCTCTAATACATGTTATATAATGTTGAACATTGTGGTAAATGGGTGCATATACTCTGGGTTCCTTCTGTCGGTCGCCAATCTAAATGACTAATCTCTTCGTCGCTCATATGGGCAAATGCGACAAATAACAAATACTGGCGCTAAATTGTGTGAATTGTATATTTGGCGTAACTTTTTTTATTTTTTTATTTTTGACGCAACATAGCTTCAAATATGAACTATCTGGCTCTTAGTTGGCTCCAAGTTTTTTAAATTGACTCGAGTTTTTTTTCAATTGGCGACAGAAGTGACGCAGACAAAAATTCAGATAAAGGGAACCCTGATACTCGAGTGCTCGGGTTCTGTATACACAGTGTATGGATCCGCACACGCTTGTCCAGGTCCTATCTAGCATATGGATCGGTACACAGGTTCCTACCAGGTCCTGTATATAGAACAACTAGCATATGGATCTATACACGCTGGTCTGCTCGGGGTATATACGGGCACCGTGCATTCTCGTATATGGAACATTTTTCGCCGCAGTGAGAGTTCTTTATTGATGTCTCCCTATTGCATGTTGTAACATGACAGGTATCTGATGTCTCTAGCATGCTTGTGTGTACATGTAGTATCTGATGTCTCTAGCATGCTTGTGTGTACTTTAGCATGCAACTTTTATTTGTGTTTTATATTTATTTAATATGTTACTAATCAGAATTATGCGTTGTAAATTTTAGCATGCCTATAGAATACTGTAGAATCATCAAAAGTGTCATTGTTTTGGATTGACCATGTCCATTCTCACAACGTCTACTCATAATATGTAGCGAATGCATGGCCGAGTGACCAAGCTTCTCCCTTGTATACCTAGGACTTCTCCCTTGTATACCTAGGACTTCTCCCATGTATACCTAGGACTTCTCCCATGTATACCTAGGACTTCTCCCATGTATACCTAGGACTTCTCCCATGTATACCTAGGACTTCTCCCATGTATACCTAGGACTTCTCCCATGTATACCTAGGACTTCTCCCATGTGTACCTAGGACTTCTCCCATGTGTACCTAGGACTTCTCCCATGTATACCTAGGACTTCTCCCATGTATACTTAGGACTTCTCCCATGTATACCTAGAACTTCTCCCATGTACACCTAGGACTTCTCCCATGTATACTTAGGACTTCTCCCATGTATACCTAGAACTTCTCCCATGTATACCTAGAACTTCTCCCATGTACACCTAGGACTTCACCCTATTTTGAAGGCCTAGCTTTAGCCCTGCACATCACTTGATATAATAAAGCCTGGACAATATCATGATTTTTGCCTGAACTGTTATTTTTTGAGGTATTAAGAAAATATCAGAAAAGGGAACAAAATGATCGAGATTAAATTCAGAATTGTATTATACAAGTTTAACCAGTCTGTGTACCGGGTAATGAGTCCATTATCCTTGCTTTACACTGAAACTCCTTAGTGTTGTGGTCCAAATAAAAATGTGCAAACTGAAAAAGAAAGGAAAAAATGCCTGTTTTGCCGGACAAAGTATGGGGGAATAACGGACAAAGTATGGGGGAATAACTGGACAAAGTATGGGGGAATAATGGACAAAGTATGGGGGAATAATGGACAAAGTATGGGGGAATAATGGACAACGTATGGGGGAATAACGGACAAAGTATGGGGGAATAATGGACAAAGTACGGGGGAATAATGGACAACGTATGGGGGAATAACGGACAAAGTATGGGGGAATAACGGACAAAGTATGGGGGAATAATGGACAAAGTATGGGGAATAACGGACAAAGTATGGGGGAATAATGGACAACGTACGGGGGGAATAACGGACAAAGTATGGGGGAATAACGGACAAAGTATGGGGGAATAATGGACAAAGTATGGGGGAATAATGGACAAAGTATGGGGGAATAATGGACAAAGTATGGGGGAATAATGGACAAAGTATGGGGGAATAACGGACAAAGTATGGGGGAATAATGGACAAAGTATGGGGAATAACGGACACAGTATGGGGGAATAATGGACAAAGTATGGGGGAATAATGGACAAAGTATGGGGGAATAATGGACAGAGTATGGGGGAATAATGGACAAAGTATGGGGGAATAATGGACAAAGTATGGGGGAATAATGGACAAAGTATGGGGGAATAATGGACAAAGTATGGGGGAATAACGGACAAAGTATGGGGGAATAACGGACAAAGTATGGGGGAATAATGGACAAAGTATGGGGGAATAACGGACAAAGTATGGGGGAATAACGGACAAAGTATGGGGGAATAATGGACAAAGTATGGGGGAATAATGGACAAAGTATGGGGGAATAATGGACAAAGTATGGGGGAATAATGGACAAAGTATGGGGGAATAACGGACAAAGTATGGGGGAATAATGGACAAAGTATGGGGGAATAATGGACAAAGTATGGGGGAATAACGGACAAAGTATGGGGGAATAATGGACAAAGTATGGGGGAATAATGGACAAAGTATGGGGGAATAACGGACAAAGTATGGGGGAATAACGGACAAAGTATGGGGGGAATAACGATTGAAATTTTAATCAAAAGCATTTTATACTACTTGTTGTATGCTGTAGATATGGATACATTTACAGTATAATGTTTTCGCGAATTACGCAGGATGGTAATCATCTTATTTGCAAGGTAATAAATTCACGAATGTGCCAAACTATTCTTCAATCTTGTTTTTATTGCCATTGTTTGTTTTTTGTAATTTACACATTAAATTAAACAATTGCGTGGTCGTGATTTCATGAAATTGCCAGATTTATTCAAATTTGTTTTTCTTACTGATTATTGGTGATGAAAGTCGGAGTAACTTTTGTAACAGTCGATTTTATTGTTGCTAGAAAAGGTTACTTTCAATGTCGTTATTATTTTGCACATACTGTTTTCTTTATTACTATACAGCTTCACATATCTATTAAATGCATCATGGTACATTATGGAATTAATGCATAATTCTTCTGTCCAATCCAATATGGACGACTTCTGCAGGTAGCATTTTGTTTACCGCTTAACTGCTGCAGATATCTTTATGAAAGATGAAACGTTATACGTCATTCAGAGACATTTATATGTATGAAATATTTGTTTATCTGACTCAAAATGGCTGACATGTTGCTATATATAGATTGTGTTGGGAAATTTGATTGCGACTATACCGCTTCAGGTATTATCGATAATCGTGACATTTGTCTAGGGCCATGAGACTCTAGGGCCATGAGACCTAGGGCCATGAGACCTAGAGCCATGAGACTCTAGAGCCATGAGACTCTAGGGCCATGAGATGCTAGGGCCATGAGACTCTAGGGCCATGAGACGCTAGGGCCATGAGACGCTAGAGCCATGAGACTCTAGGGCCATGAGACGCATGTTCTTTAAAATAATGGGTTTCTGAGCAATTCAAAATGTCAAAATAATGTTTGCATTTAAACATAATTTAAAGACAATTGCTTGCATTTAACATTTTGTTGTGGCTAAACCTCTTCATATATATATGGTCCTCTCTATATCCGAATTTTCGGCTTAAAAAAGCCTTTTCACGGGAAACAAAAATCATCCGGCTAATACATTGTCTTTAAGATTGTTATTACTTTCTGTGGATAACACTCCTAAAGACAATGTATTAAAGTTAAACTTTATTTATTTTATAACGATTGCGAAGCAAGTTCTAACAACTTATATTAATCACTTGTTGGCGCGGATGAATGTGGTCATTCGTGTCGGAAAAAACCCACCTTTCCGATCTGGCGACCACCGTACCATCTCACATACTTCTCGGTCCGAGGATCGAACCCGGGTTGCATTGGTGAGAAGCGAGCGCGCTAATCGGACAGCCAATGTATTAGCCGGATGATTTTTGTTGCCCGGTGAAAAAGGCTTTTTAAGCCGAAAATTTGGACATAGAGTGGACCATATATATATATATATCAGGGATCAGTTTAGAGGGCGATGTGGGCGAAATTGTCGCCCTAGGGACCCTGACTTCGCCCTCTGGGGGCCCCACTTCTCCCTAAAAAAAAATGTTCAAACAAAATGTTGTCCAGTAAGATACACTGGCCCATTATAAAACACTCCTTCTATTCAAATGTTGTATTTAATGGTTGTACTGCGCATTTTAACCCTATTTTGCAGAAGTATATTAAAGAACACCATTTAGGAAGCGATCACACGCTTTCTCACTTCTCCCAAAAATTCTGACCTAGAATGAACCCTGTATATATTACTAGTTCCCTGCTAGGAACAATCGACTTATAATATACCTCTTCATTTATATTTATAAAAATATACCTCTTCATTTATATTTATAAAATTCCTCCTGATACCTCGTGGCATTGAAGCGCATGTGCATGTGTATTGGGTGATAGATTGGTGTTAACCCTTAACCTGCCAATCACGACTAATGTCGCTTTTACAAACAGCATAAAGTCAGATCAGACTTTCCTGAATAGGAAACAACATATATCCTGATCAGATGCACTGCGGTTGTTGATCTGGATCTATGTTGTTTGCACATTCCGTTCCATTTATTCGGCAGGTTAAAGGTTAAGTACTGTTTGACATTTTATATTTGGATATTCGTTATACTCTATATTACTCTTAGCATGGCACCTTAATGCAATATATATATAATGTCAAACACTCTGAAGTCTCATTCAGTTCTTCATTATGCATGTATATCACAGGACCGTAGGCAGGAACTTTTGTAGGGGGTGCGTAATATATCGATGAGCTGAAGGGCCGGCCTTGCTAGGGGGTCTGGTGGCATGCCCCCCTGATTTATTTTCAAACTACAATGCAGGAGATACATTTTTCATGCATTCTGGGAAGTATATTTTACACATGTATTTGCCTCAGAATAAGGATAGAGAAAATAACAAATAGTGAATAATGAACCATTATTAGACCCAGGGACGACTGGAAAAAATTTACTATAACTATAATATTTTAACATTTACATTCTGAGCGAGTGAACCTTGGCAGAAAAAGGGAGTACGTACGCACCCATCGCACCCCCCTGCATATCGGCCTGTATCATAATATACTCACCACCCATAAGTCGACCTGAACCAACATGAATATCATGATATATTCGCCCATTAGCTGACCTCAACCATAATGCAATCATTATATATTGGCCCATAAATTGCCATAATGGAAAACATATATATCATCCTGGCGACCACCGTACCATCAGGGCTGGGGATTTCATTGGTGAGAAGCGAGCATGTTTACCACTGCATTAACTGGACAGCTTTTTGCATTCATGGCATTTTATAACATATCCCCTACATTTGCATTGATTGCTTTCTATAAGACATGTCCCCACATTTACATTGATAGCTTGCTATAAGACATATTCCTACATTTGCATTGATAACTTGCTATAAGACATGCCCCTACATTTACATTGATAGCTTGCTATAAGACATATCCCTACATTTACATTGATAGCTTGCTATAAGAAATATCCCTACATTTGCATTGATAGCTTGCTATAAGACATATCCCTACATTTGCATTGATAGCTTGCTATAAGACATATCCCTACATTTGCATTGATAGCTTGCTATAAGACATATCCCCACATTTGCATTGATAACTTGCTATAAGACATATCCCTACATTTGCATTGATAACTTGCTATAAGACATGCCCCTACATTTACATTGATAGCTTGCTATAAGACATTTGTGTTGCTAGTTTGTTTAAGACTTCTCTATGATACAAGTATGACCATTGTGTTGCTAGTTTGTTTAAGACTTCTCTATGATATAAGTATGACCATTGTGTTGCTAGTTTGTTTAAGACTTCTCTATGATATAAGTATGACCATTGTGTTGCTAGTTTGTTTAAGACTTCTCTATGATATAAGTATGACCATTGTGTTGCTAGTTTGTTTAAGACTTCTCTATGATACAAGTATGACCATTGTGTTGCTAGTTTGTTTAAGACTTCTCTATGATACAAGTATGACCATTGTGTTGCTAGTTTGTTTAAGACTTCTCTATGATACAAGTATGACCATTGTGTTGCTTGTATGTTTAAGACTTCTTCTCTATGATACAAGTATGACCATTGTGTTGCTAGTTTGTTTAAGACTTCTCTATGATACAAGTATGACCATTGTGTTGCTAGTTTGTTTAAGACTTCTCTATGATACAAGTATGACCATTGTGTTGCTAGTTTGTTTAAGACTTCTCTATGATACAAGTATGACCATTGTGTTGCTAGTTTGTTTAAGACTTCTCTATGATACAAGTATGACCATTGTGTTGCTAGTTTGTTTAAGACTTCTCTATGATACAAGTATGACCATTGTGTTGCTTGTATGTTTAAGACTTCTTCTCTATGATACAAGTATGACCATTGTGTTGCTTGTTTGTTTAAGACTTCTCTATGATACAAGTATGACCATTGTGTTGCTAGTTTGTTTAAGACTTCTCTATGATACAAGTATGACCATTGTGTTGCTAGTTTGTTTAAGACTTCTCTATGATACAAGTATGACCATTGTGTTGCTAGTTTGTTTAAGACTTCTCTATGATACAAGTATGACCATTGTGTTGCTAGTTTGTTTAAGACTTCTCTATGATACAAGTATGACCATTGTGTTGCTAGTTTGTTTAAGACTTCTCTATGATACAAGTATGACCATTGTGTTGCTTGTTTGTTTAAGACTTCTTCTCTATGATACAAGTATGACCATTGTGTTGCTTGTTTGTTTAAGACTTCTTCTCTATGATACAAGTATGACCATTGTGTTGCTAGTTTGTTTAAGACTTCTCTATGATACAAGTATGACCATTGTGTTGCTTGTATGTTTAAGACTTCTTCTCTATGATACAAGTATGACCATTGTGTTGCTAGTTTGTTTAAGACTTCTCTATGATATAAGTATGACCATTGTGTTGCTAGTTTGTTTAAGACTTCTCTATGATATAAGTATGACCATTGTGTTGCTAGTTTGTTTAAGACTTCTCTATGATACAAGTATGACCATTGTGTTGCTAGTTTGTTTAAGACTTCTCTATGATACAAGTATGACCATTGTGTTGCTTGTATGTTTAAGACTTCTTCTCTATGATACAAGTATGACCATTGTGTTGCTAGTTTGTTTAAGACTTCTCTATGATATAAGTATGACCATTGTGTTGCTTGTATGTTGTAGTGCTCATATAATACTATATCTTTACTTCAGTTAGGATGCCATCAGAATTATCCTTCAATTTGTTAATCGATCTCCTAAATGTCTCGTTCCGTACCAGGGTGTTGTGTATATTCAAACATTTTAATCTTTTAAACATTTCTCAACATTCCTAATCTATATATATATTCATCTGACCTTGTCCATTAAATGTTTTTTATAGTTTTTGTAGAAGTTTTAACGTTTTCTTGTCCACAGTCGATGTGATATTCACCCTACAATGTGATATATGATATATCACGCATCAATGTATGATATATATAAGTTTTGCTCTTCAATGTGATATATATGTATATAGAAGTACTGGGTAGCATACAATAAGTGAAATTTGAACTGGTTACTAGAACTTGCAATATATTCACAATATTACACTAAGTACAAAATTAATATGAACATTTTAAGCAGCCAGTCAAGGGAATGAGTAAAAGTGGCTGCTTAGTATAGATGGTTTCTTAATAGAGGTTGAATATTAAATGGCAAACTGGGTTTCTGGTTGCTTAATCCTTTGCCAGCTGAGTAAATAAAATCACATTTGCCAACAACATGTTGTATGCCATTCAGCCAAATGTTTCAGATACACTATCCGAATAGCAAACATTATAAAGTCTAATCAGATGGCATGTTCTGTGCTGTTTGATCTGGCTCTATGCTGTTTACAAAAGTGATTTTTATCTGCCTCTAGAGTACAAAGGGTTAATTAGTAGAGACACAAGTTTAACTGTATGCATTCTTGTATTTGTCTGGCATTGATACATACTAGAACAATTATATGTGGTAGACAGATCTGCCTACTGTTTGTCAATGTGTATCTGCAGTGTGTTACACTGGCTTACAGTTTGCTGTATGTGCTAAGACGTTGATGATTAGTTTGTCTGTATGCATCTTTTATACTCCCAACATTAATGTAAGTGTCACCAATTTGTTCTGAATAAACAATTTTAATTAGATTATGTTTTTATTTTTGTCCCCAGCCTGCATGCGAGTTCAAGAAATGAGATGGACATAGAAATGGTCATAGTTTGGCTTCTTGGTTACCCCAACCAAGCCATTCCGTAGCCTACTACTAATGCCCAGGAAAACATGTCTAGGTCCCCGCAAGGGGTTTGACATTAATGGAACATACATACATACAGCTGGCTTGCGGTAGACTGGTGGTTCTACCTGGGTGCCCAACATTGCACAAAATACTGCTCAGAGGCAACCAGGGCCTTCCTCCACAAATAATAGTTGGAGAGTTGCCAGCTGTTGGTGCTTCTTTAAACCACAAAAACAAACCAACAAATAAAAATTAATCAATTTTGCAATGGAGTCTGTCCCACCTTGTGTAGACAAAATGTTTGAACATTGAAGTTGCTTCTTCCAAGTGAGGAAGCTATCCGGCTGGCTTGCCGAAGGTCGTGGTTCTACCTGTGTTGAACACTGAAGTCTGTCCCACCTAGTGTAGACTAAATGTTTGAAGTCCATATAATATTGGTGCAGTTATATGGAATAAATAATCGATGTACAATACTCTTTCAAAGTTGTTCAAATGTTGACCCAGAATCAAAAATGGACATGACCTAGGAGGTCAAGGAAGGGTCAAATTTTATTTTTGAGCGAATAATATGGTCATGTCGTGTATCAAATCGAAGGTATGGATGAAATCGGATGATTACTTCATCCAAGATGGCCGTCGAAAGGTCAACCTTTTATGAGAGATATCAAACGTCTTCTGATCAGCCCATATTCAAGAAACTCTACTTGATCCTTATGTGAAGCCTTTCCAAAGTTGTTAAAAATAAAGATTCCCTAAAATCCAAGATGACCAGGTTAATAAAATTATATTACGCTTTCAATCATTACGTATTGTGTGTTTTAGGTTTCATTAAAACAATAATTGTCTAAACATTGTTTGAATCAAAGACTTTATTTAAACAACACCACACTCACTTGTCACCAATTCGAAAAACTGTGACACATATAGTATTATCAAACAGGGCTCACGGGTACGGTTATAAAACCTTTCTCAAACTCAAGTGTTTGATTGGTTGTTTCTGCGATGTACACTCTGCTGAACCAATCAGACACTCGAGTTTCAGAAAATATTTTACAACTTTCCAGTCAGGCACAATTATATACAGGGATCACTAATGTAATCTGGAGGGGGTGTAACCCCGCCACCACCACACAAGTATTCCGAAACAAGCAAGGTCAGATCCACACGCACTTCCAATAATTTGGAAACGTGCAATGGCAGGTAAAAGTAGACGATTGTTGTAAGCCGAGACTAGCCTGGGTGCCTGTCTGTCAATTTTTCACTTTTTAACTTCTGCCAAAATGTCTTCCCTGTTGATATGATCAGAAACTCAATATGGCCCAATTAATAGTCTCGGTGTTAAAATATATTTATTTGACTGACCAGGCAAAATATATCGACGCTTGTTCCCAGGCTAAGCTGAGACATGACATATGTCTACATAGACATGACCGCTCAGTTGTGGTTTGCAATAATATATTTGTCATTTTCACACGGTGTGGATATCACGCACCGACAGAAAAAAAGTCGGAAAAAAGTGTGAATTTATTTTTAGAATTTGAAGACAAACACAAGTTTTATCTCTCGAATGCACTTATCTAATATATCCGTTCATGTGAGTGCTTTATTCTGCTTCTTCTTGACACGACACTCCCTCAATGCGTACATTTCCACAGATATGTAGTATTGCTGACTGCAGTCACGAACTTGAATTAAAACATAATTTCGGATATAATAGGTATTCGGACCAACATATAGGTATAAAACCAATAAATTAATTGTTCACTTCTCAAAACTTGGAAGAGAATTCTTAATAATAATTTCACAGTTTCACTTGCTACAAGTAACACCAAATTGGTACACATGCCATTGTACTATGCATGGGGTATCACTACCTTTCACATGTCCGTGTAATACACCTAAATTTGTAACACTAAGTGACTAAATGTGAAGAACAAAAGAATCATTTTTTGACAAGTATATAAGATAACAGAAAATGAACAGGTCCATGAAAATACAATATTCTTTACATAAATATATGAATTTTTATATGTTACAATAATAAATATTGACTTGTGGAGTAGTTCTCTTAGCTAAAAGGTAATGTTAAAACCGGTGGTTCGAATCTAGGACAAGACTGACATCCACCTCTTGCATTTGGTACCATGATGGCTAGCATTGGAGTTTTAGAACAAAGTGATGGCTATCTCGGTAAGAGCCTGTGGTTAATATAGTGTTTCACCCGGATTGAAATAGGGCATGGGGCATTTTTTCATGTTGCCCATCCTCAAAATGGCAGAATGTACACGATCTCATTCATGTGTTATTATCACTTGTATGTATCGCGCTGAGGACAAATAAATTTTACAGCATTTTGAGGTGGTTTCCAACATAATTATCTAAGCAAAAATGTTAAGCCACAAAATGACAACACCAATGCAAAATTTATATTTCTTTAAATAGAAACTTGCATACATATATAAAATACAATGGTGGCATAATTGACATCCGCGGGCGCAAAAAGGAGTTCCACATGCTAGAGGGAAATAGGGGGGGGGGGTGAAGAGAGCAAATCTCTTAAAATTGTAATCATAATTAATACGCTAATTAATTAATATGCACAGTACCGAGTAAAAGTTGTCATCTAAATGAGAGGCATTTCAATTAAATGTTGCCTAGGCAGAATATCCCTCACAAGAGTTTCTCTCTTGACGTAATGTTGGTCGTTTCCAAAGTTGATGTCTCGATTGTATTGCCCAAAAAGGGTTGATATATACAGTGATTCTTCTTCGCTATCATGTACCAGTTCTTGAAATTTTCTCATAACAGAAGGCATCGTCAACATACAGATAATTAACCAGTCGCTGCCTGTCAATCAAATTAATCAATAATCCAATGAGTAATTATTATTTCACACACCCCCAGACAACACGTCCTTCTAAATTAAATAATATCCTCCGACAAGCTACCATGAAAACTACATTGTAATAAAAGGAAACCTGCCGTTTTAATCTTAGAAAATAATGGTTAATCATATAGATATGGAAATTAGTTGTATGTAAACATTTAACAAATATTACTTATATATACAGATAAGAATGCCAGCTTATTACTTTTAAAGATAAATCGGCAGATTAACGATATTCATGCTTGTTGAGCAAACATAGAAATATTTATTTCACTTTTATTGGTAACGTTTGTATAAATACAATCATTCTTTTGTTGAATTTTAATTGGTGATGATATTTTACTAATTTGAATGCTCCAGGCTATGTGATGCACCAGGCTATGTGATGCTCCAGGCTATGTGATGCACCAGGCTATGTGATGCTCCAGGCTATGTGATGCACCAGGCTATGTGATGCTCCAGGCTATGTGATGCACCAGGCTATGAGATGCTCCAGGCTATGTGATGCACCAGGCTATGTGATGCTCCAGGCTATGTGATGCACCAGGCTATGTGATGCTCCAGGCTATGTGATGCCCAGGCTATGTGATGCTCCAGGCTATGTGATGCTCCAGGCTATGTGATGCACCAGGCTATGTGATGCTCCAGGCTATGTGATGCACCAGGCTATGTGATGCTCCAGGCTATGTGATGCACCAGGCTATGTGATGCTCCAGGCTATGTGATGCACCAGGCTATGTGATGCTCCAGGCTATGTGATGCACCAGGCTATGTGATGCTCCAGGCTATGTGATGCACCAGGCTATGTGATGCTCCAGGCTATGTGATGCACCAGGCTATGTGATGCTCCAGGCTATGTGATGCTCCAGGCTATGTGATGCACCAGGCTATGTGATGCTCCAGGCTATGTGATGCACCAGGCTATGTGATGCTCCAGGCTATGTGATGCACCAGGCTATGTGATGCACCAGGCTATGTGATGCTCCAGGCTATGTGATGCACCAGGCTATGTGATGCTCCAGGCTATGTGATGCACCAGGCTATGTGATGCTCCAGGCTATGTGATGCACCAGGCTATGTGATGCTCCAGGCTATGTGATGCTCCAGGCTATGTGATGCACCAGGCTATGTGATGCTCCAGGCTATGTGATGCACCAGGCTATGTGATGCACCAGGCTATGTAATGCTCCAGGCTATGTGATGCACCATATTTGAAGTGTTTAATCACCTTGTGTATTATACAATATACCATTATACTGATTGGGGACACTCTGACTGATTGAATGTTTAGATAGCTACCATACTTAAATATTAAGCCTGAGAGTTATATATCAACCATAAAAAATGACATATAAATGGTGAGAAACATAATAATTAAGATCGAGAATTTGGAAAAGAAAAAAGATATATAATTACAAGAGATACGAGGACAGTTTAGAGTGACTCCTAAACAGACCCTATGTATTTTGATGCTTGTAGCCTAAGTTATGGTCGGGCTGAGTTATCAAATAACATTACCCATCTAATTCACACATTATAGAATTAAGATGCGTGTTAGTACAGCGTGACTCCTGTACCGACTCTATATATTTTGGTGCTTGTAGCCTAATCTATGGCCGGACTGAGCATGCAAATAATATTATACATCAAACATATTCATACATTTACGAATATGAGATGTGAGACAGTATAGAGTGACTCCTGTACTGACCCTATGCATTTTGGTGCTTGTAGCCTAATCTATGGCCGGGCTGAGCATTCAAATCATATTATTAATGCACACAACTTAATCACCTTAGTTTATAATATATGAGTGTTAACTAAACTTCTTAGTACGTTCGCCCATATGGTTCGCTGGAGGCGAGCGTAAATAAGCTCAATCATCATCACCTATATATCGATATATAGTTTTTAAATGTTACATTTGTTTTAATTATTGGGTAATCATAAACAAAATTATAACATCATTCAAATGTTATATGGATCATTCTCAGTAAATGTCTTGGTAGTTATATAAGTTCTAAGTGAATTATGAAAGTGACATATATGTGTGTGGAACCTATATGGACATTACACTAGAGTCGTAGATAATTTGAATTGTAACACGATAATATTTCATGGTCTATTCACAAATAGCGTGTTCTTATGCAGGAATTATCTACTGCAGCATAACATTGTAATTTAACATTGTTCAAACAAACACTTTATCTATCTATCCATCCATCCATCCATCATCCATCCATCCATCCATCTATACAACATGAAATTGATAGATGCATTGATGTTTTATACGAATAAATGGCAGGTAATTCCGTGGACCATTCATCGGCATTATTTACTGCTTTACATGCCAACTGGTTTACTGATAGTCTGATATCCATATTATTTTAGTGTAGTACTAGTATAACATCAATAGTTACGGTGTAGTTTTCTAAATTTTATATGTTCAATCAAGACCTGTTTTATCTATCTAAAGTGCTGGTTCAATCCCTGAAGTTCATTACACCATGTAGTCATATTGTATTTGTTTGTCGGAGGTTTCGCATTACTGGGTCACGTGATCATAGGGGCGGAGCGATAGGGCATTTGGCGACTGGTTAATTGTGTAGCTTGCTTTGTTAATATATACCGGTAAACAATTATTTACAGGATAATGGCTGTGTCTAAATTGCAACAATGACTAATGAGTGACGATTAGGACGCATTGTTATGGCTTGTCAAATTGATGCATGCAGACATGGTTGCCCAATGATAAGTGTATGCATTCTTCTGTTGTGAATTAGGGAAAATAGGGGAAATGAGCAGACAACACTGTTTGCTTCCAGATTTATAAGATTTGAATATCTATAAAATCAATATAAATCTGTAACAATTAACGTGCATGTATACCTGCATTGGCCACAGGGATTCGGCACGTTTGGGGGTACTAGTATATATATTTAAGTACAGGGATTCTACTCTGTGGGATGTCAGATTTCGCATCGATCAGTAAAATGGCCCTATCTGAAACAATGTTGTACAAATCTGTCCAAATACAACGCCTATCCCGAGTCTTTATATTGTTCTTCAAATAAAACACAACTTTAAGCTGCATGCATGTATACTTTGCAAACAATTGCCACATACATTGGCCATAGCAGGTCACATTTCCATACTAGGACACGGGTTCTGTCAGCAACAAAAAAAAATCTTCGACGGGAGAGTTTTAACTGTGAATAACATTATCAATAAAATGTGTTTACACTAACGTGTAGGTTTATTCGGCAATAATGTACGTCAAAAAGAGATTTCGTAGCATTTTCAATTTGTTTTGAAAATTTCTATAGCGGCGCAATTCGCGTTGAAACGAGCGTTGAAACGAGCGTTCTGATTGGATTATGATTATTCTTCCTATATAAAAAAACATCTTGTTACATTCTAATAATCCAATCAGAACGCTCGTTTCAACGCGAATTGCGCCGCTATAGAAATTTTCAAAACAAATTGAAAATGCTACGAAATCTCTTTTTGACGTACATTATTGCCGAATAAACCTACACGTTAGTGTAAACACATTTTATTGATAATGTTATTCACAGTTAAAACTCTCCCGTCGAAGATTTTTTTTTGTTGCTGACAGAACCCGTGTCCTAGTATGGAAATGTGACCTGCTATGGCCAATGTATGTGGCAATTGTTTGCAAAGTATACATGCATGCAGCTTAAAGTTGTGTTTTATTTGAAGAACAATATAAAGACTCGGGATAGGCGTTGTATTTGGACAGATTTGTACACAATTGTTTCAGATAGGGCCATTTTACTGATCGATGCGAAATCTGACATCCCACAGAGTAGAATCCCTGTACTTAAATATATATACTAGTACCCCCAAACGTGCCGAATCCCTGTGGCATTGGCGGGAAGATATATGACGCAATTAGTTAAACCAACGGGAATCAAGAGCAAAGGTCAATGTTTCCCTAGGCTACACAGTACACAGTGGGACATTTCGCAGCATACTTATTGTAAACATATGTATTCTAAATTATATCTGCAGGCTTAGCAAACAAACATGTAACACTGGAGTTGGAATTATAGACAGATTTGAGACAATATCATGTTTTATTGAGAATTTAGGCAAACAACAGAAGGCATTTTCAGAATTTCGGGTACAAGTGTGGCCCCAAAATGGGGCAGGACAGGCAGTATTCCTATTCCTGCTTAGGGGAAACGCTATTATACTGGGTAGAGATATTATAGTATTTCTATGTGTTGTCTTCCCAATTGCTAACTTGGTAGAGCATAGGAGAGGTACAACCGTAGTACGGTAACATCTCACATACTTCCCAGTCCTACTCCGAGGATCAAATCCGGGTTGCATTGGTGAGAAGCGAGCATGCTAACTACTGCACTAATCGGACAGATTATATTTATTTACGAAAATAATAACGCGCAATTCTCTTTTACTACATTTGTACGGGTTTTAAATGAAATATTCAATAAATTATCATCGGGCAACTAACCATGAACCAGAATGAACATCAGGTCAAAGTATTGTTATTCATACATTATGCGACCTTGACCCACATGTGTACTATGCAAAATATGCAGATGTTTGTCGATTTTTGTACCATTTCACACACCAGGACGATTTAGGAAATCAGTCTACCAATTAAAAACTATTGACAAACAATTTATTTATTTACTTTGGGTGGAATTTCGTATTTTCTTGAGCCATTGACCTTTTTTGATCGCAAATTGCCAGCTTGAGCCCTGTAAATGCATATGTTTTGTTCTCTTTATCTTTGACAAGAATTCCACATTTCAATATTGCATGAGCATAGCGGTCTCCACGGCTCATTCTATTTTACAATTTTCATACAAAATATTGTCCAGTAAGATACACTGGCTCATTATAAAGCACTCCTATTCAAAATTGTAAAATTGTGACTTTTAATCCTATTTTGTCACAATTTATTAAATAACACAATTTACGGGTGTAATCGCACACTATCTCACTTCTCCCAAAAATGATGACCTAGAATGAGCCCTGGGCCTCTCTGGCTGAGTAGTTAAGGTCGGTGCTTTCAAAATTACTTGCCCCTCACCGCTGTAGGTTCGAATCCCACCAGTGGTTTCGTATTCTTACATGTTTCATGTGTTGAAGCTATCAAGCTGGTATGTGGTAGTCAGTGGTTCTACCCGGTGAGCTCGTCCACGCAGTCTGCTTTCCATATATACATGTATGTATTCCAGGAAGTACTTGTCAATGTACAGGCATTCTACTTTCCATATATACATGTATGTATTCCAGGAAGTACTTGTCAATGTACAGGCATTCTACTTTCCATATATACATGTATGTATACCAGGAAGTACTTGTCAATGTACAAGTGATCTACTTTCAATATTTTCCAGGAGTTGTAGACCATGGCAAAGATTACTCCAGCAATGGAGAAGAGACATCGGAGATTGGAGGAAAAGAACAATTTATCCAGAGTAACTAGAGGTTAGTAATGTCTGGTTCATCCAATGTAACCTGATACAACAAATTGTGTTTACCGTGAACAGTTGATACGATGAAACCCGAACAATGATTGAAACATCTTCAACTCTTCTTCAGTTAAGTTCATTTCAATTCCATTTTCATGTGGGAAAGGTTTCGGGCTATGCATGATTTGTTGATATCTTTCCGCCATCTTAGGGGCCTTTGTTGCCGAGTGGTTACGGTCGTTGACTTCAAATTACTTGCCCTTCAGGCCTCACCGCTGTGATGTTCGAATCCCACTGGGGTGTGTCAAATGATTATATGTGCGGAAGCTATCCAGCTGGCTTGTGGTAGGTCGGTGGTTCTACTCGACTGCCTGCAATATTGCTGGGCAATGCAGGTCAGTAAGGCACCTGGGGTCTCCTTCCACCAATACTAGCCGGAGAGTCGCCATATGACCTAGGCAGTTAATGTGACTTTAAACCCCAAAATACACACAAACCTTCCGTCATTTCGTCCGTTCCCATTTTCCTGTCCGCTCGATATCTTTGGTGTCCACAATGGAATAAAATAACTGCACAAATGATCGGCATAATGAGACGACATTTTCATAGTGTGGTGTGGAAGTCGTGGTAGTGCTTTCGCTTCAGGTGTTAGAGGCCAAGAGTTTGTGCCCAGTTGTAGCTGTTACGATTGTGCTTAAGGAACTTAAATTCCACATTGCCTCTTCTCTCTCCCTCATGACGATGGATTCCATTGGGAATGAGAGCGATTAAAATAATGTAAGAATTTGATTAGCAATGAAGCCAGGACTCATTCTAGAGGGCGACTTGGGTGAAATAAAAACTTATATAACGACCTTCTTTTTCATTTTCATTTACAATTTTGTCGAGAAAGAAACACTGGCCATTATAAAGCAACTGCTTCTATTTGTAGGTTTTATGGTCATATGTGTGTTTTAACTCTATTTTGTTGAAATTGATTAAATTAACCCAATTGAAGGACGCAATCGCGCGTTGTCTCATTTCTCCCAAAAATTATGACCTAGAATGCCCATGTAAGCTAATATAAATTTGTATGAAATACGAAATGTCGTGTGCAAAATCCATACCAATTTTAATGAATTGATGTTTATTTGCAGCACGTACAGCAAAGTTGAACTTGTCATCTCCACAAAACAGTGTTCCAAGCCACCTACATTCTGCATCTACGCCAAAACCAAAACATTCACAGACTAAACAGTCGCACAAAACTGCCTCCACCCACAGTACGGACAAACAGTCGCACAAAACTGCCTCCACCCACAGTACTGACAAACAGTCGCACAAAACTGCCTCCACCCACAGTACTGACAAACAGTCAAACAATAAAATCAGTCCAAAGCTACCTAGTCCAAAGTCGGAATATAGCAATAATGGTGGAACACCGAGTGTTGCGAAGAAATCTAAATATGTGTACGAGGATGCAGTAGAGAAGTTAGAGAACAGTACTAGTGTGCATACGCCCAAGAGACTTGTGCTGTTTGTTGGCAATATACCCACGGATATTACTGAAGAACAGTTGATGGCTCATTTTACAAGAGCAGGTTTGTATGTGTATCTTATTTCAACCAAGGGTTTCCACAGACACTCGGAGATCGGGCTTCACCCCCCTCCCCCCGCCGCCTCTCCCCCCAACCACACACCCTCGGCTATTTAAGAGGAAGTCGTGATAGCGCAGTGGATGCGCGTTCGCTTCAGGTGCGAAAGGTCCGGAGTTCGAGCCCCACTGGAGCCGTTACGATTGTGCCCTTAGGCAAGGCATTTAAATTCCACGTTGCCTCTTCTCTCTCCCTCGTTGCGATGGATTCCATCAGGAATGAGGTCACGAGAGTGATTTATATAAGTTGAAATAACTTGTTTCGCAATCGAGCTAAAATAAATTTGTATAAACTAATTAAGAGGGATGTATGAGAATGGCCCCTGTCCGTGTGTTTGACAATCCATCCATACTGTTTTGTGTCCTATATATTAAAAACACATTAAAAGTTCAAAATAAAATCTTTCGTTATTGGCACAACTACTATATGTATGCTAAATTGATAGATTTTACCAAAAATCTATTGAAACAATAAAAAAGCATACCGTCCGTACTCGCCTATAAGACAAGTTTTTATCACCAGATACGACCTCAAAGTGACTTCCCGTCTTCTACTTTAAAAAATCTCGAGGTTATAAAACTTTATTCAAATCACAGACTCATGCTTCAGCATGCTGATTGGCTGATACTGAGAATAAACTCACATGCTTAATCATGCTGATTGGCTGATACTGAGAATAAACTCACATGCTTCAGCATGCTGATTGGCTGATACTGAGAATAAACTCACATGCTTCAGCATGCTGATTGGCTGATACTGAGAATAAACTCACATGCTGATTGGCTGATACTGAGAATAAACTCACATGCTGATTGGCTGATACTGAGAATAAACTCACATGCTTAATCATGCTGATTGGCTGATACTGAGAATAAACTCACATGCTTCAGCATGCTGATTGGCTGATACTGAGAATAAACTCACATGCTGCAGCGTCGGAGATTTATGAGTCAGAGATTTATTAAAAGTTTTATATAACCATTTTTCTTAGAATCTGCATCATACTTTAGCCAGTTGAATTAGCCAAGCCACAAATTTTTAAATGAACACATTTTCAGCGGCGATTCAACAGACTTGGGATGATCAGATTGACTTTCTTAGCAGGCAATTTCAATCAAGCGTCTGCATTTCTTTTAATTTTTATCCTGATTTTAGTACCCTTTTTATGGACGTCCGATGCATCAAAATTTGGCATACCAGACAAATACTGGACGTCCGTGGGAATTTCACCTATTAAATTTTGTTAATGGAACCCCTAATCCAGGGCTCATTCTAGGTCATCATTATTTGGGAGAAGTGAGGAAACTCGTATTTGCATGTTATTTAATAAATTTTAAATACACAATATGACCATTGAATATATTTGAGTATGAGTGCTTTTTAATGGGCCAGTGTATGCAGTATCTTACTGGACAAAATTTTACATGAAAATTGTAAAAAAATTAATTTATTAGGGAGAAGGGGAGTCAGGGCCCCAGGGTGCTAAGTCAGGGTCCCAATGACGACCATTTCATCATTAAACACAATCCATTATTTAGCCTTAGTTTATGCTGTATTTATTTAATTTCATTTTCAAACTCTGAACTGGTACTTACTATTAGCCCGGCTGTAGTGCACCCAGGGGCAAGCACAAGCAGCATTCATCATCCACAATTGTTGACATTACTATTAGCCCGGCTGTAGTGCACCCAGGGGCAAGCACAAGCAGCATTCATCATCCACAATTGTTGACATTACTATTAGCCCGGCTGTAGTGCACCCAGGGGCAAGCACAAGCAGCATTCATCATCCACAATTGTTGACATTACTATTAGCCCGGCTGTAGTGCACCCAGGAGCCGGCACAAGCAGCATTCATCATCCACAATTGTTGACATTACTATTAGCCCGGGCTGTAGTGCACCCAGGAGCATTCATCATCCACAATTGTTGACATTACTATTAGCCCGGGCTGTAGTGCACCCAGGAGCATTCATCATCCACAATTGTTAACATTACTATTAGCCCGGCTGTAGTGCACCCAGGAGCAAGCACAAGCAGTATTCATCATCCACAATTGTTGACATTACTATTAGCCCGGCTGTAGTGCACCCAGGAGCAAGCAGCATTCATCATCCACAATTGTTGACATTACTATTAGCCCGGCTGTAGTGCACCCAGGAGCAAGCACAAGCAGCATTCATCATCCACAATTGTTGACATTACTATTAGCCCAGCTGTAGTGCACCCAGGAGCAAGCAGCATTCATCATCCACAATTGTTGACATTACTATTAGCCCGGCTGTAGTGCACCCAGGAGCAAGCAGAATTCATCATCCACAATTGTTGACATTACTATTAGCCCGGCTGTAGTGCACCCAGGAGCATTCATCATCCACAATTGTTGACAGTCTCTTGTTTGAGTGAAACAAACATTATTTCCCCATTGGGCTGTTGATTTGTAGCTGTACCTGCAAACTCGTAATGACAGGTGGGTGGTACATTGTACATGAACTTTCTCTCAGGACGATTGGCCTCATACATTTTGCACTTGGCTTTCTGAATCTCATAATAATTTTCCTTATTCCCCATTGTGCCTGGAACGGCCCCTTGAAATAATTCAAGCCCCTTATCATTCTCAAAAACTGATTACTACAATAATTTTAGAAGTTGGTTTATCAGATTTTCTATGGTTTATACTGTAAATAATTCTCTCAGCCAATTGATATATATATATATATATATTAAATCAAATACCAATAAACAAACATATTATGTTGATTGTTCCTAACAGGGAACTAGTAATACAAACTAATATATATATGTTGTCCTCTCTACATCCGAATTTTGGGCTTAAAATAAACAAACAGACATATATAATGTTCCAATAAATGAAATTAAAAAAATAAATTTCAAAATTATTTTTCCTTATATCTCATCCATATGTCGACCTACTTTCATCACAGTTCTGGATGAGAACCAGGCCTAGTTATGGTTGAGAATATACGGTAGATCTTAATAGGGAATATACGGTAGATCTTAATAGGGAATATACGGTAGATCCTAATAGGGAATATATGGTAGATCTTAATAGGGAATATATGGTAGATCTTAATAGGGAATATACATTAGATCCTAATAGGGAATATACGTTAGATCCTAATCAGGGAATATACGTTAGATCCTAATCAGGGAATATACATTAGATCCTAATAGGGAATATACGTTAGATCCTAATAGGGAATATATGTTAGATCCTAATCAGGGAATATACGTTAGATCCTAATAGGGAATATATGAGAAGTACATGTATTAAAAAGGTTGAATATACTTTCTGCACAACATGGGTAATACAGAGGTTTTGTAACGAATACAATTGTATGGGAGCAATATTTAAAAAAAAATTGTGAACAGGAATATAACTTGTAATTTAAGGGCATTAAAGTATGTATAAAGGGGAAGTTTACAGTCCTTCACAATGGCCGGAAATACATGAATATGGCGTATTTGCTGCTTTCAGCGCTTTCCTGGAGACCATCCCCCCCGGACCCCCTACCTCACATTGGTTTCACCCAAATCCTTCCTTCGACCCATGTATTATTCTGGTTAGTGGTCACCTCCATTATACAGTGAAACCTGTGTTAGTGGTCACCTCCATTAAGCAGCCAACCTCTGTTAGTGGTCACCTCCATTATACAGTGAAACCTGTGTTAGTGGTCACCTCCATTATACAGTGAAACCTGTGTTAGTGGTCACCTCCATTATACAGTCAAACCTGTGTTAGTGGTCACCTCCATTATACAGTGAAACCTGTGTTAGTGGTCACCTCCATTAAGCAGCCAACCTCTGTTAGTGGTCACCTCCATTATACAGTGAAACCTCTGTTAGTGGTCACCTCCATTATACAGTGAAACCTCTGTTAGTGGTTACCTCCATTATACAGTCAAACCTGTGTTAGTGCTCACCTCCATTATACAGTGAAACCTGTGTTAGTGGTCACCTCCATTAAGCAGCCAACCTCTGTTAGTGGTCACCTCCATTATACAGTGAAACCTCTGTTAGTGGTCACCTCCATTATACAGTGAAACCTCTGTTAGTGGTTACCTCCATTATACAGTGAAACCTGTGTTAGTGGTCACCTCCATTATACAGTGAAACCTGTGTTAGTGCTCACCTCCATTATACAGTGAAACCTGTGTTAGTGCTCACCTCCATTATACAATGAAACCTGTGTTAGTGGTCTCCTCCATTATACAGTGAAACCTGTGTTAGTGGTCACATCCATTAAGCAACCAACCTGTGTTAGTGGTCACCTCCATTATACAGTGAAACCTGTGTTAGTGGTCACCTCCATTAAGCAGCCAACCTGTGTTAGTGGTCACCTCCATTAAGCAGCCAACCTGTTTTAAACAGCCAGATTCCCAATATGTTGTTTTGGTATACATTTAGCCTATACCAGTGTTCTCCGGAAGCCCCGGCGGCCGGCGATTTCGCCGACTACACGCTGACTGAGCGCCGGTTACTTTCCGGTATAATAAATATATTATTTCGAAACAAAACAGCGAATATTTAGGACGAAATCGTCAAATAAATCGATCCGGAAGTGATTCTGTGGGCGCATCCATTTTATCGGATGTTTTTGTTACAATGCGCATAAGAGACGCGCATCTAGTACAAATGCAAATGATCAGCGCTATCTACCAATCATATCGCTGGGAAAATCTGGATTTTCCGTGAGTTTCTAAATTTAGACTCTTTTTTTTTTGAAAATGAATGCAAAAAAGAAAAGATAACTTTCCAATAATCAAAGAGTTATGTCAGATTTTTGTCACACAGGTAATGATCAGTGATGGTACAGGTAGTAGGGCAGTGCACATTTACCATGTGTGTATGGGTCTGTGTGTTTATTAGAGTTGTGGAACCTATGCTCGGCGTATATCCACATATAATAATGACCAGTATAAAATGTTAATTGCACTTGCCGTGTATATTATTATTTTCTTAAGTCGTGAAAACAACTTTCAAAACACTCTTGTTGAATTTTTTAGCTTCATCACGTGACCTTGCTGCTCAATATCGCAACGGTGTCGGTCGGCACCGGTTTATATGCCTGAATACTTCAGGGCACCTATGGCTATGCACTGTGTACTTGTTTTGTTTTTTATTTATCCACCATAACTTATTGAATATCTTATTTTGATATAGTACATCATTGAGTAAAAACATTTATTGGTCTTAATCAGAAATGGTATAGAAACTATTTTTCGTGTTAGGTGTAGATTTTTTTAATTCGGATAGCTACCCGAATTGCTCATACACCGTAACAGTTTCGGTGGAAACATTAATGTCAGAGACTGCCTTTAGAAGAAGATAGTGTCGAGTGTGTTGCATACATAACTGGTATATAGTTGTACAAGTGGAAAGAACGGGTCAACAAACAATAGTAAAACAAAGTACATGTACATGCTTGAAACTCCATGACACCAAGATCTAACATTTGTTATATAGTCTCAATCTGTGTTTAACAATTTTTTTTTTTCTGTGAAAATAAAATGTGTAAAAATGATCAAAAAATTGGTGTAAATATTGCCTTAAAAATGCACTAGGTTGCACGAAATGAGACCAATTTTGGAAAATTTTCTGGGGGAGGCCCCCCAAATCCCCCCCCCCAGCAGGAGGGGAAACCACTCCCGCACTCTCCCCCTCGTCGACTACGCCGGCTCGGTAGCGAGTGAATGCCGGTTACTTATAAATTAAAACCGGCTACTTCATATTCTACGGAGAGCACTGCTATACTAAGACAGGTTTGACTGTTCTATGATGATCTGTCTAATACAGGTGCTAGTGTGAAGTCAGTGAAGCTACCGAGGTATCGGGGAACAACGACGGGCAGAGGCTATGCCTACGTGGAATTCAGTAGCACAATCAGTCACAGGGTAAATCATTTATGCTTTTATCATGTTTACCTTTTGTTAGATCTGCAACCATTTGATTCACATAATTGGATTTCGATTCACATACCGTAATTGGATTTCGATTCACGTTTCAAGAACCCTCTTTTTCGATTTGATCATGCAAATGCCGTCTTTTACACATTCAAACTGCAATAGTTATCTGAAAACTATCAGAAAAATAAAACAAGCAATCTGATTAGCTGAATTCAATCCATTATCCAATCATTAAGCACGTTAAAGCTGAACTCTGTCCAATCATTAAGATTATTGAAGCCAAAAGTGTATTTGGAAGAAAGAAGTAAATCAAGGTATTACTCTAGCTTAGTGCCTTAACTCTTTCAACACCAAGTAACTCACATGGACTGGTCCATGATATTCATAAACCAATAAATGAATCAGAAAATCACATTTGGACAAGTTCTTTTATCAAAATGGGTAATTATGTCTAAAAATAGTCATATCACTGGCAAAAAGTGCAGATCCTGATGAGACGGCTCATTGTGAAAACTGTTAAGCCATTCAACACCAAGTAACTGACATGGACTGGTCCATGATATTTTTAGACCAATATATTAATAAGAAAATTGCATTTGGACCAGTTCATTTATCAAAATGGGTAATTTTGTCTAAATATAGTAATATTACTGGCAAAAAGTGTAGATCCTGATGAGACGGCTCGTTACGAGCCGGCTCATCTGGATCTACACTTTTTGTAAGCCTATTTAGAGGTCTGTGGTGTTGAAAGGGTTAAGAAGGAATAGTTAAGAACAGTGTTCGAGGCCCGCTCAGGCCGTGTCTCATTTATATGAAACATTTGGCAGTTTCTTACCGAGATTGGTGCACCAAGTACTGGTTAACCGCTGGAGCCTGTCCAGGAAAGGTGTTGTTAGGTAATCTGCCCCACCGCCGGCGATATAGCTCATAATGGTGCTGATGCAGGCGTAAAACCTGAACAAACAAATAAATTAACAACTTATTAAGACTGAATTTATAATTATTAAGTTATCTACAATGAATGAAACTAAAAAGATTAAGATTCGGCATTTCATTAATTGAATCGAGCGTCCGGTGAATCGATGCAGCTCTAGCTATTGTATCTGTACATATATATTGATGAAGAAGGTGATATAATAGTCTGACCATGAACACGTTAAAGTCGGCTCTCAGGATACACGTTGCTCTCACCTACATGTACTTGTTTAATGTTGGCTCTCAGGAAACACGTTGCTCTGACCTACATGTACATGTTTAATGTTGGCTCTCAGGAAACACATTGATATGACCTACATGTACATGTTTAAAGTCGGTCCTGAGGTAACATGTTGCTCTGACCTACATATACATATTTAAAGTCGGCTGTCTGGAAACACGTTGTTCTGACCTACATGTACATGGTTAAAGTCGGCCCTCAGGAAACACGTTGCTCTGACTTACATATACATGTTTAAAGACAGGGCAGGGCGTGTAGGACATAACCCTCTCCGGACATAATCCCCTGACAGACAGGGCGTGTAGGACATAACCCTCTCCGGACATAATCTCCCGACAGAGGGCGTGTAGGACCCTTTCCGGACATAATCCCCCGACAGACAGGGCGTGTAGGACATAACCCTCTCCGGACATAATCCCCCGACAGACAGGGCGTGTAGGACATAACCCCTCCGGACATAATCCCCCGACAGACAGGGCGTGTAGGACCCTCTCCGGACATAATCCCCCGACAGACAGGGCATGTAGGACATAACCCTCTCCGGACATAATCCCCAGACAGACAGGGTGTGTAGGACCCTCTCCGGACATAATCCCCCGACAGACAGGGCGTGTAGGACCCTCTCCGGACATAATCCCCCCACCCCCTTGTGACCACATTCAGATTCATGGTAGGACCCTAAATCTAACCTTAGCCCTAACCCTAAATCTAACCTTAGCCCTAACCCTAAATCTAACCTTAGCCCTAACCCTAAATCTAACCTTAGCCCTAACCCTAAATCTAACCTTAGCCCTAACCCTAAATCTAACCTTAGCCCTAACCCTAAATCTAACCTTAGCCCTAAATCTAACCTTAGCCCTAACCCTTAATCTAACCTTAGCCTTAACCCTTAATCTAACCTTAGCCTTAATCTAACCGTAACCCTATCCAAACCCTAGATGGGTCTTTAACACAGGTTGTAATGGGTTCTTATTATCAAGATGCATTTCAGATTGGATTACGACTCAACAATACAACACTGGCTGGCAGGAAGATTGTGGTGGAATTTACTTCCAACGGTAAAATGACGGAGAAACAGCTGTTAGAGAAGGTGAAGCGAAATGATGATGTTACCTTCAAGATGCCCTTTGATACGTAGCGGCATAGTATTTCCGTTGTAATCGTAGGATGTAGAGGACACAGTTTATGATATCGAGTTCAGTTTTGGAAGCTGGTGATTGTTGCAGGTTAACAATATGCAACCCAATACAGCAAATTGTCTTTACTGTGAAAAACATATACATCATTGCATGTACCCTGAAACACCAAAATTGGTTTATACAAATTTATTTTAACTTGATTGCGAAACAAGTTATTACAACTTTAATCACTCTTGAGACCTCATTCCAGATGAAAACGAGCGCCACAAGGGAGAGAGAAGAGGCAATGTGGAATTAAATGCCTTGCCTAAGGACACAATCATAACAGCTCCAGTGGGGCCCAAACTCCGGGTCATTCGCACCTGAAGCGAACAGGCTTGCATTGACTTCCACCAAAAATTGTATGAAACACCTGCAATTTGCTAATACACTTCAGTTATTGCAATCCATTTTCATTTTCTGTTGTATCAAGTCCGCCTCTGTGGTCGAGTGGTTAAGGTCGCTGACTTGTATACCACTGTAACCTATCATCACTGATGGTCACGGGTTCGAGCCCCGCTCAGGCCGTGTCTCATTTATATGAAAAATTTGGCAGTTTCTTACGGAGGTTGGTGCACCCTAGTACTGGTTAACCGCTGGAGCCTGCCCAGGAAAGGTGTTGTTAGGTAAACTGCCCGTCGGCGATATAGCCCAAAATGGTGCTGATGCACAGATGCAGGCGTTAAACCCGAAATATAACATAACATAACTGTTGTATCAACTTCTTACAGTAAAGGCGAATCGTTGTATGAGGTTTTGTAGGATGACGTTTCGCTAGTTCTGAACATTGCATTTCATATTTGCATTTTGGATGATTCGGTTGTGTAAAGGACGAGCATTTTGATGTTTACAAATTACACGGGTGATTAGTTTTGTGCATGTACATAGCTTTGATATCAGATTCAGATTACTGGTATGTATTCCTGTCAGTGCCCATTAAGGATTTCTGATCTTTGGGAACTTCCTGTAAAATAGCTGCCAATATAATTGAAAGTAGGCACAGATAATTGTGTCGGAAAACATTATGTTGTACATTTCACCACAGAAAACCTTCGGTGTACATTTCACCATAGAAAACCTTCGGTGTACATTTCACCACAGAAAACCTTCAGTTATGTTGTACATTTCACCACAGAAAACCTTCAGTGAACATTTCACCACAGAAAACCTTCAGTTATGTTGTACATTTCACCACAGAAAACCTTCAGTTATGTTGTACATTTCACCACAGAAAATCTTCGGTAGTGTTGTACATTTCACCACAGAAAACCTTCGGTAGTGTTGTACATTTCACCACAGAAAACCTTCAGTGAACATTTCACCACAGAAAACCTTCAGTGAACATTTCTCCACAGAAAACCTTCAGTATGTTGAACATTTCACCTCAGAAAACCTTCAGTGTACATTTCACCACAGAAAACCTTCAGTATTGTATTCACCACAGAAATTTGAAGTTCCACCTGTTAATAAAAATGTACGTAAGGAAATAAAGCATGTAGATTTACTCTACAATATATTGTGTTGGTAGGTGAGTGGGTGGAGTAACATAAACACCTAGAGTTGAGAAATTATACGCATTGGTTGTGACCACATACATAAAAGACAAGAGAATGGGGGAATTCAGTGGCTGTATTGCCCTAGTGCATTGCACACTCCCCGATAATGAAGCATGGATCAGCCATGATGTGTGCATATTCAAATGCATTACATACACTTAGTGGTCCATACTTTTGAGTTTAAATAGAGAAAACTTCTCTGGAAAAAACATTACTATCATATGCCATGTTCAATATTAGTGCTACTACAATTGTATTTGATATTTATTTATTGTATTTATTGTATAGACATTATTTTCTGGATGTTGTTAATTTAGACTACCGTAATCGTCTGTATATAAGACGCAGGATTTTTTCATCCATAATAGTATCCAAAAGTCTGCTTCATGTTATACTCCAGCACATGGGTACACAGTGCTGAGAGAGAGAGAGAGAGAGAGAGAGAGAGAGAGAGAGAGGAATAGAGAGAGGAGAAGAGAGAGAGAGAGAAGAGGAGAGAGGAGAGAGAGAAGAGAGAGAGAGAGAGAGAGGAGAGAGAGACGAGAGAGAGAGAGGAGAGAGAGAGGAGGAGAGAGAGGAGAGGAGAGAGGGAGAGGGAGAAGAAGAGAGATCGAGATAAGAGAGATATAGAGAGAGGAGAGATAGAGCGAGAGGATAGAGAGAGAGAGACTAGAGAGAGAGAGAGATAGTGAGAGAGAGAGAGAGAGAAAGAGAGAGAGATAAGAGAGAGAGAAGAGAGAGAGAATGAGAATATGGCATATTAACGATTTAGTGGTCATACATCAGAGTCATTATCATGACTTGTAACGCTAACGAATCACACACATTCAGTGTTTCTATATTGTTTTGTTTTTCCGACATTTGGTCTTCACTCTAAGATCATGTGCGTTTTATACAGCACATCAGCTTTTTTCCCTGGAATTTCGCTGGGTTTTTTTAACTGCGTCTTATACTCCTGTGCGACCTATATATAAACAATTACGGTATTTTGTTTAGACTACTCTCAACCTGAGTGGAATCAATATTTTTAGAGAAATGTTTCCACAGTTTAGATTTGTCTTGAAGGCAATTTGTATGTAATTGGATAGGCAACAGGCTTTAAAACAACATTGTTTGTGTTGCTTACTAATGTTTTATGTCTTATGTTCCGTCAATTAGGAGAATAGAACTATAATATGTATTCAATTCTAGCATTGCTTGGCATTTTATCTGTATACGCCAAGAAGGGACTTGCCATGTTTAGATCTGCAATAAAACATTGTTTAGCGAGTAACGTCGAGCGTGACATAATTTTACTAGCATTTTTGTAGTTTTGTGACGTCATTTACTCACTCCAAAAAATAATACCAACTATTTTTGCATTTTTTAGATATATTGGTCACGTTTGAATCAAAATAATATTTCTATTTGCATTATTTATAGTCAAATAAAACCTGGTTTGTTCTGAGCGCTGGCATTAACCTGTTAGACCCATGACCTGCATGGTTAATTCCTATGCTCCAGAACTACAAACCAGGCATTATTCACCAATAAATAACTGGAAGACAAATATTTATTTGTTGAATTTATGCCAGTGTTGAATTCATGGACTTGCCTTCTAGGACGTGTGATATTGATACAAAACAAATACTGTAAAAATAAACAACTCAAGCATTGTCACCATCCTTATCTTATATTAAGTTAATGTTTGGCTCATATACTTGTACACTGTTTAACTTTGCATGCTGGGTAAAATAAAGGCTATAAATAGTTACAACAATTGTAGCAGACGACAATTCATTTAATGTCTTTTTCCTATTTGTGACTGAAAACTCTGGAAATATGTCGACATGTATGACACAATTCTAGTGAAATTCCATGAGCTATTTGACTGCTATTTTCAAGCTCTATCTGCACAAAGTAGAAAATTGAGTTTGAAAATGTATGATTCATTAATATTTGCATCGCAATTGCATTTCCTTCTATGAATGTATGTGTCCTAATTGTATACATTTTCGTATGAGGGTTTCCAACTAATGATATGTATGTAACATGCGCACTCGAAGTTACGGGCATGCGTGTTCGCAATCTTAGGCAGCGTTTGTCGCAAGAAAAGGTGTGTCTTACAGTTTACGCTGTTCCAAGGATGATCTATTTACCTGTTCCAATAATGATCTATTTACCTGTTCCAATAATGATCTATTTACCTGTTCCAATAATGATCTATTTACCTGTTCCAATAATGATCTATTTACCTGTTCCAATAATGATTTATTTACCTGTTCCAATAATGATCTATTTACCTGTTCCAATAATGATCTATTTACCTGTTCCAATAATGATTTATTTACCTGTTCCAATAATGATCTATTTACCTGTTCCAATAATGATCTATTTACCTGTTCCAATAATGATTTATTTACCTGTTCCAATAATGATCTATTTACCTGTTCCAATAATGATCTATTTACCTGTTCCAATAATGATCTATTTACCTGTTCCAATAATGATTTATTTACCTGTTCCAATAATGATCTATTTACCTGTTCCAATAATGATTATTTACCTGTTCCAATAATGATCTATTTACCTGTTCCAATAATGATCTATTTACCTGTTCCGATAAGTTGGAAAGTTGGACTAAAAACATTTTAAATGCAAAGTGTGCTATCTTTAACTTTGTGTCATTGAAAATAATAATTAATGTAAATATAAGGAATGAATCACGGGTTAATAATATCCATCGGAGTATGAACTACATTGAGCGTGTTATAAAGTTAGTTTAACCATGCCCAATGTAGGTCATACCCCGATGGAAACTATTAACCCGACATTCATTCCTTAAATGAATCTCTAGAACAATAGATTATTTGATATAACTCATATATATTATTTACATCAATCGTATTGAAACATTGGAAATAAAGGACACCAATCGGGATTTCTAGTCATCTGCTTCACTTTTATAAAAGCTTGGTTTCGATAATCTGCTATGGTCCATAAATGTCAGTTTATAGAAAATCCTGGTAAGCTCAAGCTGCTTTCTGTTTTACCCTAACTTTGTTTAATATTGCTCACAATGAAAGCTTTGTTCATGGTTAATCAGGTAGCATGGTTAATCAGGTAGCATGGTTAATCAGGTAGCATGGTTAATCAGGTAGCATGGTTAATCAGGTAGCATTGTCAATAGTTCAAATTATAGAAAAGCCTTGTAACACTAACACGTGTATTTTTTAACCAGATTTTCTTTCAACTTCGTCATTTTGACGAAAGCTAAGTTCATTTTAAATATCTGCCATTTACATTATGGAAACCTAGACGACTAGGTGAAGTTAAACCAATGAAAGTTTGCTTACGTATGATAATTTGCTATTACCATCAAACACTAGTTCACTATGTCATATTGAGCAACATTCTTTACTTGTTTTGTGGGGAAAATATAATAAATAGTTTAAAATTGTAGCAATGTGGTTGATGGACTTAATTTCCTAGTTGACACAGGTCAGTGACCCAGGACCCTTGTTTAGATGCCCCAACCCTTTGCGTATTTACCTCACACCACTCTTAGTTATTAGCGCTGGAGAATTACTTAGATGTATTGTTTAATTTTGATAAGTTAGCATGCACTGGTATCATATTGGACATGTTGTAGCGGCGTGGGATGGGTTCATATTGGACATGTTGTAGCGGCGTGGGATGGGATCATATTGGACATGTTGTAGCGGCGTGGGATGGGTTCATATTGGACATGTTGTAGCGGCGTGGGATGGGATCATATTGGACATGTTGTAGCGGCGTGGGATGGGTTTTGGATATGTTGTAGTGGCGTGGGATGGGTTTTGGAGATGTTGTAGTGGCGTGGGATGGGTTGGGATATGTTATAGCAGCGTGGGATGGGTTTTGGATATGTTGTAGTGGCGTGGGATGGGTTTTGGAGATGTTGTAGTGGCGTGGGATGTGTTTTGGAGATGTAGCAGCATGGGATGGGTTTTGGATATGTTGTAGCGGCGTGGGATGGGTTTTGGAGATGTTGTAGCGGCGTGGGATGGGTTTTGGAGATGTTGTAGCAGCGTGGGATGGGTTTTGGAGATGTTGTAGCGGCGTGGGATGGGTTTTGTGGGATGGGTTTTTGATATGTTGTAGTGGCGTGGGATGTATTTTGGATATGTTGTAGCAGCGTGGGATGGGTTTTGGATATGTTGTAGCGGCGTGGGATGTATTTTGGATATGTTGTAGCGGTGTGGGATAGGTTTTTGATATGTTGTAGTGGCGTGGGATGGGTTTTGGATATGTTGTAGTGGCGTGGGATGGGTTTTGGAGATGTTGTAGCGGCGTGGGATGGGTTTTGGATATGTTGTAGTGGCGTGGGATGGGTTTTGGATATGTTGTAGCAGCGTGGGATGGGTTTTGGATATGTTGTAGTGGCGTGGGATGGGTTTTGGAGATGTTGTAGTGGCGTGGGATGGGTTTTGGATATGTTGTAGCGGCGTGGGATGGGTTTTGGAATGTTGTAGTGGCGTGGATGGGTTGGATATGTTGTAGTGGCGTGGGATGGGTTTTGGATATGTTGTAGCAGCGTGGGATGGGTTTTGGAGATGTTGTAGCGGCGTGGGATGGGTTTTGGAGATGTTGTAGCGGCGTGGGATGGGTTTTGGAGATGTTGTAGTGGCGTGGGATGGGTTTTGGATATGTTGTAGCAGCGTGGGATGGGTTTTGGATATGTTGTAGTGGCGTGGGAGGGTTTTGGAGATGTAGCGGCGTGGGATGGGTTTTGGATATGTGTAGTGGCGTGTGGGTTTTGGATATGTTGTAGCAGCGTGGGATGGGTTTTGGAGATGTTGTAGCGGCGTGGGATGGGTTTTGGAGATGTTGTAGCAGCGTGGGATGGGTTTTGGAGATGTTGTAGCGGCGTGGGATGGGTTTTGGATATGTTGTAGCAGCGTGGGATGGGTTTTGGATATGTTGTAGTGGCGTGGGATGGTTCATATTGGACATGTTGTAGTGGCGTGGATGGGTTTTGGATATGTTGTAGTGGCGTGGGATGGGTTTTGGATATGTTGTAGTGGCGTGGGATGGGTTTTGGACATGTTGTAGCGGCGTGGGATGGGTTTGGAGATGTTGTAGCAGCGTGGGATGGGTTTTGGAGATGTTGTAGCGCGTGGGATGGGTTTTGGAGATGTTGTAGCGGCGTGGGATGGTTTTGGAGATGTTGTAGCGGCGTGGGATAGGTTTTGGAGATGTTGTAGCGGCGTGGGATGGGTTTTGGAGATGTAGCGGAGTGGGATGGGTTTTGGAGATGTTGTAGCAGCGTGGGATGGGTTTTGGATATGTTGTAGTGGCGTGGGATGGGTTTTGGATATGTTGTAGCGGCGTGGGATGGGTTTTGGAGATGTTGTAGCGGCGTGGGATGGGTTTTGGAGATGTTGTAGCAGCGTGGGATGGGTTTTGGATATGTTGTAGTGGCGTGGGATGGGTTTTGGAGATGTTGTAGCGGGGTGGGATGGGTTTTGGAGATGTTGTAGCGGCGTGTGATGGGTTTTGGAGATGTTGTAGCGGCGTGGGACGGGTTTTGGATATGTTGTAGTGGCGTGGGATGGGTTTTGGAGATGTAGCAGCGTGGGATGGGTTTTGGATATGTTGTAGTGGCGTGGGATGGGTTTTGGATATGTTGTAGTGGCGTG
>CM026386.1:28327303-28340614 GCA_014843695.1 Archivesica marissinica | reverse complement strand
GTTGTAGCGGCGTGGGATGGGTTTTGGAGATGTTGTAGCGGCGTGGGATGGGTTTTGGAGATGTTGTAGCGGCGTGGGATGGGTTTTGGATATGTTGTAGCGGCGTGGGATGGGTTTTGGAGATGTTGTAGCGGCGTGGGATGGGTTTTGGAGATGTTGTAGCGGCGTGGGATGGGTTTTGGAGATGTTGTAGCGGCGTGGGATGGGTTTTGGATATGTTGTAGTGGCGTGGGATGGGTTTGGAGATGTAGTAGTGGGATGGGTTTTGGAGATGTAGCAGCGTGGGATGGGTTTTGGATATGTTGTAGTGGCGTGGGATGGGTTTTGGATATGTTGTAGCGGCGTGGGATGGGTTTTGGATATGTTGTAGCGGCGTGGGATGGGTTTTGGAGATGTTGTAGCGGCGTGGGATGGGTTTTGGAGATGTTGTAGCGGCGTGGGATGGATGGTTTTGGAGATGTTGTAGCGCGTGGGATGGGTTTTGGATATGTTGTAGTGGCGTGGGATGGGTTTTGGAGATGTTGTAGCGGCGTGGGATGGGTTTTGGAGATGTTGTAGCGGCGTGGGATGGTTTGGAGATGTTGTAGCAGCGTGGGATGGGTTTGGATATGTTGTAGTGGCGTGGGATGGGTTTTGGAGATGTTGTAGCGCGTGGGATGGGTTTTGGATATGTGTTGTGGCGTGGGATGGGTTTTGGATATGTTGTAGTGGCGTGGGATGGGTTTTGGATATGTTGTAGCGGCGTGGGATGGGTTTTGGAGATGTTGTAGCGGCGTGGGATGGGTTTTGGAGATGTTGTAGCAGCGTGGGATGGGTTTTGGAGATGTTGTAGCGGCGTGGGATGGGTTTTGGAGATGTTGTAGCGGCGTGGGATGGGTTTTGGAGATGTTGTAGCGGCGTGGGATGGGTTTTGTGGGATGGGTTTTTGATATGTTGTAGTGGCGTGGGATGTATTTTGGATATGTTGTAGCAGCGTGGGATGGGTTTTGGATATGTTGTAGCGGCGTGGGATATATTTTGGATATGTTGTAGCGGTGTGGGATGGGTTTTTGATATGTTGTAGTGGCGTGTGATGGGTTTTGTGGGATGGGTTTTGGACATGTAGTGGCGTGGGATGGGTTTTGGATATGTTGTAGTGGCATGGGATGGGTTTTGGAGATGTTGTAGTGGCGTGGGATGGGTTCATATTGGACATGTTGTAGTGGCGTGGGATGGGTTTTGGATATGTTGTAGCAGCGTGGGATGGGTTTTGGATATGTTGTAGTGGCGTGGGATGGGTTCATATTGGACATGTTGTAGTGGCGTGGGATGGGTTTTGGATATGTTGTAGTGGCGTGGGATGGGTTGATATTGGACATGTTGTAGTGGCGTGGGATGGGTTTTGGATATGTTGTAGCAGCGTGGGATGGGTTTTGGAGATGTTGTAGCGGTGTGGGATGGGTTTTGGAGATGTTGTAGCGGCGTGGGATGGGTTTTGGAGATGTTGTAGCGGCGTGGGATGGGTTTTGGAGATGTTGTAGCAGCGTGGGATGGGTTTTGGATATGTTGTAGTGGCGTGGGATGGGTTTTGGAGATGTTGTAGCGGCGTGGGATGGGTTTTGGAGATGTAGCGGCGTGGGATGGGTTTTGGAGATGTTGTAGCAGCGTGGGATGGGTTTTGGATATGTTGTAGTGGCGTGGGATGGGTTTTGGATATGTTGTAGCGGCGTGGGATGGGTTTTGGAGATGTTGTAGCGGCGTGGGATGGGTTTTGGAGATGTTGTAGCGGCGTGGGATGGGTTTTGGAGATGTTGTAGCGGCGTGGGATGGGTTTTGGAGATGTTGTAGCGGCGTGGGATGGGTTTTGGATATGTTGTAGTGGCGTGGGATGGGTTTTGGAGATGTAGCAGCGTGGGATGGGTTTTGGATATGTTGTAGTGGCGTGGGATGGGTTTTGGAGATGTTGTAGCGGCGTGGGATGGGTTTTGGATATGTTGTAGTGGCGTGGGATGGGTTTTGGATATGTTGTAGCGGCGTGGGATGGGTTTTGGATATGTTGTAGCGGCGTGGGATGGGTTTTGGAGATGTTGTAGCGGCGTGGGATGGGTTTTGGAGATGTAGTTTATGTTGTGCGGCCAGAGCATAGCACTTTATTGTCATAGAATTTCACATGTTTCAGCTTTATGTCTCTACAGTTTAATTATTGCTTTAAATCTTTCCTGAAGACTAGAACTACATCAAGATTTTGTGAGCGAGATTTGCCCGACATCTGTGAACTTTGCAAATCACTTCTTCTCATTAAGTAATGCTTACACTGTTAGTTTCAACATCATTTATTTCAGTATTTTTACATGTAATCAAGATATGAACATTTTACATATAATTTAACACCAGTAGACTGAAAGTGAAAGGGATTAGAACGAAAGAAAACTTATATAGTTCTTCTCCCTATCAATTTGTTGATATACAATGAATGGGCAGGAGAATAATATATTTAACAATGAAAATACGTGAAATCTATTCTAGGTATATGCTAAAGAATTTCAGAAGTTATTGTATTAGTGAGTCAATAATTTTGGATGTTAAAAAAAGAAAATGGTTAATATTTAAATGAATAATTGAAGAAAGTTCAAGAACCTGAAATATCAAATCGGAGCACGAAAAGAAGAGATTAGTTTAAAGAAAATTGGTTGTTGTGTCAATAACGACAACATTGAGAATGGAATCGGACATGTGAACATCTGGGAACCGTTGCCGGGCAATGATGTATTCACTTACATTGTTGTTATGCTCACTCCCCATCTGGGAACCGTTGCCAGGCAATGATGTATTCACTTACATTGTTGTTACGCTCACTCCCCATATGGGAACCGTTGCCAGGCAATGATGTATTCACTTACATTGTTGTTACGCTCACTCCCCATCTCGGAACCGTTGCCGGGCAATGATGTATTCACTTACATTGTTGTTACGCTCACTCCCCATCTCGGAACCGTTGCCAGGCAATGATGTATTCACTTACATTGTTGTTAAGCTCACTCCCCATCTGGGAACCGTTGCCGGGCAATGATGTATTCACTTACATTGTTGTTACGCTCACTCCCCATCTGGGAACCGTTGCCAGGCAATGATGTATTCACTTACATTGTTGTTACGCTCACTCCCCATCTGGGAACCGTTGCCAGGCAATGATGTATTCACTTACATTGTTGTTACGCTCACTCCCCATCTCGGAACCGTTGCCGGGCAATGATGTATTCACTTACATTGTTGTTAAGCTCACTCCCCATCTCGGAACCGTTGCCAGGCAATGATGTATTCACTTACATTGTTGTTAAGCTCACTCCCCATCTGGGAACCGTTGCCGGGCAATGATGTATTCACTTACATTGTTGTTACGCTCACTCCCCATCTGGGAACCGTTGCCAGGCAATGATGTATTCACTTACATTGTTGTTACGCTCACTCCCCATCTGGGAACCGTTGTCAGGCAATGATGTATTCACTTACATTGTTGTTACGCTCACTCCCCATCTCGGAACCGTTGCCGGCCAATGATGTATTCACTTACATTGTTGTTACGCTCACTCCCCATCTCGGAACCGTTGCCAGGCAATGATGTATTCACTTACATTGTTGTTAAGCTCACTCCCCATCTGGGAACCGTTGCCGGGCAATGATGTATTCACTTACATTGTTGTTACGCTCACTCCCCATCTGGGAACCGTTGCCAGGCAATGATGTGTTCACATACATTGTTGTTACGCTCACTCCCCATCTGGGAACCGTTGCCAGGCAATGATGTATTCACTTACATTGTTGTTATGCTCACTCCCCATCTGGGAACCGTTGCCAGGCAATGATGTATTCACTTACATTGTTGTTACGCTCACTCCCCATCTGGGAACCGTTGCCGGGCAATGATGTATTCACTTACATTGTTGTTACGCTCACTCCCCATCTCAGAACCGTTGCCAGGCAATGATGTATTCACTTACATTGTTGTTATGCTCACTCCCCATCTGGGAACCGTTGCCAGGCAATGATGTATTCACTTACATTGTTGTTACGCTCACTCCCCATCTCGGAACCGTTGCCAGGCAATGATGTATTCACTTACATTGTTGTTACGCTCACTCCCCTTCTACTGCACCTACACTGTCCATTCATTGAAACAACGTACATACCTTCTACTGCACCTACACTGTCCATTCATTGAAACAACATACATACCTTCTACTGCACCTACACTGTCCATTCATTGAAACAACGTACATACCTTCTACTGCACCTACACTGTCCATTCATTGAAACAACGTACATACCTTCTACTGCACCTACACTGTCCATTCATTGAAACAACATACATACCTTCTACTGCACCTACGCTGTACATTCATTGAAACAACGTACATACCTTCTACTGCGCCTACGCTGTCCATTCATTGAAACAACGTACATACCTTCTACTGCACCTACACTGTCCATTCATTGAAACAACATACATACCTTCTACTGCACCTACACTGTCCATTCATTGAAACAACATACATACCTTCTACTGCACCTACGCTGTCCAATCATTGAAACAACGTACATACCTTCTACTGCACCTACACTGTCCATTCATTGAAACAACGTACATACCTTCTACTTCACCTACACTGTCCATTCATTGAAACAACGTACATACCTTCTTCTGCACCTATGCTGTCCATTCATTGAAACAATGTACATACCTTCTACTGCACCTACACTGTCCATTCATTGAAACAATGTACATACCTTCTACTGCACCTACACTGTCCATTCATTGAAACAACGTACATACCTTCTACTGCACCTACACTGTCCATTCATTGAAACAACGTACATACCTTCTACTGCACCTACACTGTCCATTCATTGAAACAACATACATACCTTCTACTGCACCTACGCTGTCCATTCATTGAAACAACGTACATACCTTCTACTACACCTACACTGTCCATTCATTGAAACAACATACATACCTTCTACTGCACCTACACTGTCCATTCATTGAAACAACGTACATACCTTCTACTGCACCTACACTGTCCATTCATTGAAACAACGTACATACCTTCTACTGCACCTACACTGTCCATTCATTGAAACAACGTACATACCTTCTACTGCACCTACGCTGTACATTCATTGAAACAACGTACATACCTTCTACTGCGCCTACGCTGTCCATTCATTGAAACAACGTACATACCTTCTACTGCGCCTACGCTGTCCATTCATTGAAACAACCTACATACCTTCTACTGCACCTACGCTGTCCATTCATTGAAACAACGTACATACCTTCTACTGCGCCTACGCTGTCCATTCATTGAAACAACGTACATACCTTCTACTGCGCCTACGCTGTCCATTCATTGAAACAACCTACATACCTTCTACTGCACCTACGCTGTCCATTCATTGAAACAACGTACATACCTTCTACTGCGCCTACGCTGTCCATTCATTGAAACAACGTACATACCTTCTACTGCGCCTACACTGTCCATTCATTGAAACAACGTACATACCTTCTACTGCACCTACACTGTCCATTCATTGAAACAACGTACATACCGGTTTAGCACCTCTTTTGTACCATTTATGGTATTTATCGTCTTGAAACGTTCAGAAAATGCAATGTAGATATACGGAATGAACTCGGCCAGTGCTTCAGGTATTGGGGTGTTCATTTATGTTGGTTACAGTGTAACTGCGGGGCGCCCACACACCTTAAACTCTACAAATGTATTACAAACCCATTACCAACACATGTTGATTTTATTCCTTAAGTGAACGGAATTCTATTGAACCAATGGTATGAAATGACTTCTTATGAACCAATGGTATGAAATGACTTCTTATGAACCAATGGTATGAAATGACTTCTTATGAACCAATGGTAGGAATGCCTTATGAATCAATGGTAGGAATGACTTCTTATGAACCATTGGTAGGAAATGACTTCTTATGAACCATTGGTAGGAAATGACTTCTTATGAACCAATGGTAGGAAATGACTTCTTATGAACCAATGGTAGGAAATGACTTCTTATGAACCATTGGTAGGAAATGACTTCTTATGAACCATTGGTAGGAATGACTTCTTATGAACCAATGGTAGGAAATGACTTCTTATGAACCAATGGTATGAAATGACTTCTTATGAACCAATGGTAGGAATGCCTTCTTATGAACCAATGGTAGGAATGCCTTATGAATCAATGGTAGGAATGACTTCTTATGAACCAATGGTAGGAATGCCTTCTTATGAACCAATGGTAGGAAATGACTTCTTATGAACCAATGGTAGGAATGCCTTATGAACCAATGGTAGGAATGACTTCTTATGAACCAATGGTAGGAATGGCTTCATATGAACCAATGATATGAAATGACTTCTTATGAACCAATGGTAGGAAATGACTTCTTATGAACCAATGGTATGAAATGACTTCTTATGAACCAATGGTAGGAATGCCTTCTTATGAACCAATGGTAGGAAATGACTTCTTATGAACCAATGGTAGGAATGCCTTATGAATCAATGGTAGGAATGACTTCTTATGAACCAATGGTAGGAAATGACTTCTTATGAACCAATGGTAGGAATGACTTCTTATGAACCAATGGTAGGAAATGACTTCTTATGAACCAATGGTAGGAATGACTTCTTATGAACCAATGGTAGGAAATGACTTCTTATGAACCAATGGTATGAAATGACTTCTTATGAACCAATGGTAGGAATGACTTCTTATGAACCAATGGTAGGAAATGACTTCTTATGAACCAATGGTAGGAATGACTTCTTATGAACCAATGGTAGGAATGACTTCTTATGAACCAATGGTAGGAATGACTTCTTATGAACCAATGGTAGGAAATGACTTCTTATGAACCAATGGTAGGAAATGACTTCTTATGAACCAATGGTAGGAAATGACTTCTTATGAACCAATGGTAGGAATGACTTCTTATGAACCAATGGTAGGAATGACTTCTTATGAACCAATGGTAGGAAATGACTTCTTATGAACCAATGGTAGGAATGACTTCTTATGAACCAATGGTAGGAATGACTTCTTATGAACCAATGGTAGGAATGACTTCTTATGAACCAATGGTATGAAATGACTTCTTATGAACCAATGGTAGGAAATGACGTCTTATGAACCAATGGTAGGAAATGACTTCTTATGAACCAATGGTAGGAATGACTTCTTATGAACCAATGGTAGAAATGACTTCTTATGAACCAATGGTAGGAAATGACGTCTTATGAACCAATGGTATGAATGCCTTCTTATGAACCAATGGTAGGAATGACTTCTTATGAACCAATGGTAGGAATGCCTTCTTATGAACCAATGGTAGGAAATGACTTCTTATGAACCAATGGTAGGAATGCCTTATGAACCAATGGTAGGAATGACTTCTTATGAACCAATGGTAGGAATGGCTTCATATGAACCAATGATATGAAATGACTTCTTATGAACCAATGGTAGGAAATGACTTCTTATGAACCAATGGTATGAAATGACTTCTTATGAACCAATGGTAGGAATGACTTCTTATGAACCAATGGTAGGAAATGACTTCTTATGAACCAATGGTAGGAATGCCTTATGAATCAATGGTAGGAATGACTTCTTATGAACCAATGGTAGGAAATGACTTCTTATGAACCAATGGTAGGAATGACTTCTTATGAACCAATGGTAGAAATGACTTCTTATGAACCAATGGTAGGAATGACTTCTTATGAACCAATGGTAGGAAATGACTTCTTATGAACCAATGGTATGAAATGACTTCTTATGAACCAATGGTAGGAAATGACTTCTTATGAACCAATGGTAGGAATGACGTCTTATGAACCAATGGTAGGAATGCCTTATGAACCAATGGTAGGAATGCCTTATGAACCAATGGTAGGAAATGACTTCTTATGAACCATTGGTAGGAAATGACTTCTTATGAACCATTGGTAGAAATGACTTCTTATGAACCATTGGTAGAAATGACTTCTTATGAACCATTGGTAGGAAATGACTTCTTATGAACCATTGTAGAAATGACTTCTTATGAACCATTGGTAGGAAATGACTTCTTATGAACCATTGGTAGGAAATGACTTCTTATGAATCATTGGTAGGAAATTACTTCTTATGAACCATTGGTAGGAAATGACTTCTTATGAACCAATGGTAGGAAATTACTTCTTATGAACCATTGGTAGGAAATGACTTCTTATGAACCATTGGTAGGAAATGACTTCTTATGAACCATTGGTAGGAAATGACTTCTTATGAACCATTGGTAGGAAATGACTTCTTATGAACCAATGGTAGGAAATGACTTCTTATGAACCAATGGTAGAAATGACTTCTTATGAATCAATGGTAGGAAATGACTTCTTATGAACCATTGGTAGAAAATGACTTCTTATGAACCATTGGTAGAAATGACTTCTTATGAACCAATGGTAGAAATGACTTCTTATGAACCATTGGTAGGAAATGACTTCTTATGAACCAATGGTAGAAATGACTTCTTATGAACCATTGGTAGAAAATGACTTCTTATGAACCAATGGTAGGAAATGCCATCTCATTAACCAATGGAAAGAAATGACTTCATTTTATGAACCACTAGTAGGAAATAACTGTTTCCATTTTGAGCCAGTGATAGGAAAGGACTTCATTAACCAATAGTAGGAAAGCACTTCTTTATATGAACCAATGATGGGAAATGACAACTGCTCATTACCCAATGGTGGCCATATTTGATGTGTAACATCCTTGCCTCAAATGTTACCAACTAGGCTAAGAAACTAGAGGCAGTAAGATTTAATGTTAATTATGGGACAGTTGTTTAATGACTTTCCTGTGGAATCAAATGGAAGATTGCCTTCCTTTATCAGCAACATCCACAGAACAACCTGTACCAAATCGTGTTCAAGTGTGGATACTGCAGTCAAAAGCCAGATCACTAGTGGACTCATTGGTTAAAGTGTTATCTGTCCCCTGCCAAAGGCGGAGGGATATTGTATTGACATGGTTAATCTGTCCCCTGCCAGAGGGATATTGTTTTAACATGGTTAATCTGTCCCCTGCCAAAGGTGGAGGGATAATGTATTGACATGATTAATCTGTCCCCTGCTAAAGGCAGAGGGATATTGTTTTAACATGGTTAATCTATCCCCTGCCAAAGGCGGAGGGATATTGTTTTGACATGGTTAATCTGTCCCCTGCCAAAGGCGGAGGGATATTGTATTGACATGGTTAATCTGTCCCCTGCTAAAGGTGGAGGGATATTGTTTTCACATGGTTAATCTATCCCCTGCCAAATGTGGAGGGATATTGTATTGACATGGTTAATCTGTCCCCTGCTAAAGGTGAATTGATATTGTTTTAACATGGTTAATCTATCCCCTGCCAAAGGTGGAGGGATATTGTATTAACATGGTTAATCTATCCCCTGCCAAAGGTGGAGGGATATTGTTTTAATATGGTTAATCTATCCCCTGCCAAAGGTGGAGGGATATTGTATTGACATGGTTAATCTGTCCCCTGCTAAAGTTACAGGGATATTTTTTTACATGGTTAATCTATCTCCTGCTAAAGTTGCAGGGATATTGTTTTGACATGGTTAATCTGTCCCCTGCCAAAGGTGGAGGGATATTGTATTGACATGGTTAATCTGTTACCTGCCAAAGGCAGAGGGATATTGTTTTAACATGGTTAATCTGTCCCCTGCCAAAGGCAGAGGGATATTGTATTGACATGGTTAATCTGTCCCCTGCTAAAGTTGCAGGGATATTGTTTTGACATGGTTAATCTGTCCCCTGCCAATGGCAGAGGGATATTGTTTTGACATGGTTAATCTGTCCCATGCTAAAGGCAGATGAATATTGTATTGAAATGGTTAATCTGTCCCCTGCCAAAGGTGGAGGGATATTGTTTTAACATGGTTAATCTATCCACTGCCAAAGGTGGAGGGATATTGTATTAACATGGTTAATCTGTCCCCTGCCAAAGGCAGATGGATATTGTATTGACATGGTTAATCTGTCCCCTGCCAAAGGTGGAGGGATATTGTTTTGACATGGTTATTCTGTCCCATGCTAAAGGCAGATGGATATTGTATTGACATGGTTAATCTGTCCCCTGCCAAAGGCGGAGGGATATTGTATTGACATGGTTAATCTGTCCCCTGCCAAAGGCGGAGGGATATTGTATTGACATGGTTAATCTGTCCCCTGCCAAAGGTGGAGGGATATTGTTTTGACATGGTTAATCTGTCCCCTGCCAAAGGCAGAGGGATATTGTTTTGACATGGTTAATCTGTCCCCTGCCAAAGGCGGAGGGATATTGTATTGACATGGTTAATCTGTCCCCTGCCAAAGGTGGAGGGATATTGTTTTAAGGTTAATGTCCCCTGCCAAAGGGAGGGATATTGTTGACATGGTTAATCTATCCCCTGCCAAAGGCGGAGGGATATTGTATTGACATGGTTAATCTGTCCCCTGCTAAAGTTGCAGGGATATTGTTTTGACATGGTTAATCTGTCCCCTGCCAAAGGCAGAGGGATATTGTTTTGACATGGTTAATCTGTCCCCTGCCAAAGGCAGAGGGATATTGTATTGACATGGTTAATCTGTCCCCTGCCAAAGGTGGAGGGATATTGTTTTGACATGGTTAATCTGTCCCCTGCCAAAGGTGGAGGGATATTGTTTTGACATGGTTAATCTGTCCCCTGCCAAAGTGCAGGGATATTGTTTTGACATGGTTAATCTGTCCCCTGCCAAAGGCGGAGGGATATTGTTTTGACATGGTTAATCTGTCCCCTGCTAAAGTTGCAGGGATATTGTATTAACATGGTTAATCTGTCCCCTGCCAAAGGCAGGGATATTGTTTTAACATGGTTAATCTGTCCCCTGCCAAAGGTGGAGGGATATTGTTTTAACATGGTTAATCTATCCCCTGCCAAAGGCGGAGGGATATTGTATTAACATGGTTAATCTATCCCCTGCCAAAGAGGAGGGATATTGTTTTAACATGGTTAATCTATCCCCTGCCAAAGGTGGAGGGATATTGTTTAACATGGTTAATCTGTCCCCTGCCAAAGGTGGAGGGATATTGTTTTGACATGGTTAATCTGTCCCCTGCCAAAGGTGGAGGGATATTGTTTTGACATGTTTAATCTATCCCCTGCCAAAGGTGCAGGGATATTGTTTTAACATGGTTAATCTATCCCCTGCCAAAGGTGGAGGGATATTTTATTAACATGGTTAATCTATCCCCTGCCAAAGTGGAGGGATATTGATTTTAACATGGTTAATCTATCCCCTGCCAAAGGTGGAGGGATATTGTATTGACATGGTTAATCTGTCCCCTGCCAAAGGCAGAGGGATATTGTTTTAACATGGTTAATCTGTCCCATGCTAAATTTGCAGGGATATTGTTTTGACATGGTTAATCTGTCCCCTGCCAAAGGCAGAGGGATATTGTTTTGACATGGTTAATCTGTCCCCTGCCAAAGGTGGAGGGATATTGTATTGACATGGTTAATCTGTCCCCTGCTAAAGTTGCAGGGATATTGATTTGACATGGTTAATCTGTCCCCTGCCAAAGGTTGAGGGATATTGTTTTAACATGGTTAATCTATCCCCTGCCAAAGGTGGTGGGATATTGTATTAACATGGTTAATCTGTCCCTGCCAAAGGCAGAGTGATATTGTATTGACATGGTTAATCTGTCCACTGCTAAAGGCGGAGGGATATTGTTTTGACATGGTTAATCTGTCCCCTGCTAAAGTTGCAGGGATATTGTTTTGACATGGTTAATCTGTCCCCTGCCAAAGGCAGAGGGATATTGTTTTGACATGGTTATTCTGTCCCCTGCCAAAGGTGGAGGGATATTGTATTGACATGGTTAATCAGTCCCCTGCTAAAGTTGCAGGGATATTGTTTTGACATGGTCAATCTATTCCCTGCCAAAGGCGGAGGGATATTGTATTGACATGATTAATCTGTCCCCTGCTAAAGTTGCAGGGATATTGTTTTGACATGGTTAATCTGTCTCCTGCCAAAGGCAGAGGGATATTGTTTTGACATGGTTAATCTGTCCCCTGCCAACCCCTGCCAAAGGTGGAGGGATATTGTATTGACATGGTTAATCTGTCCCCTGCTAAAGTTGCAGGGATATTGATTTGACATGGTTAATCTGTCCCCTGCCAAAGGTGGAGGGATATTGTTTTAACATGGTTAATCTGTCCCCTGCCAAAGGTGGAGGGATATTGTTTTAACATGGTTAATCTATCCCCTGCCAAAGGTGCAGGGATATTGTTTTACATGGTTAATCTGTCCCCTGCCAAAGGAGGGATATGTTTACATGGTAATCTGTCCCTGCCAAAGGCAGAGGGATATTGTTTACATGGTTAATCTGTCCCCTGCCAAAGGCGGAGGGATATGTTTGACATGGTTAATCTGTCCCCTGCCAAAGGCAGAGGGATATTGTTTACATGGTTAATCTGTCCCTGCCAAAGGCAGAGGGATATTTTTGACATGGTTAATCTGTCCCCTGCCAAAGGCGGAGGGATATTGTTTTGACATGGTTAATCTGTCCCCTGCCAAGTTGCAGGGATATTGTTTTGACATGGTTAATCTGTCCCCTGCCAAAGGTGGAGGGATATTGTATTAACATGGTTAATCTATCCCCTGCCAAAGGTGGAGGGATATTGTTTTAACATGGTTAATCTATCCCCTGCCAAAGGTGGAGGGATATTGTATTAACATGGTTAATCTGTCCCCTGCCAAAGGCAGAGGGATATTGTTTTGACATGGTTAATCTGTCCCCTGCCAAAGGCAGAGGGATATTGTTTTGACATGGTTAATCTGTCCCCTGCCAAAGGCAGAGGGATATTGTTTTGACATGGTTAATCTGTCCCCTGCCAAAGGTGGAGGGATATTGTATTGACATGGTTAATCTGTCCCCTGCCAAAGGTGGAGGGATATTGTTTTGGGTTAATCTGTCCCCTGCCAAAGGCAGAGGGATATTGTATTGACATGGTTAATCTGTCCCCTGCTAAAGTTGCAGGGATATTGTTTTGACATGGTTAATCTGTCCCCTGCCAAAGGCAGAGGGATATTGTTTTAACATGGTTAATCTGTCCCCTGCCAAAGGTGGAGGGATATTGTTTTGACATGGTTAATCTGTCCCCTGCCAAAGGCAGAGGGATATTGTTTTGACATGGTTAATCTGTCCCCTGCCAAAGGTGGAGGGATAT